>CM038144.1:420490415-420964719 GCA_021437245.1 Aegilops speltoides
CATCTCCTCTAGTGTCCCGGCATTAGCAGCCGCAGCCACGGAAGATGCCTATGTCAGCAAAAGAAATGTCGACATTATTGTAAGTGCATCTAGTGCCCCTTAGTGATTTTGGTGTATTGAAGACTTATAGGTTAAGTGACTGATGCGTTTGTGAGTGTACACAGGTCTATAAGTCTATGAGGAGTTTGATATTTACAGAGAAAGTCGACCCCTAAAAATGAAGTTCTTCGACGGAAGACTTTGATATTCTGAAGACTTTTTGAAGACTTTGAAAGCGAAGAAATTGGTGTGACCTTGAAGACTTGGTATTCATTCGAGGAATATGAAGCGTGAAGACTTTTGTTTTCGTAGTTCCATTTTCTCTTTCTTGAGTCATAGGAAACACCGTACTGTTAAAGGGGGTCGAGGAAATACTAAGGAAAAATTTCCATGTGATGCTCAACTCAAAATCCTACACCTACCAATCCCTTCGAGTGAAGCCATTGGAAATCTCATACAGCTTCACCAATTTCTCGGATGAGACGCAGTTCTTCCGGTCACTAAGGACTTTGTTTCGATCGAGGAGTTAGGAATTCGCCAGTACGAATTGCCTACACAGTGAGGAACATGATAGCCCTGAGGAATTTGAGAGTCAAATTTCCGACCGTTGTTGTGCTGCGCGCCGGCTGTCCAAAATATCTTATCCACCTAATGGTCATATCATTGAAGGGCATTTATGTCTTATCATGTCGGGCTGCTCCCTAGGCTATAAATAGCCGCCCCCAACAACCACTAGCTGGTTGGCTGCTCCGAGAGAACTTGACACTTGTCATCTAAGAGCAACCCATCCTCCGAGGACTTTGAGCGAAAATCATCAAGTGAGGAAAATCCCAAACCAAACCCCCACAAACCCAAAGTGATTGAGCATCACTGAAGAAATTGATCCTGCGTGGATCCGACGCTTGTTACCTTTGAAGACTGTGCTTCTTCCAGACGGTTAGGCATCAAGGTCTAGAGCATCCAAGAGGAATTGTGGATCGCCGAGTGACCAAGTCTGTGAAGGTTTGGAAGTCACCTGAAGACTTACCACGAGTGATTGGACGAGGCCTGCGTGGTCTTAGTTCAAGGAGAATACGGTGAGGATTGGGTGTCCTGAGTTGCGGCTCGAGATCGGGTGTCCGGATGCGTGTCCTCGAGTTTAAATACTCGGCCGCTCCAACCTGACGTATAACCGAGACAGCAGTTGGAACTGGTTTACCAAATCATTGTCTTCACCAACTAACTGGTTCTATTTCCTCAACTCTTTCATTTCCTCATTCTTGTGTTGTATGTTGTTCATATCGTGTTTGAAGACTTTGATCAAGACTTTCACAAATTCCTCGCTCAATTTCTTCATCTGTTGTCTTCATCTTGTTATCCTGTGTTTACGCTTTACAGACTCTGTGCGGTCTTCATTTCATTATGATGACTATGTTTGTATCCTGTTATATTTACCTCTGAGTACTTATTCCACTGCAAGTAGTTCTTCGCTAAGGAATTTCCTCACCAGCAAATTCCTTAGTGAAGAATTCATAAAAATCGCCTATTCACCCCCCCCCCCTCTAGTCGATATAACGCACTTTCAATTGGTATCGAGCAAGGTACTCCTTGTTACGTGTGATTTTGGTTTAACCGCCGGAGTTTTAGTTATGTCGACCGCAGGTATGATCAAGGTCTCGGCTGGGTGTCCTACCTTTGATGGAACGGACTACCCCTTATTTGGAAGAACAAGATGCGAATGCATCTTGAGGCAATTGATAACGATCTCTGGTATGTTGTGGAAAATGGTATCCCCTCTGTCACTCCCTCGCTGAACGCTACCGATGTGAAGAGATTCAAACAACTCGATTCTCAAGCGAAGAATATCATATGTGGCCATCTGAGCAAAGGACAGTATGGAAGAGTGAGTGCTTTGGAAACCGCTAAGCTTATCTGGGATAGGCTGTCCAAAGTAAATGAAGGAGTTTCAACTCAGCGTGACTCTCGAGTCGATGTTCTTCGGAATCTCTTCAACCGCTTCAAAAGACTCGACAATGAGAATGTCGAACAAACCTTTGATCGCCTCACTGACATCTCAAATGAGCTTCAAGCCCTCGGTGCCACTGACATTACTGATCATGAAGTTGTGAAGAAACTGTTGAGATCGCTTGATTCCTCATTTGATACTCTGGGACCGATGATACAAGAACGTCTTGACTACAAGTCGCTTGATCCTGCCGATATCCTCGAAGGCTAAACACTCACGAGTTCCACTTGCTGAAAAGAGAGATCTCTATGGTTCAAACTATGGCAAACCACGTGCCTCAAGGCCAAGGCTGTGTCTCGACTCAATATGAGGATTACGGTAGTAGCCTTGGTGACCTCAAGAATCGAGCCAGATCTTGCACCGCTTGAAGAAATTCCGAAGTTCACAAGACGTGGTCGCTGGAAAATCCTCAAGAGGCAATGATTCCTCATCCAATGACTATAAGAGAAGGCTTTGCCACAAATGCAAGAAGCCTGGTCACTATATTCAAGATTGTCCTCGATGGGAAAAGGAAATGAAGAAGAAGAAATACAAGGATTACAGCCTACGATGATGCGAAGAAGAAGAAGAAATCGTCAAAATCTTCGCCATCAAAATCCTCAAGTCTTCATCTCACAAGAAGAGCAGCTCCAAGAAGGCTCGGGCATTCATTGGCAAGGAAATGGACTCAAGCTGAATATGAGGAAAATGATGAAGAGGAGGTGTCTCAAGAATCTGAGTGCGGTGTGGCGAAGTCGGCCATTGCTCGCCTTCGTCAAGAAGTCCATCTTCAACATCAAGAAACTGACTCCACCGACAAGCCTGATGAAGATAATGATGGCTACGCTCCCACCTATTGCTTCATGGCAAAAGGTGCTAAGGTACTCAAATACGACTCCTCTGAATCTAGTGAAAATGAATTTGATGAGGATCTCAAGCCCAGCTACTCTAAACTTGCTAAGATTGCTGTGAAACAACAACGGGCTCTTGAAAAGGTTCAAAACATGCTAGATAAAAGTGACGATATGTTGGGTGAAGAAATGGATCGCACTAAAGCCTTGACTGGAAATCTTCAAAGACTTCAATCCAGGTTTGATAACCTTCAAGGTCATCATAACGCTCTCTTGACTGATCATGAGAAACTTTCTTATGAATTTCTTCAAGAAAAGCAAGATCACGAGAAGCTTTCTCTTGAATCTCTTCAAAGAAAGGAAGATCTTGAGAATCTAAGAGTGTGTTATGAAGATATTCAGAAGGAGCGCGATTCATTACTAGCTCAACAAATCAGCGCTTCTCAGGAAGAATTTGTTCCCCCATGCTTAAAGTGCATTGAACGTGAATCTGCTAATTCTTCACCTGAATGTTCAAATGCTTCAACTGTTACAAATCCTTCATCTGCCCCTGCTATCACTAATTCCTCATCTGAGGGCATTGCTAGCATCACTGACAATGCAGGGCTGAAGGAACTGTACATGACAGGCATGTACAAAAGCCTCAAAGGACATCAGACACTTTGTGATGTGCTCAAAAAGCAGATCCTCAACAGAAACCCTAGGAAAGAGTGTATTGCCTTTGAGAGAAAACTCAATGCTGATGGGACATATTGGAAGCCTGAGCAGTACCCCAAAACCTCATGGTTGCTGCAAAGGGACCTCCAGTTGATCCATCTAATTTATCTGGCTTTACATGTGAATCTCCTCACTCTTCTGATGAGTCATTTGACTCCAACTATAAACTGTTCAAAAATCAGAATGGTGAAGTATTTGCTAGATATGTTGGCACTAACTGCAGGAGCGGTTCCCCTATGAAGAAAATCTGGGTTCCCAGAAGTTGTGTTGAAAGTCTTCAGGTGAATGTCCTCATGACACCACCTGTGAAGAACAGGAACCCCAGATCCAATTCTTCATATGGACCAAATTCTTCATATGTATCCAAGTCCTCATATGGACCAAATTCTTCACATGGATCAAATTCCTCAACTGGATCAAAGTCCTCATATGATTATCATCGTGCTAACAACTCTGTCTCGCAGGGTAGAGCCAAGGGTTATGAATATGTGCATTATTCTTCAAACCATTATGTTCATAAGTCCTCAAGGAATTACTCTGCTTATTCATATGCTTACCCTAACCCCTCTTATGTGAAGCGAAATGGTTTGGCATCTTTGCCACCTTTCTCATATGGTGCTCGCAGAATGATGAACTCTTTGCCACCCCTCCAGATGTGGGTGGTGAAGAAAAGAACTAATCTCTTCTGCGGGTCAGTCTCCGGACATGCTCTAACGTCTCAAGAATTTCTTTGGGGACTGACAAAATTGCTCGAAAGGACGCAGTAAATCATGATGAAATGAACTTTCATTTCACACGCCCTCATCTTGCTATATCTGCTTCTCGCTTGATGAAATACATCGATGAACTTGATATCATATTCTTCACTGATGAAGCATATGAGATTGTAAGTTACACTAATTCATCTGCAGGATGATCAACCCAAAACCACTGAATGGGTCCTCGATAGTGGATGTACAAATCACATGACTGGTGACAAGAATCTATTGATGGATGCTCCCTTATCACCGTCACCTCTGAAGCATATCATCTTTGCTGACAAAGGCAAAAGTCGGGTATTGGGTCTTGGTAAGGTTGCTATCTCTAAGGATAAGCACATGGACAAAGTCATGCTTGTTGAGTCCTTAGGATACAATCTCATGTCAGTCTCAATGCTTTGTGATCTTGATATGGTTGTTGTCTTTGGCAAATATCATTGTGTTGTGATTATGGAAGCTGACAATTCCAAAGTCTTCAAAGGCTTTAGGAGAGGAGATCTATATATTGTTGATTTCTCTACAGGACCACAACCAGCCGTGTGTCTACTTGCAAAAGCTTCAGAAGGCTGGCTATGGCATCAACGACTTGGTCATGCAGGCATGAGGAATTTGAACACGCTTGCGAAGAAGAAGCATGTCATTGGCATTGAGAATGTCAAATTCCTCAAGGATCACTTATGCGGAGCATGTGAAGCTGGAAAAATGACCAAGGCCAAGCATCCATCGAAGACTATCATGACCACTACCCGTCCATTCGAATTGCTTCACACGGACCTCTTCGGACCTAATCATTATTCAGTAGTCACTAATGATGCATCTCTATATGGTTTTGTCATTGTTGATGATTATTCTCGATATACATGGGTACACATTGTTACTTACAAACATGAAGTGCAGGAAGTCTTCAAACGATTTTCCTCGAGGGCTTCAACCAACTTTGGTGTGAAGATCAAGCATATAAGAAGTGACAATGGAACCGAGTTCAAGAATTCCGGTCTTGATGCATATCTTGATGAACTTGGTATTACTCATGAGTTATCTGCTCCCTATACTCCTCAGCAGAATGGCGTCGTGGAGCGTAAGAACAGAACTCTTGTTGAGATGGCTCGCACTATGCTTGATGAATACAAAACGCCTCGGCGTTTTGGATTGATGCAATTGATACCGCTTGCCACATCATCAACAAGTATATCTTCACAAATTCTTCAAGAAGACGCCTATGAACTCCTCAACGACAAGAAACCCAATGTGAGTTATTTCAAAGTCTTGATTGCTAAATGTTGGATTAGAGATCCTCACCACAACTCTAAATTTGCACCAAAGCACATGAAGGTTTTATGCTTGGTTACGGAAGGACTCGCACACCTACTGAGTCTTCAACATTGTTCTTCACAAGATTGTTGACATTGTAGATGTGCGGTTCGATGAAACTAATGGCTTGCAAAGAGAGCACCTACCTTCTGTGTTAGATGAACCAGCACCTAAAGATGCTATCAAGCTCAAGGCAACCGAGGATGTCATTCCATCAAGAATCTCTTAAGAATTCATTCCTGTTCATGAAGAACGCCGAGTGATGCACCAAGAACATGATGAGGAAAATGGTGTCAAGAAAATGCTGATCAAAATCCTCGGCGACAACCAACTCATCCACGCGTTGCAAAATAAGTGCAAGTGGAGAAGATCATCGATGACATTAGCGCACTGGGTCCTCTCACACGCTCAAAAGCATCACATTTATCTAACTTTTGTGGGCACTATGCTTTTGTCTCTATCACAGAGCCCACTAAGGTAGATGAAGCATTTACGAGCCGGAGTGGATTCAGGGCTATGCAAGAAGAATTACATCGATTCGAGCTGAACAATGTCTAGGAATTGGTCAATCGCCTGACCCTCGCAAGCATAATATCATTGGCACAAAGTGGATCTACCGCAACAAGCAAGATGAAAATGGCCTTGTGGTGAGGAATAAGGCACGACTAGTAGCTCAAGGCTACACGCAGTTGAAGGAATTGATTTCGATGAAACTTTTGCACTGTTGCTAGACTTGAGGCTATTCAGATATTACTTGCTTACGCTAACCATCATGACATCATCTTATATCAAATGGATGTGAAAAGTGCATTCCTCAATGGTAAGCTTGAGGAAGAAGTATATGTTGCTCAACCCCCAGGTTTTGAAGATCCCAAGAATCCTGACAAAGTCTTCAGACACAATAAGGCTCTCTATGGCCTCAAGCAAGCCCCTCGGGCGTGGTATGATACATTGAAGGAATTCTTCGTGAAGAATGGCTTCACACCCGGTTCACCGACCCTACTCTTTTTACTAAATCATATGATGGTGAACTGTTTGTGTGCCAAATATATGTTGATTATATTATCTTTGGCTGTACGGACCAACGTTATAGTGATGAATTTGCCTATATGATGAGTGAAGAATATCAAATGTCTATGATGGGAGAGTTGAAATTCTTCTTAGGTCTTCAAATTCGTCAGAAACACAATGGCATATTCATATCTCAGGAGAAATACCTCAAAGATGTACTGAGGAAATTCGGCATGCAAGATTGCAAAGGCGTCAAAATTCCTATGCCCACAAATGGCCATCTATGCAATCGATGAAAATGGTATTGACTTGATCACAAGGTATATCGCTCCATGATTGGTTCCTTATTGTACTTATGTGCATCTAGGCGGATATAATGCTTAGTGTTTGCATGTGTGCCCGATTTCAAGCTGCACCGGGAATCACACCATAAGGTCTGTGAAGCATATTCTTCGATATCTAGCTCACACACCAACACTAGGATTATGGTACCCCAAGGGCTCTGCTTTTGATCTCATTGGATATTTTGACTCGACTATCTTTGGTGATCGTGTGGACCGCAAGTCAACATCGGCACTTGTCATTTCCTCGACGATCTTTGGTCTGTTGATCCTCGAAGAAACAGAATGCGTATCACCGCTCTCACAAAGCTGAATACATTGATGCTTGGCTCATCTTGTGCTCAATCTGCTTTGGATGAAGCAAACCCTCAAGGACTATGGCGTCAGCGTGAAGAATGTGCCTCTCCTCTGCGACAATGAGAGTGCCATCAAGATTGCTCACAACCCAGTTCAGCACTCGAAGACTAAGCACATCCAGGTTCGTCATCATTTTCTTCGTGATCATGTGTTGAAAGGCGACATCTCCATCGAGCATGTGAAGGCTGAAGAACAGCTAGCTGATATCTTCACTAAGCCCTTGGACGAGAAGAGATTTAGCAAGTTGCGGTGTGAGCTAAATATCTTAGAATCTTGAATGTTCTTTGAAAAGGACACACATCCTAACCCTTATGCGAAATTGATGACTTAGATGTGCAACACATGAAGAAACGTTTTCTTCAATCAATGAAGAATAACACTCTAAGTGTGAAGAAATTAATGAAGAATTTGATTCTCGAGAACCCTCGACAATTGTACGCGATTGTCTGAAATCATCATTCTTATACTGAGGGTCACGCCACCACAAAAGTTGAAAATCTTCTATTTGAGTTTTTCCTCATTTTGAAAGTCTTCAGTTTTCAAATTCTTCAACTTTGCAAAATCTTCATTGTTCCCGTCGTTTTTCTTCATATATATATATATATATATATATATATATATATATATATATATATATATATATATATGAGTTTATGTCCTCTACAGCATTCACTTATTGCTATTTCTTCAAGTTGTGATTTCTGCTAAGTGAATGTGATCGGACCCTTCCCCCTCTATGCTACACTCAACCCAATCTATTCACAAATTCTTCATGTGCGTTCTATTTGAAACTCGTTCAAAGTCTTCATTGTGTCCTTGTCAGCTGAAGAAATTGTGAACGAAACTTTAAAACAAATCTTATCCAGATTTTCGGTTTTACCGCTTAAACCGTTCCGCATCCCACGATGCATTATTTTATTCACCCACGATCTTACACGATCTCATCTACATAGTACGTGGGTGACACATGTCGCGTGAAGAAGAAAGGGCAGGGGCATGTTCGTCCCAAAATCTTCGGGCGAACGGTTTTTACTGTGGCTATAAATACCCTCTCCCTTCCTTACTTCATTTACTCCGCTTTCGGTCATTGTCTCTCGCCGAGCTCTCCTCAAACCCTAAGCGCCGCCACTCCATCACCGCCGGTGAGGAAGAGCTTCACTGCCTCGACCTCGTCACCGTTGTACTCGCGCCGGCTGCGGAAATCTTCACTCCGCCGCCGCCGTAGCCGTCTCCCTCTGCCAAGTTAGGGCGTGGGAGATCTAACTTGACGAACTTCATCGCTGTTCATCTCTGTTAAATCGTGTTCTTCATTCGGGTAATTAAAAGTCACTTTTATCACTCGCTTTGATTCTCAAACTTTTCGAAAATCTTCAAAGGTGTTTTATTCTTCAAATCTTCACATATGAACACCTCACACATCAGATGCTCTTGATCCATCTCTCTAAGCACTCATTTCTTCAAGATTCCTCAATTGTGCGGATTTTGATCTGTACAACTCTGGAACCTAAGACAAGAACGCTTAGTGAAATTCCTCAAGGCTCAATTGGTCAAATTCCTCAAAACTTGTCTTTTGAAAAATCTTACGAGAACATATGACCTCTCCAAATTCCTCGCACCTACACTCTGCTCACAGTACTCATGTCTCTTCTTTGAATCACTAGGTTCTCATCAACTTAACTCATTGCAGCGTTCTTGAAGAAAAACTGCATACTTCTTGAGTGTTCAATTGTTCAAATTCCTCATCTGCAAGAAAATGGTGAAGGAAAGAGACCGCAGAAAGGAGGAAAGAAACCGGAGGTCATGATCGCTTTGAGATCCCGATGAAATATACAAGGATTATTGCACACTGATGAAGCCAAGTTTGGCAAAGAAAATAAGAATCAGCGCAAAGTGCGCATTCAGAGGATTGAGCGAAGATGGGCACGAGAATGGAGGGAATATCGATATGTTACTCCAAAGTACATGAAGAAATTCGCCTTAAATCCTCCATGCCCAAGAGCTCCATTGGCACTGCCAAGTCACGATCCCACTAGCATCAAAAGTGGTGAAGACTTTCCTGAAGAATGGACTAGGCGCCAAGCAAAATTGGCAAGACAAGCCAAGGAGGCAGTGAGGAAATTTAATGAGGATTCTGCTGCTGCTGCCGCCGCTGAGACCTCGGTCAAGCCGAGGAAATCAATGCCGAAGAAGCCTGCTCGCAAGCCAAGTGCTTCACCATCAGCGCCCTCACGGCGAAGTTCCTCAGCCGCGCCTTCACGGCAAATTCCTCAGACTACCGCTGCTCCACCATCCTCAGCAGCTCCCTCCAAGTCCTCAACCCCTGTGCATCTGGCTACATGTCAAAGGACTCAGGGTTTCTCAATTGCTTATGGTGTCTCAGCGAGTTCCTCAGCTGCACCAATGTCCTCATCAGCCCCCACTCTGCTGAAGACAAAAGCAACAATGGGCGCGGTCCTCGGCCAAGTCCAAGAAAGAAACAGTTGCTTTCAAGTGCCCTCGATGATGAGGCTTCGATGAAGAACTTGCGTAAATCATCGAGACAGACAAGCAAAGGCCGCCAGAGCCAAAGGAACACCTGTGCCCCTGCTTCTGGATCCGAAGAAGATCCTCGACTATATTGACTTATGGCATAAGGATCCAAACACTCCAATGCCTGATCTGCCTCTGACTCTGGTCAAAGTCATATCTCAACCCATTTCATCTCTCAAGAGAAATGGAAGTTTGAAAAGGCTCGTGAGATAAAGAGAGCACAAGCTAGAAAGGAGAAGCTTCTGAAGAAGAACGTTGTTAGACTAACACCTAAAGAACTTCTCAAGGCTCAATCTGAGATCCAAGCCCTCAGCAAGGACTTCGATGCATACAATGCTGATTGGCAAGGAGCCAAAGTGAGATTCGTCAATTTGACGAAGAAAATGACAACTGTTGCAGCCCCATCGCAACAAGAAAATCCTCGAGTGCGAGACTCTGCTCAGCTTCTTTGAAGAACATGCCAAGATCGCTGATGACTTTCAGCTGCTTGATGAGAATACAAGTTCGGGCTGATGACTCCATCCCAGCCACGAAGAAATTCCTGGGCATCCACTAGTGGTGCGCTGAAGAAATCAAGAGATCAGGCAACTGCACAAGTTGCGCTGAAGAAAATGAACCACGATCCTCGGCTCCTCCTTCGCCAACACCAACTCCAATTCTTCCTACGCTTATGAAGTGAAGAAGACCAAGGCTGCAGAGCGAGCTGCGATGAAGAAAAGGAAGGCATCATTGCGTCAACTTCTTGACGCCAAGAAAATGAAGCCAATGACCAGCTCGCTTGAAAATCCTATTGATGCCATTCCGATTTCCTCCATGTCATCCAAGGAAATTGTTCCTTATGGAGAAGACTAGAAGATCCCAAGCGGATCGATGAAGAAAATCATTCATTGCTACCTCGAGCAGTTTGATGAAGAAATTGAAGTGGAAACATTCCCTCAACGCCATCGTTTCTCACCTATGCCTCGGTTCACGGTGAAGAGGTGGTCGAGAGAAATTGAAAAGAAGATGAAGATGTGGATATTGGATGCACTACACCAGTGATGAGCGATGACTTTTGGGAAAGTCAAGATCCCAATACTCCTCTCTTCACTCCTATTCAACAAATTCCTCGGTCCCGGCTACAACTGTTCAAATGGGCTCAAGAAACTCATCCCACATCGTCTGCATTCATGAAGAAATTCCAGCCGCTAGTGTTTGAAGAACTCTTCTTCTTGATCCCCAAACTGCACAAGAAGAAGAACCAGAAATTCCTCAGCCTGAAGCACCTGAGATCGTCATTCCTGAGGTTGTGCTGCAAATCACTAACACTCCTCTGCCCAAACCGAAGAATCGTTCTCTAGCAAGTAAAAATTCAAGGCTGAAGACTTCTTTTCTGAGCATGTGTTCTTCACTGATTACAATCCATATGACTCTGCTCGCATAAGGAAGAGACGTTTCTGGACTGCTACTCAAGCCAACTTCTATTCCTCAGTGCTCTTTGACAAGGACAAAATCTTCGATCATGAACATATTCCTCACGTGGATATGGAATCTCTGCCGTGCTTCGAGCCGGTCCTCCGAGTTATTCACGATGCAGGACTACTAAACTTCTGCACTGACATCTGTGATTGGAATGAAGAACTCATTCTTCAGTTCTATGCCACTTTGCATATCACCAGAGATGCTGAAGATGTCAATTCATGGGTGCTGGATTGGATGACCGAAAACACTCACTATAAGGCACCAGCAACTGAATTGCTTCATGTCCTTCCTCTTGATCCTCCCCATGCCAGTGCACATTGCATCTACAATGACCGCAAACTGACAGATCATTATATGCAAGTGCTCATGAAGCCTTTGAAGCCAGGCAGGCCCCACGAACCAAATTCCTCGTCAAGGAATTGCTATATGTGCCTCGGACTGTTTATCGCATCCTGACGAAGACAATGAGTCCTATCAAAGGCCACGACTCAAATGATGAAGATGTCGTTGGCATCATTAAGAACATGCTTTTCAACATCATTCATGGCGTTCCCGTCCACTTACATGATTTCTTCATGAGGACTCTGGCTAATGTTGCTATGTCACCTTTTGAGCTGAAGCCCTATGCGCCTGTCACAGCCCCAGTTCAGCCTTGCTTGACTTTGCTTGTTCATCATGCCATCATGTTTAAATTCCAAAGAAATTTGAAATGGGGATTGTTGAAACCCTAGCACCAAATGAAATTTAACTAGGTTCAATAAAAATATTTTCAATAACCCGAATGCCCTTTGGAAATGTTCATAATTTACATTAAAGGTGAAAACCTCTTCCAAAAATGATGAACATATTTATAGGCTATTCTGGATTTTTGAATTAAACTATATATTATTTGCATTTGGGCATTTAATTGCTAATAATATTTTAAATGCTCAAATAATCACAAACTGAAATGTTTATCGTTGGAAATATTCCAAGCGGTGACATGGAGCAGCTTTCATGATTTTTAGTAATACCACGCATTTTTAATAAAGCCCTAAATTTACTGAGAATAATAAAAGCGAGCAATAAAAAAGAAAAGCAGGCGAGACCTACAGCTTACTTACATTCACGAGGCTGGTCCAGCTCTGTCTTTGGCAGCCCACTGGCGGCCCAGCCCAGCGCCGCTGCCAGTCATCGCCTACCCCTGCCAGTAGGCAGAGGAGGGACACCGCGACGTGCCCGAGCTCGCCACGCAGCTCCTCAGCCGCTGCCCGCTTGGGCCAGCGACGACGCTCGGCCACTCCTCGGCGCCGCCCCGACCCCGCCTACACCCCATTCTTCCTCCTTGCTCTCTCCCTCGCTCCCTGGACGCCAAGGCCGACGCAGCCGCGCCCACGCCGTCGTAAAGCCCGCAGCCACGGCCGTCCACTCGTCGCCTCTCCGTGCCCAGAAGCTTCACCGTCGTCCGCTGCTTTGCCTCGACCGAGCCCCGAGCGCTCGCTCGCCCCCGGAGACGCTGCACCGAGCCGTCCCGATCCGCCAACGCCGGAGATCCCCCTCGCCGTCGTGACCACTCCAGCTCTTCCCCGACCTCTCTGACCCGCCCGTTGGGACCACTATGAGCTGCTGCCCGTCCTCCCCCTCTCTGTCCCCTCTCTCGTGCACCGTACGCACCACAGGAAGCTCACCGCACGCGCCGCCGCCTGACCACGTCGTCGGCGTTGCTCCGGTGACCATTTGGTCACGGCTTGTGCCCGTCACACCCCTCGCACCGCGTAGAGGCCGTAGGTGCTAGCGCCACGCCGCCTAGGCCACCGCAGCCCCGCGCACGAGCTGGCCGAGCTTCAGCCTCCGCCTGACCTCGTCGCCGGTGAAGCTCCGGCCACTCCCCGGCCAAGCCACCACCATGGCTGGGTGCGGGCAATCACTAGCTGCCCGTAGCTGCTCTCCGCGCAGCAAATGGGGCCCTGTGGGCGAATCCCGCAGCACGCCGCCGCGTCTGGCCCCGCCGGCGGCTAAACGCCGGCAGGCTTTGACTGTTGACGGCGGGTTTGACCCCGCTGACTTAGTTGACTAGGTGGGGCCCTCTGCTAATTAACCTAGTTTAGGTTTAATCAAAATTAATTAGTCTAATTAGCTACTGACAAGCGGGACCCACTGGTCAGGTTGACTTGGACGCCCTTGTTGACCCCCTGACGTCACTCTGACGCACTGCTGATGCAATAACTAATTTCTGGATTTATTTTTATTCAGGAAATTCAAGAAAATAACCAAAACTTCTAAAATTCATATAAAATCAACCGTAGCTCCAAATCAAACAAATTATATATGAAAAATTATCAGAAAAATTCAAGGAATCCATCTGTACCATTTTCATGCATGTTTGAACAATGTTTGTCCTGTGTTTTGGACAAAACAAATAAAGGGCATTTAAATAATCATATATGGAGTTGGAATTTGAATCATGTATTCAAACCAACTTCATTTAAATCATAGCTAGGTGCATTAGCTCAAATCGCAGCATATTGCCATGTCATGATCATGCATCATATTGTGGCATTGCATTGATTGTGTTCTTTCTCAGTTGCCGGTGTTTGTCCCCTCTCGATAGACGTGGTTCCGACGACGAGTTCGATGACACCGATGAAGAACTATATTATCTTCAGAAGTGCCAGGCAAGCAAAACCCCCTTGTTCATTCCGATACAATCCCACTCTCTCGCTCCTGCTCTCTTTTACTGCATTAGGACAATAACGATTCATCTGTTACTTGCTGCGGTAGCTGAACCCCTTTATCCTTTGCATGACCTGTCATTCCACAGTAAATAGATGAAACCCACTAGCATGAGTAGGAGTTGTTTGAGCCCTGTTGTGCCTACTCATTCATGCTTGTTTGTCATGCCTCTACTGCTTAGAGTTGAGTCAGTCTGTTTCATCGAGGATGAATCGGAGGTGTGTGAACATGTCCTCTTGTGTGTGAGCTAAGTGTGTGAACACGATTTGGTAAAAGAAGCGGTGAGAGGCCATGTAGGAGTACATGGTGGGTTGTCTCATTGCAGCCGTCCTCGAGAACTGAGTTACGTGTATGTGATCCATGATTCAGCTACTACCACGCATTGGGCCCGGCCAATGGACCCTCTCGGCTTCTTAATCACCCTTGTCCTCTGTCCAAGAGTTGCAAGTAGTTTCTGTGTTTGTAGTATCTTTGGAGGCCGTGCTTGCTGACCGTAGGGGTGGGCTGTGATGCGGTAGGCACGTGGCAGGTAAACCGGCGCCTGCTTGGTGTCACGGAACCCTGTTCACATCGTTTGGGGCTGTGAGCGAAACCCGGCGGATCTCCTCATGGATGGAACCCGAATAGGCAATAAACCAAGACTAGGGACTTGAGTGTTTAGGTAGGCCGTGGCCGACACCCACGTTGGGCTTCCGCTTGAAGGTTGCCGAGTACATGTCGTGTAAACGGCGGTAAGTGGTGAGAGCGTGTGTGAAGAAGTACACCCCTGCAGGGTTAACATCATCTATTCGAATAGCCGTGTCCGCGGTAAAGGACTTCTGGGTTGCCTATAACAGTTCATAGACAAGTGAAAGTGGATACTTTAAAATACGCAAGATAAGCGTGAGTGTTATGGACGGCGTTCTCGTAGGGAGACGGGAGCGGATCCATAGTGGTGTATTGGTTGGTGAATATGTGGACTCGTGTGCGCCACCTCAAAAGAGTTACTTGCAGTCGTAGTTTAGGATAGCCACTGAGTCAAAGCTGGCTTGCTGCAGTTAAACCCCACCATCCCCTTTGTTGATAATGATGCATATGTAGATAGTTATGATGTAAGTCTTGCTGGGTACATTTGTACTCACGTTTGCCTATTTTATGTTTTTGCAAAGAGACTTCAGTCTCACTAGTAGTTCCACGTGGACTTCGATGTTTAGCTTGTTACCTCAGCTACGATCTTGTGCCCTCGGCAGGATCTGGTAGATAGTCGGGCTTCTAAGCCTTTTTCATTTGTAGATGTCTGTACTCAGACATGTTAGCTTCCGCTTGTGCTTTGATTTGTATGCTCTGAATGTTGGGTCATGAGACCCCTGTTTGTAATATCTCGCTCCTCGGAGCCTAATGAATAAATACTTGAGTCGTAGAGTCATGTTGTGATGCCATGTTGTATTTGCACATATCGAGCATATTGTGTGTATGTTATTGAAATGCTTGGTATGTGTGGGATCTGACTATCTAGTTGTTTTTCCTTAGTAGCCTCTCTTACGGAAATGTCTCCTAGTGTTTCCACCGAGCCATGGTAGCTTGCTACTGCTCCGAACACTTAGGCTGGCCGGCATGTGTCCTTCTTCGTTCTGTATACATCCCTTCGGGAAATGTCACGCGATGAATACCGAGTCTGTTAGCCGCTTCTGACCGGTTCACCGGAGTCCTGCTAGCCCAGTGCTACAGCCTGGATTCACTCAATGATGACCGACACGTTCGATCTTTGGGTCATGGATGTCCGTCCTGTAAGTTTGTGCCACTATGGGTTTACGACTAGCCATGTCAGCCGGGCTCCTTATCATATGGATGCTAGCGACACTATCATATCGTGTGCCAAAAGGCTAAACGGTCCCGCAAAGGTAAGGCGACACCAGAGGAATACCGTGCGTTAGGCCGCAAAGTGATATGAGGTGTTACATGCTAGATCGATGTGGCATTGAGTCGGGTCCTAACAGCTTTGGTATCGAGCTTGATCGCTCAGAGGATTACCAAGCCAAACTGGTCGAAGTTGTGTCTAGAAATGCTTTAGTTATATGTAGGGGAATTGATTGTGGGTTGGAACGTAAGGCTCTTTTACTCCTTATACCTCATGGCCTTCTCGATCCGAGTCAACCTCTTCTCTTCTACGGGTTTAAGAACTAGGCCTTCTCATCTATCTATCAGGATGACGTGTTACTAATCCATAGATTTATAGAATTGTTAGTTTCAAATCTCAGCTCAGTTTTACTACTTCCGTATGTTCATAACTGTTGATCTGGAAATCTTGATATTGTGCTTCGGAGTGGCTATGCCACCATTTTTGTAGCATTTCTCCAATCTTTTGAGCATTTACAGCCGTTATGATGTCCGAGTCATCCCAGGTTTCTAAACAATCTGATGCACTTGCAAATCCTTTCCCTCTGGTTTTGATGTTCCTTTGGGCCAGGTTAATCACACTAAATGCTGAGTTGAGGTATTCTATTGCCTTGACATATATGTTGGAATTATTATTATGACCCTAGGTGTCTTAGGGGATCATCTAGTAATCTAGCCATGATTTGTGTCCCAGTGTGATGATTCTGGCCTTGATTCCCGAAAGCATCCCGTGATGCAATTTAGTTAGTAGGTATTCTACTCGTGGGTTTTGAACCCGATATTCACCTTACTTACTTCATGTTGATAGTGTTGCTAGTTCCTTTAGGATATTAGTAAACTTTGCGATAGTTCTCGAGGTTCGTGGTATATCATTCTTCCAAATACCATGAACTACTTATGGCAGCAGTTCCTCGTTGAACCAAAAGATCGCAACAAAAGTGCTCTCGATGAATTATCGATTCTATGTTGTGACCCTGCCATTCCTACCTCTCTGCATGAATTGTCTGGAAGAAATGTGTTGAACTTGTTCAACATTCTAATCCATGCATCCACAACTCAGGAAATCATATGTTCTTTTGAGTTGTCCCTCTTAGTTGTCTTCTAACCCTCGTCTATCAATTGATAGACAAGAGTAGTTGTGCACTCGAGCTCATCGATGCTTATTATTCTTGTGGTCCGTCAAGCCATTCTATTCCAGAATGACTAGGAGAAACGAACTCCAGTACCTTGTCCATTTCCAGGATTGGGTCAAAGCAGTCGTACTCCGCAGATCAAATACTAATCCAGCTTTTGTTCTGTTCTACCTTGGAGTAATACCATCTTTATATCAAGAATGTCATGGGAATTGCACACCATCCTATGAATTCTTGATGTAGTAATACTTCTTGCCATCATTGTTCATTTCTCGGTTCCTGTGTTGTTGCAACCGGAACGCCGACAAGTGAATCGTGATGTGTGAAATCAATACTGCTAGCAACTCCGTTGCTTGGTAGTTAAATGGACGATAATTTCATTCTTAGTGTGTTGATTATTGAATCGTCACCCTAAGACTGATTGTGCTACCTAGTCTCTATTTCTGGTGCACTCTTCGATCAATGAGCTAGGATTTTGTCAAACCCTTGCTCTATTGATCATATCGTCTTGCCCTGAAAAGGAAGATTGTTCTCGAGCTTAGTAACATATCGGTGGTTCGTGATTTTCCGTATATCTTCTCGGAAGTATTACCAGGTTGTCACCTGACCGCTATGTTGAGTTCGTGATCGAGTTGGTTTCTTATAAACCATCCCCTTGTCCAAGAATCTGTGCTGGATACCCCTGAGCTAGTTGGTCAAGCTAAACAACAACTTGGAGAGTTGGAAGATAAAAGCTCACCTGACTTAGTTCATCTCCAAGGGATATCCTTGTGTGTGTTTGTTGAAGAAAGGTAATATCTTCATTGATTGATCCTCGTGATCAGTTGTTGGACTTATTGTCTTGCCAAAACTTTGATTTGAGTATGGGCTATCCTCAAATCAAGTCAGAACCAATGATGTTCGTAATGTTGTCTTACTCGTGGATTTTCCTCGAGCATACACCATTACATCTTTTGGTCTGACCAATGCTATCACCGTGTTCACATGATGGTGGAAGTCCAGTGATATGGAAATTCCGATGAGTTGTTGTTGAGCCCATCAGCAACATTTTTATCTCCTCCATGATTCGTGTTGAACATCAAGCTAATATTGGAAACTTTTTAAAGCATTTGTTCATGCTAGCTCATGAAGCATATGTTAGGATGTAAGAAGTGACTTCCTCTAGTTCATGTGCATTTGATGCAAGTTGCCGCCGTGGATTTGAGAAAGCTTGTTTTTTTTTCTTCCCCTGGAATCATCCCAAGTTGGTCACACATGTGCGAAGTATACTATGGTTTGGTAGATTAATTACCTCCACTCCATATGTATTCCGTAGCACACCAAGCCACTGATTAATTTGTTCAAGGTGAAGAAGTTCCTTCTTAAGAGCTAGACTTATGTAAGGATTTCGATATCCTCGATGATGGTTCCCCACCCGAACTCGGTAGTGTTTTATTATACGACTACTACGTGGTCATGCTTGTCTAGGACAATGTGTTCACATGTTTGTAGCAGAACCAGCTCATGTTTTGGAGCTTACTACCGTAGTTCACCCCCCGAGAATCTCGCAACGTCATCTCGTCGATTTGTGTTGCAAACTTTCATTTTTCTTTCTAGACTCGGTGAGTCTGGAATATTCTGACACCAACCAGATCTGAATCTCAGGCAGATATGATGGTTGGAACATTTTCCAAGAACTATAATATTGGTCTCGCGATAACCGGTAAAGTGGATGTCGTGGCCAACACACCCAGCCGGAAGACCTATTATTGTAGTATCTTGATTAAAGAAGTTGGCCACCTCCCCATAAGGACTTCGTAGGATTTACCCCCCCTATCCGTGCCTTATGATTTTTGTGTTTCCGAAGTCCGACCTGTTACCTGATGTTCTAGATATCAAACCATATCCATGAATGGGATACGCTAGTACATCAAGGAAACATTAGAAGCAGAGTGCTAAATGTCTCTCGGTCGATCATCCAGATTTAGTCCCCTTGGCCCCGCTAAGGTGAAATATGAGAAAGTGTTGTCTTCCTTGTATCTGCATCCTCCATCGGCATTCGTCATGGTAGTATGTTGTGTTGCCAGGATCCCTGACACGGATATTGGTAAAACCTTGATGAATATGGAAATGCTCAAGTTCTTGAAAGCACGCACAAGCATTAGGTGCTATCATAGTTACTAACCGGGATTGTTCTCAGTTTCCCCAGTTACGCTATAACCATTCCAATAGTGGAATCACTCTCTGCTATTGAGTTTCTCCCCAGTTACTAGAATCATTCCCAGCACTTGTATTTTGTTCCCAACTTGCACTGTCATTGTGCCATTCTATCTTGGGTCCCATCCATTTCCGATGATAAACAAAATCATCCCTTGTGCTGTCTTCAACAAGGTAGTCCACATCATCCATTCTGGCCCGAGAATGTCTTTCTTTCGGACTCCTTCAAATGATCGATTGTGATTTGCCTTAAGCTGGTATAAAGAGCCTCGGTGATCTTTGAATCAAAGGTAATTCTTTTTGCCACTTAAGGGATGATTCTACGAGCCACCTTCCCTAAGGTGCCCCGTTTATGGAATCATGGCAGTTTATCCTCGCTACTTGGAACCCTCGTCAAATTGCTTCCTCCGTCCTTCATGATGTGTCTTTTTCCTCTCAGCTCAAGAGATGTCCTACATCTCATTCCGTGAGTTGATCCTAAGTTGTTCGATCTTCGAGGAGATCGATCCTTCTAGAGTTTTCCCTTTCTTCTTGTCATCATGTTGAATGAAGATCTCGAAAGCAAAGACGTCAAGATTGATTTGAAGCAATGAATCAACATCTTCGAGGAATGCAATGGATCATGAAGACTGTGTCAGTTCCGTGTCCCCTCTGTCTTCTTACCTCACGTCTTGAATCTCGGGACGAGATTCTTGTTTAGTGGGGGTGAGTTGTCACAGCCCCAGTTCAGCCTTGCTTGACTTTGCTTGTTCATCATGCCATCATGTTTAAATTCCAAAGAAATTTGAAATGGGGATTGTTGAAACCCTAGCACCAAATGAAATTTAACTAGGTTCAATAAAATATTTTCAATAACCCGAATGCCCTTTGGAAATGTTCATAATTTCATTAAAGGTGAAAACCTCTTCCAAAAATGATGAACATATTTATAGGCTATTCCTGGATTTTTGAATTAAACTATATATTATTTGCATTTGGGCATTTAATTGCTAATAATATTTTAAATGCTCAAATAATCACAAACTGAAATGTTTATTGTTGGAAATATTCCAAGCAAAGGACATGGAGCAGTTTCATGATTTTTGGTAACACCGGCATTTTTAATAAAGCCCTAAATTTACGAATAATAGAAAATGTAATGAAAAATAAAATAGAGCAGAGACCTACAGCGCTTACTGCTCACTGGCTGGCCCAACTCTGTCTTTGGCAGCCCACTGCCGGCCCAGCCCAGCGCTGCCAACATCGCCTACCTCCAAGAGGCGGAGGAGGGACACCGCAACATGCCTGAGCTTGCCACGCAGCTCCCTTGCCGCCGGCCTCGCTTGGACAGCGCGACGACGCCTCGAAGCCACTCCTCGGCGCCGCCCCGACCCCGCCTACACCCCATTCTTCCCCCTTACTCTCTCCCTCGCTCCCTGGACGCCTAGGCCGACGCAGCCGCGCCCACGCCGTCGTAAAGCCCGCAGCCACGGCTGTCCACTCGTCGCCTCTTCGTGCCCAGAAGCTTCACCGTCGTCCGCTGCTTTGCCTCGACCGAGCCCCGAGCGCTCGCTCGCCCCGGAGACGCTGCACCGAGCCGTCCCGATCCGCCAACGCCGGAGATCCCCCTCGCCGCCGTGACCCTCCAGCTCTTCCCGACCTCTCGACCGCCTCGGGACCACATCATTCTTGCCGCCCTCCCCTCTCTGTCCACTCTCTCGTGCACCGTACGCACCACAGGAAGCTCACCGCACGCGCCGCCGCCTAACCACGTCGCCGGCGTTGCTCCGGTGACCATTTGGTCATGGCTTGTGCCCGTCACACCCCTCGCACCGCGTAGAGGCCGTAGGTGCTAGCGCCACGCCGCCTAGGCCACCGCAGCCCCGCGCACGAGCCGGCCGAGCTTGACCTCGCTTTGACCTTGTCGCCGCGTGGCTCCGGCCACTCCCGCCAAGCCACCACCATGGCTGGGTGCGGGCAATCACAAGCTGCCCATAGCTGCTCTCTGCAAGACAAATGGGGCCACAATGGCGAATCTCAACACGCCGCCCGCGTCTGGCCCTTAAATGGCTAAACGCCAGGCAGCTTTGACGGCGGGTTTGACCTCACGACTTAGTTGACTAGGTGGGGCCTCTCGCTAATTAACCTAGTTTAGGTTTAATCAAAATTAATTAGTCTAATTAGCTACTGACAAGCGGGACCCACTGGTCAGGTTGACCTGGCGCCCTTGTTGACCCCCTGACGTCACTCTGACGCACTGCTGATGCAATAACTAATTTCTGGATTTATTTTTATTCAGGAAATTCGAGAAAATAACCAAAACTTCTAAAATTCATATAAAATCAACCGTAGCTCCAAATCAAACAAATTATATATGAAAAATTATCAGAAAAATTCAAGGAATCCATATGTACCATTTTCATGCATGTTTGAACAATGTTTGTCCTCTGTTTTGGACAAAACAAATAAAGGGCATTTAAATAATCATATATGGAGTTGGAATTTGAATCATGTATTCAAACCAACTTCATTTAAACCATAGCTAGGTGCATTAGCTCAAATCGCAGCATATTGCCATGTCATGATCATGCATCATATTGTTGCATTGCATTGATTGTGTTCTTTCTCAGTTGCCGGTGTTTGTCCCCTCTCGGTAGACGTGGTTCCGACGACAAGTTCGATGACACCGATGAAGAACTATATTATCTTCAGAAGTGCCAGGAAAGCAAAACCCCCTTGTTCATTCCGATACAATCCCACTCTCTCGCTCCTGCTCTCTTTTAGTACATTAGGACCACAATGATTCATCTGTTACTTGCTGCGGTAGCTGAACCCCTTTATCCTTTGCATGACCTGTCATTCCACAGTAAATAGATGAAACCCACTAGCATGAGTAGGAGTTGTTTGAGCCCTGTTGTGCCTACTCATTCATGCTTGTTTGTCATGCCTGCTACTGCTTAGAGTTGAGTCGGGTCTGATTCATCGAGGATGAATCAGAGGTGTGTGAACATGTCCTACTGTGTGTGAGCTAAGTGTGTGAACACGATTTGGTAAAGGTAGCGGTGAGAGGCCATGTAGGAGTACATGGTGGGTTGTCTCATTGCAGCCGTCCTCGAGAACTGAGTTACGTGTATGTTATCCATGATTCACTACTACCACGCATTGGGCCCGAAGCCAATGGACCCTCTCGGCTTCTTAATCACCCTTGTCCTCTGTCCAGGAGTTGCAAGTAGTTTCTGTGTTTGTAGTATGCTGGAGGCCATGCGCAGCGCTGACTGTAGGGGTGGGCTGTGATGCGGTAGGCACGTGGCCGGGTAAACCGGGCGCCCGTTTGGTGTCACGGAACCCTGTTCACATCGTTTGGGGCTGTGAGCGAAACCCCGGCCGGATCTCCTCATGGATGGAACCCGAATAGGCAATAAACCAAGACTAGGGACTTGAGTGTTTAGGTAGGCCGTGGCCGACACCCACATTGGGCTTCCGCTTGAAGGTTGCCGAGTACATGTCGTGTAAACGGCGGTAAGTCTTGCTGGGTACATTTGTACTCACGTTTGCCTATTTTATGTTTTTGCAGAGAGACTTCAGTCTCACTAGTAGTTCCACGTGGACTTCGACGTTTAGCTTGTTACCTCAGCTACGATCTTGTGCCCTCGGCAAGATCTGGTAGATAGTCAGGCTTCTAAGCCTTTTTCATTTGTAGATGTCTGTACTCAGACATGTTAACTTCTGCTTGTGCTTTGATTTGTATGCTCTGAATGTTGGGTCATGAGACCCCTGTTTGTAATATATCGCTCCTCCGAGCCTAATGAATAAATACTTGAGTCGTAGAGTCATGTTGTGATGCCATGTTGTATTTGCACATATCGAGCATATTGTGTGTATGTTATTGAAATGCTTGGTATGTGTGGGATCGACTATCTAGTTGTTTTTCCTTAGTAGCCTCTCTTACGGAAATGTCTCCTAGTGTTTCCACCGAGCCATGGTAGCTTGCTCTTTGCTCCAAACACTTAGGCTGGCCGACATGTGTCCTTCTTCGTTCTCGTATGTTCTTCGGGAAATGTCACGCGATGAATCTTGGAGTCTGTTAGCCCTTCTATTTCGGTTCACGAGTCCTGCTAGCCCAATGCTACTGCCTAGATTCACTTTCGATGACCGACACGTTCGATCTTTGGGTCATGGATGCTGTCCTGTAAGTTTGTGCCACTTTGGGTTTACGACTAGCCATGTCAGCCGGGCTCCTTATCATATGGATGCTAGCGACACTATCATATCGTGTGCCAAAAGGCTAAACGGTCCCGGCAAAGGTAAGGCGACACCCGTGGGAATACCGTGCGTGAGGCCGCAAAGTGATATGAGGTGTTACATGCTAGATCGATGTGGCATTGAGTCGGGGTCCTGACAGCGCCTTGGATTATGAGATTCATAAGGGCAAGATCTTCACTGAATTACAAGGCTGACACTCTGAACCATGGTAGCTACTTGCCGCCCATTGAAGTCCTCAAGCAACCAGTTTCATCATCTGATGATAAGGGCAAGGCAGCTGCTGTGATCGATGAAGGCACTCGTCCAGTGGATGGTCAATTCCGTCTAGCTACATCTTACTCCACCAATGACGATTCTGCAACACATGACACTGCCGCAAATACATCAGCAAAGCAAAAGCCTCAAGCAACAGCACCCAGGGTGATGACTGACCGTGAGTTACTCCTTAGTCTTCATCAGAAGGTTGATCGCAATCACAAATGGGTGAAGCGTCAATTTGCTGCAATTCTTCACAACATGACCTCAACCCATAATGCAGTGAAGAAAAATTAGTATCACCTTCATGAAACCCTCAACCGCACCTGGGCTGTTCTCACTCATGTATATTCCGTGGAAGAACTGAAGACTATGGGTCTCCAGGAAGCATTTGCCTGGTCTGCACCACCTCCGAAGAAATTCAAGAGAGTCAAAGTTCCTGATCTGGTGGCCAGTTCTTATTCTTCATCGCGTGAAACTGATGAGCATGAAGATTTGGACGACACTGCGGCAGGCCCTACTTCAACGAACAACCCCGACAACATCGACTTGAAATTCTTCAGGGGCGTTAGTCCTCAGTTTTGATCCTTTTGGTCATTTGATGACAAAGGGGGAGAAATCTGAGTTAGTCTTCAAGCGGGTTTATATTATGGGCGTTTTGTTAAGTTACAACTCTCGTTCTTCTAAAACCTTTCATTGGATCGAGTTGTAATCTTAAAACCGATGGTGCCCTGATACTTTTGAACGGTGCATTGTGCTCTGACTTTGATGCACTGTACTCTGATAATTTTGATGTGTTATTCTGCATGCTTATTCCTCGTTAATATTATTGCACGCATGCTGAATCTCATCAGGCACCATATTTCATCATGCATTTCAAATTCTTCATATTATATATCAAATGCGTGTATGAATTACAAGATATAGGGGGAGATCTCCATGATTCAATTCTTCAAATGTGCATTGCCTCAAAAGCAAATTCCTCACTATGCACATATTAGGGGAGTTCTTCTATATCTTGCAATCAAATTCCTCAATATCAGTATTTACACTTCATATGTTTATCCTCGTTGAAAACATAACCTATGTTGTCATCAATCACCAAAAGGGGAGATTGTAAGTGCATCTAGTGCCCTTAGTGATTTTGGTGTATTGAAGACTTATAGGTTAAGTGGTGATCGTTTGTGAGTGTACACAGGTCTATAAGTCTATGAGGAGTTTGATATTTACAGAGAAAGTCGACCCTAAAATGAAGTTCTTCGATCAAGACTTTGATATTCTGAAGACTTTTTGAAGACTTTGAAAGCGAAGAAATTGGTGTGACCTTGAAGACTTGGTATTCATTCGAGGAATATGAAGCGTGAAGACTTTTGTTTTCGTAGTTCCATTTTCTATTTCTTAAGTCATAGGAAACACCGTACTATTAAAGGGGGTCGAGGAAATACTAAGGAAAAATTTCCATGTGATGCTCAACTCAAAATCCTACACCTACCAATCCCTTCGAGTGAAGCCATTGGAAATCTCATACAGTTCAGTCAATTTCTTGATGTGAGAGACGCAGTTCTTACAGTCAATGAGGACTTCTTTCTCGATCGAGGAGTTAGGAATTCGCCAAGATCTGAATTGCCTACACAAAGAGGAACATGATAGCCCCGAGGAATTTGAGAGTCAAATTTCCGGCCGATTCTTTGTGTTCTTGCGCCACCTGTCCAAAATATCTTATCCACCTAACGGTCATATCATTGAAGGGCATTTATGTCTTATCATGTCGGGCTGCTCCCTAGGCTATAAATAGCCGCCCCTACAACCACTAGCTGGTTGGCTGCTCGAGAGAACTTGACACTTGTCATCTGAGAGCAACCCATCCTCCGAGGACTTTGAGCGAAAATCATCAAGTGAGGAAAATCCCAAACCAAACCCCCACAAACCCAAAGTGATTGAGAATCACTGAAGAAATTGATCCTGCGTGGATCCGATGCTTGTTACCTTTCAAGACTGTGCTTCTTCCAGACGGTTAGGCGTCAAGGTCTAGAGCATCCAAGAGGAATTGTGGATCGCCGAGTGAGCAAGTCTGTGAAGTTTTGGAAGTCACCTGAAGACTTACCACGAGTGATTGGACGAGGCCTGCGTGGTCTTAGTTCAAGGAGAATACGGTGAGGATCGGTGTTACGAGTGGCGGCTCGAGAGGCGGGTGTCCGGGACTATGTGTCCTCGAGTTTAAATACTCACCCGCTCCAACGGGGCGTATAACCGAGACAGCAGTTGGAATTGGTTTACCAAATCATTGTCTTCACCAACTAAGCTGGTTCTATTTCCTCAACTCTTTCATTTCCTCATTCTTGTGTTGTATGTTGTTCATATCGTGGCTTGAAGACTTTGATGAAGACTTTCACAAATTCCTCAGTTCAATTTCTTCAGTCTGTTTGTCTTCATCTTGTTATCCTGTGTTTACGCTTTCTGTACTCTGTGCCAATCTTCATTTCATTATGATGACTATGTTTGTATCCTGTTATGTTTACCTCTGAGTACTTATTCCGCTGCAAGTAGTTCTTCACTAAGGAATTTCCTCACCAGCAAATTCCTCAGTGAAGAATTCATAAAAATCGCCTATTCACCCCCCTCTAGTCGATATAACGCACTTTCAATTATTAATCGACCTACAGAATTAGATCCTGTGCAGGCTTCTCCGAAGTCCTTGCAGAGTTTCGGGGGCTGCTATGTACACGGCCTACCCAATCTAAAAGTTGCAACCATTCTAAGAGAAAAGAGCATTACGTGACTTACCTCAAAGCCTATTACAAGGCCTTGGACAGCGTCGTTTAGTCCGGATTGGATTGACCGAACACCTTGCATGACCGCACTCATAAGAATGCAGTGCCCATCAACGATGGAGGAGTTCTTCACCAACTCCTCCAGCGTGTCCGGCCAGCCTGCCGTTGTCCGTTTGGAGGTATTCGGCGCTAGCGGTGGCTCCCCGACACCTTCTCCACTGGGAGGAACCTGTGCTATCAAGGGCCTTGGAGGCTCGGGAGCGGATGGCTGATGGGGTCCGGATGGTCTGGACTCCCTTACCGCATCCGCCAGGTGGGACGCGCCCTCCTGGTCTTCGGTAACCGAGGTGTTGACCTTGGCCATTACAGCGTTAACCTCCCCCTCTGTGTTTAGAGAAGGAGGAGTCCTTCGGGACCTTACCTCCTCGACCTCTTCAGGGGTCAGAGGAGGCACGGAGTGCGGCGTTGACCCATTGTCTACCAGCTCAGCGGGCGGAGACGTCCCCTCCGAGGTCTACTCGTCGGGGCGCTCGCATGGGGGACTGCAATTCAGAAGAGTTAGTCTTCGGCTAAGATGAACTACTGAAAACAAGGTAGCTAAAAATACCATCTCTATACCTGCTGGCAGGGGGCTTGACCCTGGGTCCCTTCTTTGGGATCTCCTCGGACGCTTCAGACTCCTTGTCGGAGTCCGAGCTGTCAAACAGGACCAGCTTAGTCCGGCACCGTCTCTTCGGGGCCGAGGAAGGTTGAACCTCTTTGACGTCCTCGGACGCTGCCCTCTTTTTGGAGCGCGAGGAGGCACTCTCCTCCTCGTCCTCATCCTCGTCCCCATCTTGTACGGATGAGGCCGCAGCGTCGCCGGACCGGTTGCCCGGACGAGCCCTGTGGCGGAGGCCCTCCCTAGCCTCCAGTACCTCTTTATTCTTGCCCTTCTTATCAGGCGCCTTATAAGGCACCACAATCAATAGCAGTTCCAGTTGCTCCGATCGGGGCTCCTCTGGCATCGGCACTGGGCCGCTGATCTTCTCGGCTTTGGAAAGCCAGGCCTGCAAAACCCACATAGAGGATCAGACCGAATCATACACAGTGTGAATATCCAAATACATGTTGAAGATGGATGTTGCTCACCTCCTTTGGGGGGTTCGCGACGTCAAGACCGATGTCGTTCCCCTCAATCGGCCACTCCTTCTGAGGCTTGAATAACTGACTCCATATTTTATCATGGGTTGTGCCAAAGAGGTGTTGCACGGTGGCCAGATCCTCGGGCTCATGCTCCCACATGGGCTTGGCCCTCTCCTGGCAAGGAAGGAGCTGGCGATTGAGCATGATCTGGACCACGTCAACTAGCTTCGTGCCGGTCTCCATTATGTTGATGACGCACTTGTGCAGCGCCTTCGTGTGGGCAATGCACCCCCAGTCTAGGCTCTTGGTGGTCCACGAGGCCAGTCTGGTAGTGGGCCTGGACCTGAATGCGGGAGCCGCTCCCCAGGTGGCATCCCTCGGTTCGGTGATATAAAACCATTCCTTTTGCCACATTCTGACAGTGTCAACAAAGTGACCCTTCGGCCACTGGACCTGCGTCATCTTGCTAATGATGGCCCTGCCATAGTCTGCATGTTTGCCGTCAACTACTTTGGGCTTGACATTGAACACCTTCAGCCATAGACCAAAGTGTGGCCGAACTCGAAGGAGCGCTTCACAGAATACGGTGAAGGTCGAGATTGTTGGGGAACGTTGCAGAAAATTAAAATTTTTCCTACGGTTTCACCAAGATCCATCTATGAGTTCATCTAAGCAACGAGTAACGGGAGAGAGTTTGCATCTACATACCACTTGTAGATCGCGTGCGGAAGCTTGCTTGGTGATGATGGAGTCGTACTCGAACGTGATTCAGATCACCGATGCCAAGTGCTGAACGGACAGCACCTCCGCGTTCAACACACGTGCGGGACGAGCGACGTCTCCTCCTTCTTGATCCAGCAAGGGGAAGGAGAGGTTGAGGAAGACGGCACCACCGGCGGCCTGACGGCGTGGTGATGGTGGTGATCAAGATTCGGCTGGGCTTCACCGAGCTCTCGGAGGAGGAGATGTTGGGGAGGGAGGGCTGCGCCTTGGGAGATGTGTACAGCAGCCCCCCCCCCCCTTTATATAGGCCCCAGGTGGCCCCCCTAGAGATCCAATCTCAAGGGGCGGCAAGGGGTGGAGTGCCCCCAAGCCGGTGGGCGCCCCCCCCTAGGGTTTCAACCCTAGGCGCGGGGTGGGCCTGAGGCGCGCACCAGCCCCTGTGGGCTGGTTCCTTCCCCTATGGCCCATGGGGCCCTCCGGATGGGTGGCCCCACCGGTGGACCTCGGACCCTTCCTGGTCCCAGATTTGCCGTAACCCCAAACTTTCCCGATGGCGAAACACCACTTCCTATATATTATTCTTTACCTCCGGACCCTTCCGAACTCCTCGTGACGTCAGGGATCTCATCCGGACTCGAACAACATTCGTATTCACATACTAGTCTTCCTACTAACCCTAGCGTCACCGAACCTTAAGTGTGTAGACCCTACGGGTTCGGAGACACGCAGACATGACCGAGACGACTCTCGGGCAATAACCAACAGCGGATCTGGATACCCATGTTGGCTCTACATGCTCCTCGATGATTTCATCGGTTGAACCACGATGTCGAGGATTCTATCAAACCACATATGCAATTCCTTTGTCAATCGATGCGTTACTTGCGAGACTTCGATCGTCGGTATCCCAATACCTCGTTCGGTCTCGTTACCGCAAGTCACTTTACTCGCATCGTAATGCATGATCCGTGGCCAACACCTTGGTCACATTGAGCTCATTATGATGATGCATTACCGAGTGGGCCCAGAGATACCTCTCCGTCATACGGAGTGACAAATCCTATCTCGATCCATGTCAACCCAATGATACTTTCGGAGACACCTGTAATGCACCTTTATAGTCACCCGATTCGCCAGACGTTTGATACACCCAAGGCACTCCTCGGCAACCGGAGTTACACGATCTCATGGTCGAAGGAATAGATACTTGACATTGGCAAAGCTTCTAGCAAGCGAACTATACGATCTTTTATGCTATGCTTATGATTGGGTCTTGTCCATCACATCATTCTCCTAATGATGTGATCCCGTTATCAACGACATCCAATGTCCATAGTCGAAACCATGACCATCTATTGATCACAACGGGCTAGTCAACTAGAGGCTCACTAGGGACATATTGGGGTCTAAGTGTTCACACGTATTATGATTTCCGGATAACACGGTTATAGCATGAACAAAAGACAATTATCATGAACATTGAAATATAATAATACTTTTATTATTGCCTCTAGGGCATATTTCCAACAGTCTCCCACTTGCACTAGAGTCACTAATCTAGTTACATTGTGATGAATCGAACACCCATAGAGTTCTCGTGTTGATCATGTTTTGCACGCGAGAGAGTTTAGTCAACGGATCTGCGACATTCAGATCCGTGTGCACTTTGCAAATCTCTATGTCTCCATCTTGAACATTTTCACGGATGGAGTTGAAACGACGCTTGATGTGCTCGGTCTTCTTGTGAAACACTGGCTCCTTTGCAAGGGCAATAGCTCGGTGTTGTCACAGAAGAGTTTGATCGGCCCGACGCATTGGGTATGACTCCTAGGTCGGTGATGAACTCCTTCACCCATATTGCTTCATGCGCTGCCTCGAGGCTGCCATGTACTCCGCTCACACGTAGATCCCGCCACGGCGCTCTGCTTGCAAAATTGCACCAGCTTCTTGCTCCACCATTCAACATATACACGTATCCGGTTTGTGACTTAGAGTCATCGGATCTGAGTCGAAGCTAAGCGTCGACGTAACCCTTTGACGAGCTCTTCGTCTCCTCCATAAACGAGAAACATTTCCTTTGTCCTTTTCGGTACTTCAGGATATTCTTGACCGCTGTCCGGTGTTCCTTGCGGGATTACTTTGGTATCTTGCAACCAAACTTACGGCAAGGTTTACATCGGTGCAGTACACAACATGGCATACATAATAGATCCTATGGCTGAAGCATAGGGATGACACTCATCTCTTCTTTATCTTTTGTCGTGGTCGGTGGAGCTGAGCTCAATTTCACACCTTGTAACATAGGCAAGAACCCTTCTTGGACTGATCCATTTTGAACCTCTTCAAAATCTTATCAAGGTATGTGCTTTGTGAAAGACCTATGAGGCGCCTCGATCTATCCTATAGATCTTGATGCCTAATATATAAGCAGCTTCTCCAAGGTCCTTCATTGAAAAACACTTGTTCAAGTAGGCCTTAATGCTGTCGAGAGTTTTGTATCATTTCCCATCAAGAGTATGTCATCTACATATAATAGGAGAAATGCTACAGAGCTCCCACTCACTTTCTTGTAAACACAGGCTTCTCCATAAGTCTCACAGAAACCCAAACGCTTTGATCATCTCATCAAAGCGAATGTTCCAACTCCGAGATGCTTGCACCAGCCCATAAATGGATCGCTGGAGCTTGCATACTTTGTTAGCATTCGAGGATCGACAAAACCTTCCGCTGCATCATATACAGCTCTTCCTTAAGATGTCCATTAAGGAATGCCGTTTTGACGTCCATCGCCATATCTCATAATCATAGTATGCGGCAATTGCTAACATGATTCGGACGGACTTAAGCTTCGCTACGGGAGAGAATGTCTCGTCGTAGTCAATCCCTTGAACTTGTCGATAACCCTTAGCGACAAGTCGAGCTTTATAGATGGTAACATTACCATCCGCGTCCGTCTTCTTCTTAAAAATCCATTTATTTTCTATCGCTCGCCGATCATCGGGCAAGTCTGTCAAAGTCCATACTTTGTTTTCATACATGGATTCTATCTCGGATTTCATGGCCTCAAGCCATTTGTTGGAATCCGGGTCCGCCATCGCTTCTTCATAGTTCAAGGTTCATTGTTGTCTAGCAACATGATTTCCATGACAGGTTGCCGTACCACTCAGTGCGGAGCGTGTCCTTGTGGACCTTGAAGTTCAAGAGTAACTTGATCCAAGTATCTTGATCATCATCAATGATTTCCTCTTGATTGGTGTGGGCATTACAGAACGGTTTCTGCGCGCACCACTTTCCCGCTCGAGAGGTAGTACTTCATCGAAGTTCTACTTTCCTCCCACTTACTTCTTTCGAGAGAAACTCTTTCTAGAAAGCATCCGTTCTTAGCAACAAAGACTTTGCCTTCGGATCTTAAGTAGAAGGTATACCCGATAGCTTTCCTTAGGGTATCCTATGAATACGCATTTTCCGACTTGGGTTCGAGCTTTTCAGGTTGAAGTTTCTTGACATAAGCATCGCATCCCCAAACTTTCGAAACGACAGCTTAGGTTTCTTCCCAAACCATAATTCATACGGTGTCGTCTCAACGGATTTAGACGGTGCCCTATTTAAAGTGAATGTAGCTGTCTCTAGAGCGATCCCCAAAATGATAGCGGTAAATCGGTAAGAGACATCATAGACCGCACCATATCCAATAGAGTGCGATTCGACGTTCGGACACACCGCTTATTTGAGGTGTTCCAGCGGCGTGAGTTGTGAAACGATTCCACATTTTCTTAAGTGTGTGCCAAATTCGTGACTTAAATATTCTCCTCCACGATCCGATCAGAGGAACTTTATCTTTCGGTCACGTTGATTCTCCACCTCACTCTGAAATTCCTTGAACTTTTCAAAGGTCTCAGACTTGTGTTTCATTAAGTAGACATACCCATATCTACTCAAGTCATCGGAGAGTGAGAACATAACGATATCCTCCATGAGCCTCAACGCTCATTGGACCGCATACATCGGTATGTATGATTTCCAACAAGTTGGTTGCTCGCTCCATTGTTCCGAGAACGGAGTCTTGGTCATTTTGCCTAAGAGGCATGGTTCGCATGTGTCAAACGATTCATAATCAAGAGACTCTAAAAGTCCATCAAGATGGAGCTTCTTCATGCGCTTGACACCAATGTGACCAAGGCGGCGATGCCACAAGTATGTGGGACTATCGTTATCAACTTTACATCTTTTCGCATCCACACTATGAACATGTGTAATATTACGCCGAGATTCATTAAGAATAAACCATTGACCATCGGAGCATGACCATAAAACATATCTCTCATATAAATCGAACAACCATTATTCTCGGACTTAAATGAGTAGCCATCTCGTATCAAACGAGATCCGGATACAATGTTCATGCTCAAACTTGGCACTAAATAACAATTATTGAGGTTTAAAACTAATCCGTAGGTAAATGTAGAGGCAGCGTGCCGACGGCGATCACATCGACTCGAACCATTCCCGACGCCGATCGTCACCTCGCCCTTCGCCAGCCTCCGTTTATTCCGCAGCTCCCGCCGTGAGTTACAAATATGAGCAACGGCACCGTATCAAATACCGGTGAGTTACTACGAGTCTTGGTAAGGTACACATCAATTACATGTATATCAAATATACCTTTGGTGTTGCGGCCTTCTTATCCGCTAAGTATTTGGGGCAGTTCCGCTTCGGTGACCCTTCCCTTGCAATAAAAGCACTCGGTCTCGTGCTTGGGTCCATTCTTTGACTTCTTCCCGCAACAGACTTACGGGCGCCGCAACATCCTTGCCGCCCTTCTTGAAGTTCTTCTTACCCTTGCCCTTCTTGAACTTAGTGGTCTTATTGACCATCAACACTTGATGTTCCTTTCTGATTTCAGCCTCTGCTGACTTTAGCATTGAGAACACTTCAGAATGGTCTTTACCATCCCCGCATGTTGTAGTTCATCACAAAGCTCTTGAAGCTTGGTGGGAGCGATCGAGGATTCTGTCAATGACCGCCTCATCAGGGAGGTTAATGTTCAATCTGGGTCATACGAAGTGCAACCTGCATACATCTTCGTGATGTGCTCACCGACGTAACTGTTTTCCTCCATCTTACAATCAGAGAACTTGTCGAGACATCATATCTCTCGACCGGGCATGAGCTTGGAAAACTAGTTTCAGCTCTTGAACATCTCATATGCTCCGTGATGCTCAAAACGCTTTTGGAGCCCCGGTTCTAAGCTGTAGAGCATGCCGCACCGAACGAGGGAGTAATCATCGAACGAGTCCGCCAGACGCTCAAATCGCCTCTTGCGATCTTTGGGAGAACAGTGGATCACCTAACGGTGCTTCTAGGACATATTGTTTCTTGGCAGCTATGAGGATGATCTCGTGTTCCGACCCGATCCGTATAGTTGCTGCCATCATCTTTCAGCTTGGTTTTCTAGGAACGCTGAAGTTCATGTTGACATTAGCGCTGGCCATTGATCTACAAGACATATTTGCAAAGGTTTTAGACTAAGTTCATGATAATAAAGTTCTTAATCAAAATTATGAACTCCCACTTAGATTAGACATCCTCTAGTCATCTAAGTGTTACACGATCCGAGTCGACTAGCCCGTGTCCGATCATCACGTGAGACGGACTAGTCATCATCGGTGAACATCTTCATGTTGATCGTATCTTCCATACGACTCGTGTTCGACCTTTCGGTCTCCGTGTTCCGAGGCCATGTGCGCACATGCTAGGCTCGTCAAGTTAACCCTAAGTGTTTTCGCTTGTAAATCTGTCTTACACCGTTGTATGTGAACGTAAGGATCCATCACACCCATCATCACGTGGTGCTTAGAAACGACGAACCGTAGCAACGGTGCACGCTTAGGGAGAACACTTCTTGAAATTTTATAAGGGATCATCTTATTTACTACCGTCGTCCTAAGTAAACAAGATGTAAAAACATAATAAACATCACATGCAATTATATATAGTTGTGACATGATATGGCCAATATCATCAAGCTCCATTGATCTCCATCTTCGGGGCTCCATGATCACCTTGTCACCGGCTTGACACCATGATCTCCATCATCATGATCTCCATCATCGTGTCTTCATGAAGTTGTCACGCCAACGACTACTTCTACTTCTATGACTAACGCGTTTAGTAATGAAGTAAAGTAGTTTACATGGCGTTCTTCAATGACACGCAGGTCATACAAAAAATAAAGACAACTCCTATGGCTCCTGCCGGTTGTCATACTCATCGACATGCAAGTCGTGAATCCTATTACAAGAACATGATCTCATACATCACAATTCAACATTCATCACAACTTCTGGCCATATCACATCACATGATCAATCGCTGCAAAAACAAGTTAGACGTCCTCTAGTTGTTGTTGCATCTTTTACGTGGCTGCGATTGGGTTCTAGCAAGAACGTTTTCTTACCTACGAATCACCACAACGTGATTTTGTCAACTTCTATTTACCCTTCATAAGGGCCCTGTTCATCGAATCCGCTGCAACTAAAGTGGGAGAGACAGACACCCGCCACCACCTTATGCAACTAGTGCATGTCGATCGGTGGAACCGGTCTCACGTAAGCGCACGTAAGGTTGGTCCGGGCGCTTCATCCCACAATACCGTTGAGCAAGAAAAGACTAGTAGGGGCAAGTAAGATGACAAGATCAACGCCCACAACAAATTTGTGTTCTACTCGTGCAATAGAGAACTACGCATAGACCTAGCTCATGATGCCACTTGTTGGGGAACGCTGCGAGAAAATTAAAATTTTCCTACGGTTTCACCAAGATCCATCTATGAGTTCATCTAAGCAACGAGTAACGGAGAGAGTTTGCATCTACATACCACTTGTAGATCGCGTGCGAAGCTTGCTTGGTGATGATGGAGTCGTACTCGAGCGTGATTCAGATCACCGATGCCAAGTGCTTTGAACGGACAGCACCTCCGCGTTCAACACACGTGACGGACGAGCGACGTCTCCTCCTTCTTGATCCAGCAAGGGGAAGGAGAGGTTGAGGAAGACGGCACCACCGCAGCCTGACGGCGTGGTGATGGTGGTGATGCAAGATACTCGGCTGTGGCTTCACGAGCTCTACGGAGGAGGAGATGTGTTGGGAGGGAGGGCTGCGCCTTGGGAGATGTGTACAGCAGCCCCCCCCCCTTTATATAGGCCCCGGGGTGGCGGCCCCTAGAGATCCAATCTCAAGGGGCGGCGCAAGGGGTGGAGTGCCCCCAAGCCGGTGGGCGCCCCCCCCTAGGGTTTCAACCCTAGGCGCGGGGTGGGCCTAGGGGCGCACCAGCCCCTGTGGGCTGGTTCCTTCCCCTATGGCCCATGGGGCCCTCCGGGATGGGTGGCCCCACCGGTGGACCCAGGACCCTTCCGGTGGTCCCAGATTTTGCCGAAACCCCAAACTTTCCGATGGCGAAACACCACTTCCTATATATTATTCTTTACCTCCGGACCCTTCCGAACTCCTCGTGACGTCCGGGATCTCATCCGGACTCAAACAACATTCGGTATTCACATACTAGTCTTCCTACTAACCCTAGCGCCACCGAACCTTAAGTGTGTAGACCCTACGGGTCGGGAGACACGCAGACATGACCGAGACGACTCTCGGGCAATAACCAACAGCGGATCTGGATACCCATGTTGGCTCCTACATGCTCCTCGATGATTTCATCGGTTGAACCACGATGTCGAGGATTCTATCAAACCCTGTATGCAATTCCTTTGTCAATCGATGCGTTACTTGCCCGAGACTCGATCGTCGGTATCCCAATACCTCGTTCAGTCTCGTTATCGACAAGTCACTTTACTCGCATCAGTAATGCATGATCCCGTACAACACCTTGGTCACATTGAGCTCATTATGATGATGCATTACCGAGTGGGCCCAGAGATACCTCTCCGTCATACGGAGTGACAAATCCCATCTCGATCCATGTCAACCCAACAGATACTTTCGGAGACACCTGTAATGCACCTTTATAGTCACCCGATTACGCCAGACGTTTGATACACCCAAGGCACTCCTACGGCAACCGGAGTTACACGATCTCATGGTCGAAGGAATAGATACTTGACATTGGCAAAGCTTCTAGCAAACGAACTATACGATCTTTTATGCTAAGCTTGTGATTGTCTTGTCCATCACATCATTCTCCTAATGATGTGATCCCGTTATCAACGACATCCAATGTCCATAGTCAGGAAACCATGACCATCTATTGATCACAACGGGCTAGTCAACTAGAGGCTCACTAGGGACATATTGGGGTCTAAGTGTTCACACGTGTATTATGATTTCCGGATAACACAGTTATAGCATGAACAAAAGACAATTATCATGAACATTGAAATATAATAATACTTTTATTATTGCCTCTAGGGCATATTTCCAACAGAGATGTGGATGAGGGAGTTTGGGGCTAAATCATGAAAGTCTAGCCCGTAAAAGAACATCAGCCCCCTTACGAAGGGGTGCAAAGGAAATCCAAGCCCCCTAAGGAAATGGGGGAGGAATACGACCCTTTCACCTGGCTTGGGTGTAGGGATGATCTGGCCCTCTTCGGGGGCCTGATGGGCAATGGTGGTCGACAAATTGTCGGCCTGCTTCAGCTTCATGATGTCACCTTCGGTGACGGTGGAGGCCTCCCACTTCTCGTTGGCACCAGATCTGGCCATGGCTGGAGACGGGGCGGGATTTGCTGGAGAAGCAGAGAAGAGGGGGCACTAGAGCTCCGAGGATCCGCGCGAGCGGGCGGTGGAAGAAGACGTGGGATGTTGACTGTTGTAGCTCCCCCTTTATAGGTTGTTAACAGGCTGGGAGTTCCTATTTCCATGTCGTTGGCTTCTCCACTTCCCGATACGCTTGCAACGTTATGTGCGGGAAGGGGAATCAAAATCATTGATCATATCCCCTGAAAGGCGGGGCACGATCCCCACCTTGATGAGACATATCAAACATGACTTTTCATTATGGCCGCTGTCGGTGTCAAAACCAGCGGATCTCGGGTAGGGGGTCCCGAACTGTGCGTCTAGGCAGATGGTAACAGGAGACAAGGGACACGATGTTTTTACCCAGGTTCAGGCCCTCTCGATGGTGGTAAAACCCTACTCCTGCTTATTTGATATTGATGATATGGGTAGTACAAGAGTGGATCTACCACGAGATCAAGGAGGCTAAACCCTAGAAGCTAGCCTATGGTATGATTGTTGTAATGGTTGTTCGTCCTACGGACTAAAACCATCCGGTTTATATAGACACCGGAGAGGGCTAGGGTTACACAGAGTCGGTTACAATGGTAGGAGATCTACATATCCGTATCGCCAAGCTTGCTTTCCACGTGAAGGAAAGTCCCATCCGGACACGGGAAGAAGTCTTCAATCTTGTATCTTCATAGTCTTGGAGTCCGGCTGACGATGATAGTCCGGCTGTCCGGACACCCCCTAGTCCAGACTCCTCAAGAGCCCTCGAACCAGGCTTCAATGACGATGAGTCCGGCGCGCATATTGTTCGGCATTGCAAGGTAGGTTCCTCCTCCGAATAATTCATAGAAGATTGTGAACACCAGGATAGTGTCCGGCTCTGCAAAATAAATTCCACATTCCCCCGTAGAGAGAATAATATGTACACAAGTTCAATCTGCTGACGTGTTTTGTGGCATGACGTCACACCACTACCAAGCCTTTACTTGAATCGCTTTTTACTATACCACCTCAGCGCGTTTAGCGAAGCGGTTTCCTTGGCACGTCTTGTCGAAGCAGAGATCGTGTTCCCCTTATTCCGGGATTCTCATCAATACGGACGTGGGTAACCCAACTGCGCCCGTCACCACGCCCCCTCTATCGAAGGCGAGTCCCGAACGGTCATGGAGACGGCTCTCGGTATTCTCCCGCTTTATAACGGGACCAAGGCTCGTTTCTTTTCTTCAATCCTCCATCGAATCTTATCCTTGCTCCAAGTTCCAACACCCAGAGCCCCAGATTCGAGCGCTTCGGACCTTCAACAATGTCCGGCTCCAACCTTCAGGGCCGGTGGATGCCCTCCTCCGTCACGGAGGAGGACGTGCTAAAGCTGCGAGAGGCCAAGTACCTGTCTTACGAGATTTCGCACAGGTTGCTCGCCAAAGGGCAGGCCATCCCCACCCTCGAGCCCGGCGAGTACGTCGTTTTTGTATCCCACCACCGTCGGGGTTTAGGCTTTCCGATGGATCCTTTTGTGAGAGGGCTCATGTTTTACTATGAGTTGGAATTCCACGACTTGGCTCCGGAGTCCATCCTCCATATTTCCGCATTTATTGTCGTCTGCGAAGCCTTCCTCCGCGTCACCCCCCACTTCGGCCTATGGCTGAAGACCTTCAATGTGGAGCCGAAGATGATCGAGGGGCGTCATGCAGAGTGCGGCGGGGCGGCCGTAAGCAGGAGGGCCGATGCCCCATGGCCCGAGGGCTCCTTCCAAGAGGAGCTCGGCCTGTGGCAGCGGGAGTGGTTCTATATTACCGCTCCGAAGGGCAGCAGGCAGAAGACGCCACCCTTGTTCCGCCCTAGACCTCCACGGCAGTTGATGTCGTGGGTCAACCAAGGGCACAACTGGGGGCCGTCAAAGGACGTGCCCCTACTGCAGGGCCGGATTCGAGACCTCCAAGCGAGGGAGATCGATCTGGTTGTGATAATGCAGGTCATGCTGATTACGCTGCCTCTCTGCCTCCTCGCAAACGCCGCCCTCTCCGGCTGTGGGAGTTTAATCCGGAGGGACCACAGATTCTTCAACACTTCATGGGTATGACACTCGTGGAGATGTACAAATTATTCTTCGGATCATGAGAGGCGTGTCTGGAAGTGACCGAGGATGCTGGCCTAAGCTGCAATCGCCCGGATACACAAGTAAGTAGCTCCGAGTCCGGACATACTGTTTGTTTGCCTTTCTATGATTCGCCTTTTGACCGATTTCCTTCTAAACAGGAGTGGATAGCGCAAAGCAAAACGACACGGTGTCCGCCCCCTCTCGAGAGACCGCGCGGATCCCGTCTTTGGTCGGTCAGATGTGGAGGTTGCGCCTTCAGAGGAAGGCGAAGGAAAAAATAGAGGAGCTACCTCCTCGTCCAAGGAGGCTCTTGAAAAAGGGGGGATCGAGAATCCCTCCCCCCAGGGGGAGAAGAGGACCGCCTCTGAAGACCCAGAGGCCCAAGCCCCTAAGCGGGGGAAGAAATCTTCACCAGAGGGTCCCGCGTCCGGGGCCGCACAATCTCCCCTAAAGAATCAGCCCTCTAGCGAGCCGTGAGTAGAAAAAAGGGAGTTTGGTAATAAGAGACATCCCTGTTTGTGCTTCTGAGGATAACCGAAGTTTTTACCTTGTAGTTCGGATCTCCGACCTTCGCAAATGAGCTCGTCTTCGGGGGGACCTTCGTCCGGAGATGGTGGAGAGCGAGACGCCTCCGTCTGCTGCGCCGCCGGATAGGGGCGGACGAGCTCAAGTGTCATCACGGAGGTATCCCGAACCGCAGAGCCGAAGAGTTCGGCGCCGAATAGAGTTCGCCGGGAGCCAAGGATCTACTTGAGAGGGCGTCTGTCTCGTAAGATCACCATGCATTGATGAGTATGGTGATTGAAGGATCTCGTCCCGCCAAAGCGGATTGCATAATGTCATCGGAGTTTGCCGGCGGGGTTTGAGGTAACGTAAAACACACACCTTTTTGACGGTTTTGCACATAAACGCATATCAGATGGATAGTAGCCCCGAGACTCGGTAGGTTGTCGGCGGCGACAGCGTGTCGAGGATCAAAATGGCAGGTTTCAATTTTTGTCGCTCCTATGCAGGTGGCGGATCGTCCGGGGGCTAGCCGGACTGATGGAGTTGCTGAACTAAAGCGGCAACTCGATGTTGCGGATGCGGACATCGCGCTAGTAAACAGGCGACTTGATGAATCGCAAGGTAAGTGTTTCTTTGCGGTCACTTAGTAAGGGAGCCGAAGCCCACTCCTTACAACATGTGTGTGAAATGCAGATGGTGCCGCTGCTGTGGAGAGCCTTCGGGCTGAACTTGCTCAAGCCAAGGAGCAAGCCAGAAGGAGTAATGCGGCGGCCTCGAGGGCGGCCGAGGAGTTAGAAGCCGAAAGGGCTGCACACTGCCAAAGCAGGGAAGAGATGGCCGAAATGGCCGTGAAGTTAAAAGATGCTACCAACCGCAATGAGGCTCTTGAAAAGGAGCGCCTTGCGGGGCGAGAAGACCTGGGGAAGGCCACCGCCGAAGCCAAGGATGCCCGTTCTGCAAGGCAGGCTATAAAGGAAGAGCTGCGCCAAAGTCGGGACATTGTGGCTAGTAAGCATTTTCGCTACCAAGGTTTACGGATCCAAAGTATGCTCAGCTTGGCCACCGTGGGGTCCGTAGGATCCTTATATGGACTTAGCGGCGAGTCGGCGGATGCCGCAGTGCACTTCCGCCGTAAGGATCACAAGACGGAAGAGCTGTTTTGGTCTCAATTTATAGTCCGGATCATTCACTTCCGCCGACCGACCGTTGGCGAGTGGGCTGAGCTGAATAGGTTGTCCGGCTTGCCATGACGGATATCGTGACTCATGTCCGGCCGGATAGGCCCAAGTCAAGAGCTATTTTGGCTTATTGCAGCAATTTCTTGGGGCGGTGCCGCATATCAAGGCGATGAAGCGGTCGGCTGCATAGAGGGTGCACGGATGGCACTTCGCCGCGTGAAGACACATTGGACGAGATGGATGCCACATTGCTATGCGACCCGTGGTTTGGATGAGAGCGGTTACCCGCCGAGCACTATTTTGGGGAAGTTCTGTGGTGCTCAGATAATAGAGTCGCGGTGCTCAAAAAATGTCACGCTCAAATGAACGCTTTTATTTTGTAAAACAATGTTTATGATTTAGGCGCTTTTTATACTTGTGCGTTCAAGTATTGAAATATCTCCTATGCGGTCGTTTTTGTATCCGTGTGTATAACCCAAAAAGATGGCAGTCGTCGGCTTCAGCCCCCACGCACAAGGTGCGGGGGTGTTCGCAAAAATAGCGCATTTCACACTTAATCCGGCGCCTCGGTCTTGTGAAGGAGGTGGTAGCGTAGCAAACGAGGCAACCGGACTATAATGCTTTATCACTTTCACTTAGCCATGGAGTTCGAGGTGGGGCTACGATATAGCCCTCGGGGCACCGCGCTCCGAATTCGGGCGCCAGATGTGCTCGACCGAAACGGTCCTTCGTCAAAGCGAGGAATTCTAAACATTCCATTGGTCGATCGAGTGGTTGACCAGCCTCTCGCAGGTCATGACAAATCGCCGCTTTCATCGAGGTGCTCGCCAAATTAACGGGGCACAATCGCAGAGTTCTCCGGTGCCGTTAGCCGATGATACGGAACGTAAGGCAGCAAAACACAGGAGCCGGGCAAACCCAACATTTGACCAAAGACATGATTCGGAGCTGATGCATATAAGGCCTAACTCGAGACGCCGAACACTCCCGAAGGTGTTCTGTCTTTATAATAACGGGCAGAACAATGCCCTAAGCCCCTAATGTCCAGGTACGGGCGAGATCCTCTGACGCGGCCGATGCCAAAACGCCAGTCTCCTCTCTGGTTATAATGAGAAACCAGGGGATTATAGCAACAAGAGAGAGTAAGAAAGGTTTATGCAGGGTCTTAATCTGAAAAGAATCCTTGAAACGGGTCCCTACTGCACGTCTGCGCCTATGTCTCCGTTGTGCCATATCCTGGACGGGTGTGCACGTTGTTCATCTGTAAAAAGAGAGGAACTTAGTTTGAAAAGAAATTGTGCGAAAACTGCATAAAGAATTGAAATATTAATAAATTTATAAAGCTGAGCCTATATTAGCTCATTATTGCTTATATGCACAGCCCCTTGTGAAGGGGTGTGCGGCTAGGGAGCCCCTAGCTTATTTGTGCCGGACTCGTCTAGCCGTGTCCGGGGTCTTTGAATGACCCTTTAATGAGATGATGCCACGTGGACCGGGCATTTTAAGTGTAAGAGACGCGTAATGTGGTATTGCGTTAAAGCGGACAAAAGCTTCACGTCCCAATAGTGCTTGATAGCTACTTTTAAATGGGGCGACATGAAAGATTAGCTTTATGCTGTCGGAAGTTGTCGGGTGACCAACACAACTTCTAGTAGTATGGAGCCTGTGCACTTGGCGTAAGGGCCTGGCGCCACTCCTTTGAAGGAAGTGCGGCTATGTCAAATTTTAGTAAGGTCTATCCCCAACTTGCGGATTGTGTCCGGATATAGCAGGTTTAAATCGCTGCCGTCGTCCATCAAGACTTGTGTAAATTGCAGTCCATCGATTATAGGATTCAATATCAGAGCAGTCCATCCTGCGTTTCGAATACTTCTGGAATAATCCAGGTGGTCAAAAGTGACTGGTTTTGACATCCAATCTCGAGGTTCCACTGGGGTGGACCGTGCGACACCTATCTTAGCGGGTGCCGCATTGTTTTTCCGTACTATCACATGAAGTGAGTTTACTGCTTTGACTTCTTGAGGGAAAGTCTTTTGTTTTCCTGCTCACTGGTGGGGTTCACATCGCCCTCGCTTGCTGCCGAGCCCCTTGTGTTTGGCGCTGAGTCTCCGGACTGTTTAAAACCCAACAATCTCGGTGGGTGTGGTTTGCGTGCCTTCCGAGGTAATCGTGGATTTGACATATCCGATCCAAGATTTTGTTTGTTGGATAGCTCACCACCGTTGTCCTTAAGAGGCGTGTGTTTTATTATTTGGTCATGAAGTTGAATCCGCGCCGACCGCCGTGTTCTTTGGGCTTTTTTCTTTATTCCGTGTTGATCCTTTCTGCCGTGATTTTCCGCTTCCATCTCGATCTCGATGTACACGGTCGCTAGTGCTGCATCTTGCTAGCTAACCTGTCTTCCCTCGCAAAAGCGGGTCATGAGGCTTGTTAGCGCCATTGTCCTTGGCTTCTCTTGGCGACGTGTTCAGGCGAGCCATTCGCCTCGGACGTTGTGTTTAAAAGCTGCTAAGGCTTCAGCGTCCGGACAATCGACTATTTGGTTCTTTTTAGTAAGGAACCTGTTCCTGAATTTGCGCTACCGAGTCTCTCGGGCTGTTGAGTTATATGACTTAGATCGCTCAGATCCTGAGGGCGGACATAAGTCCCTTGAAAATTTGTTTAAACGCTGCCCTCAAGCTCTTCCCAACTTCCAACAAGAGTTTTCGGGAGGCTTTTGAGCCAATGCCGAGCTGGCCCTTTGAGCTTGAGGGTAGATATTTTGTATGTGAGATCATCTCCTCTAGCCATGTGTATGTGTAGTATGTAATCTTCTATCCGGACTCCAGGGTCTGTTGTTCTATCGTATGCCTCTATGTTTATGGGTTTGAACCTTGCTGGAAATTCATGGTCTAGCACCTCATCGGTGAAGCATAGTGGGTGTGCAGCGCCCCTGTATTTTGGTGTGCCGCTGTCTTCGAACACTTGGTGTGTTGTGTTGCTTCCTGGGGCCCTCTTTTTTGCCCCGTAAATTGACCTGGCTGGGCCATCTGTTTTCCTAGGATCATGAGTCGGCTTGTGTGCGGCGCCGCTTATCGCTGACTCGTCATCTGCCATCTATCCGCCAGCGCCTCTTTGTTCTTTGACCGTGGGGGCTCTATGGCTTCCTCGTCAAATTCGCAGCAGCTTGCGCTCGGTAGTTTTTGTTTGGTGGCCATTGCCATATTTGTTCATGGGTCTTGAGTACTTTGCTCCACCTCATTCTCGAGTATGTCTTCGCTGTTTTGAGCTTCCGCTTTTCCTTCTTCGCACTTCTTGCAAGGGCGACGAGTCTTTTGTGAAGGTTCTTATGCTCGAGCGTGTGTCCGGCGTGAGGTCGTCCGGACTCGTTGGTTTCGGGCATGGATTGATTATCCGGTTCGGCCCTGTTCGGACGGTTGCTTGGTTGCATGTTCGCCGCCCACCGGTTTGCCTGCTCTATTGCTGGGTCATTAGGAATGCTGTTTATGTCGAGGCGGGACTTAGGCGCGTCTGCGCCGCCGTTTGGTTGTTTGTCGGCGGATTATCCTTTGCCGCGCCCGTTGTTCCTCGTTATCGCTTCCTTTTGGGGTGTCCACCATATATACGCCATGCGTTGGGTGGTCTTCCAGCGCCCTTTAGGCGCTGGTTCTGATCGTCTCCGCATCGCCGCCCATGCCGGGCGATGTCTTCGAGTCGTGGTCTAGCATGTCGGTTAGATCGTCGACAAGGGCTACAAAGTGGGTGGTGGGTGGGCTTTGGATTTCTTCGACGTCCGATCCCAACCATCTCGCCATAGTCCGCCAGGCTCTCCGGATAGCGAGAGATGCTTTAGAGATTTCAAGATGTCGCCAAAGGGTGAGTGTTGAAAGATGTCCGCAGCGGTGAACTCCATAATCGGCGCCCAATCGATTCGACAAGGTGGGCGCAGGAGGTTCGGAGTCCGCAGGAGTCCGCACCTTGGAGTCACGAGCTTTATAAGGACGAGGTCGTTGTTCGCTCCATCGCCGTGGAAGTGGCAGCTCCCGAGGCGGTGTCCAGCCACCCGCCCTCGACCGCGCGACGCCCCGGACTATGGGTCGGAGCGAATCGCAGCGGACTCCAAGGTACCGTCCGCGGCAGAGTTAGGTCATGCCCATCGAGACAAGGCGGCACGCCGCCGCGCTCGGATCCATCAAAGATCAAGTCTCCGCGGATGTCCGCCGTGAAGTTTAGGCTCCCAAATCTGATCTGGTGGCTAGGGGCGTAGCTTTCGATCTGCTCCAGATGGCCAAGTGAATTGGCCCGCAGTGCGAAGCCGCCGAGTACGAAGATCTGTCCGGGGAGAAAAGTCTCACCCAGGGCTGCGTTGTTGTTGATTGAAGAAACCATCAAGCCTATCGGTGACGACACAGAGGAACTCTCAATGAAAGCACAAATGTCGGTGTCAAAACCGGCGGATCTCGGGTAGGGGGTCCCAATCTGTATGCCTAGGCGGATGGTAACAGGAGACAAGGGACACGATGTTTTACCTGTGTTTGGGCCCTCTCGATGGAGGTAAAACCCTACTCCGCTTATTTGATATTGATGATATGGGTAGTACAAGAGTGGATCTACCACGAGATCAAGGAGGCTAAACCCTAGAAGCTAGCCTATGGTATGATTGTTGTAATGGTTGTTCGTCCTACGGACTAAAACCCTCCGGTTTATATAGACACCGGAGAGGGCTAGGGTTACACAGAGTCGGTTACAATGGTAGGAGATCTACATATCCGTATCGCCAAGCTTGCTTTCCACGCCAAGGAAAGTCCCATCCGGACACGGGAAGAAGTCTTCAATCTTGTATCTTCATAGTCTTGGAGTCCGGCTGACGATGATAGTCCGGCTGTCCGGACACCCCCTAGTCCAGGGCTCCCTCAGCCGCCTCGAGCCACGCTCCGAGAAATACTGACCGCTCAGCGTTAGGGCCGGACGTGACTTTTCGTTGAAGGAGAAAAAGTTGTCAGATGAACGCACTGTTTACACCTCGAACGGATTTTTGCCATCGTTGTTAAGTAAAACTACCGTTTCAGATTCTGAACATCACTTGGCTCCGGACATGAACAAAGCACACTGAAGAACTCACCTCGCAAGCCGGATACTGTTGTATGAGCGGATGTCGGATCCAAGCCTTGGCGTTGGAGGCAAGTTCGGGGGATACTGAGGGAGTTACGGATTAAGGGGTCCTCGGGGTACTGACCCATTGAATATGGATTGGACTGGTGAAGCTGCATAACGATGGGAGGTCAATGAAGCCATGGTGTGCCCTCCAAGTTAAGGATAGGCAGGATCTCTTTATCACTTATTGTAATCTATCTCTGGTAACCCTAACCCTACCGGTGTCTATATAAACCGAGGGTTGTAGTCTTTTGGGATAGAGCTTATTCATCACCTAATCGTCTTAGGGTTTAGCTCATGTTGTTCTCGAGGTAGATCTACTTTGTAAACCTACTATACATCCAATACAATCAAGCAGGATGTAGAGTATTACCTCTTCGAGAGGTCCCGAACCTGGGTAAACAGTGTGTTCGTCGTCCCTTGTTCCCCATCGATCCCAGATCCACAGCTCAGGACCCCCTACCCCTAGGTCTGCCGGTTTTGACACCGACAATGACCGCCAGTGGAAAAGCACTGTGGGACAATCTGTAGCCGGAGATGAAGCACGCAATGGCCGCCCTTGCCGCCGCCTGGCATAGCCGCCATGCCAGGCGGGTCGAGGCCGACTTGCCGGAAAACTCGCCTGAGGTCTTTGACGACGAGGACAACACCATGATGGAGACGGGCTCCGGCGACTCCACCCCGGCTCCCACGCCTCTTGTGCACGCCAGCTTCACAATGGAGCAGGCGGATGTGCATGTGCAGTTCAACGTTGCCATGGCAGAGGTGTTATCCTCATTGGTGGCTTGTGTCTCATGTGGGCCGGTCTGTCTCCCGTGTTCTTTTCTTCCTCGCCGGATACCGCACATTCACTTCATCGGTCTTATCGCTGGTGCTCATGGAGATGGCGGAAGGAGGACGACACGGGCTTGGATGCCGGACCCCGCTGTCGTAGGAAAGGTTTAGGGGCGGGTCTTTTTTTGTTCTAAATGTTTGAGATATAGTTAAATTCGCCCTGTTTGTATGAAATCCATCATGTTTTACGAAATTCAGCCGGGCTTGCATGAATTTGATCCGGTTTGTTGAAAAGCAGTTTGAAAATGTATGCGACTAGTGTTGGATGTCGACCTCCCACACTCATGTCCGTGGATTGGTCACCTTGTCCGCAGAGGAAGCGAGAGATTTTTTGCGGGTTGCCATTGGAGATGCCCTAAAGATGGTAGTGGCAAGTATCATATTGTGAGGATAGCCCTTACGAATCAAGTGTGGACGTGCTAAACCCATGTCCATGTGAACCCGTTTTCCAAAAAAATGCATTTTAAACACGTTTTAAAATGTCAAAAAAAATATTAAAGAAAATTTCACGCATACATCTTCGTAACATGTGTGCGCGGCACAAGTTTTTGTGAAAAAATCTCTTTTGGTTTTGCCTCCAAAAAAAGACAAATTTCAGTTCTCCTAAATAGTGCTTCACGACACATTTTTCTGCCTTTTTCTTGCACGGGCGAAAGAAAATATTATTTTTCCGCAAAACTTTTTGAGCGCACATAGAATGGGAAGATGCATGCGTGATACTTTTTCAGAATTTCTTGGCATTTACAAATGAGTTTTTCAAAGTGGATTCATATGCCCGTGGGTTCATCCATGCACTTTCTATTACAAATCTAGCTATGATTAGGGTCGGAAAGGTAGAACAACTAGGAGTTTTGGATTGACATAAGAGAAAAGGCTAGAGCCACATGCCACCCATTCAACCTCACTAGTCCAATCAAATTCTATCCTTCATTTCCAAGCAGCACCTAAACTAAGCCTTGCCAATTTCTATTATTAAAGGGGAACCCACTTGTTGTGATGGTTCAACCTTGCTACTCGCCCGCCTCGTGCGACGGCTACTCCCCCTCCCCTTCCCCCTCCCCCGTCTCATGCGATCCATGCAGGGAAAACCCCCGGCTTAACAAACGAGACGGTTCAATCAATCTGCGCCCCCATGATCCGGCCACCTGCGCGCATGGCATGCAAAAAGCTTCGACTAGGCACACACATCTCATGCCCCCGTCTGCCACGGACCTCCTCGCTCCTCCCCATCCCATCTATCTCCCGGAAAAAATCACCATCACCGTCCAGCCCGAAGCAGCCACTCACCCTCGTGCTCCTCGCCGTTGTCCACTCCTAGAGCTCCCCGCAGTCCTCCCCCACCAAGTGCCCGCCCTCCCATGATCCTGCCCCATCGTCTACTTTTCCTCACTGTCCATCTCGTGCCAGTGCACATGCCGCTCATGCAGCCAAGTGTCATGTGAGGATATCACTTATGGATCTATATAGTAATGGGGCTGGGAAGGAACAATAGCTAGGAATTTTGGATTGAGATGATAAAAAAGGCTAGAAGAGCCGCATTCCACCCATCCACCCCCATGTCATGTCTTTTTGAATAGTTTGAATTGTTTACCACATGTGTCACGTAATACCCCTCACGTAGTCCAACCAATTTATATCCTTCCGTTCCAAGCACACATAAGCTACAACTAGTCTATTTGTATACAAGTGTCAACGGACCTAGTTCAGGCCTGCAAGCCAGCTGGGCTCCTTTCTATCTCACTTGAACTGGACCTTGATCTGCTTGTTAGTGGGTCCTAGGTTTGCAGATGGACAGCTGTTGGCAATCCCCCGCTCTTGAGTAATGGCTTGCCCTCAAGCCGACGAGCACGGGAACTTCTGGTGAAGCACTCGATGAATCTTGCTCTCCTTTGGCAACACAAAGCAGTAAGGGAGTAGACTAACACACTCTTCAATTTTATAAGGTCCAAAATACTTGGATGCTTGCTTATGATTGGAAGGTGAACCATAGAAGATTGACCGTTGCTACTTCTTGAGCTTGTGTTTATTTTTCCCTTGAAGGGGAAAGGGTGATGCAGCAAAGTAGAGATAAGTATTTCCCTGAGTTGAGAACCAAGGTATCAATCTAGTAGGAGGCACACGCAAGTCCCCAATATATGCACCTGCACAAACTAACAAACACTTGCACTCAACGCAAAGAGGGGTTATCAATCCCTTCACGGTCACGAACAAGAGTGAGATTTAATAGAGATATGTATAAAAGATAAACAAAAGAGCAAACTAAACTAAATGTAAATAAATTGCAGCAAGGTATTTTTGGATTTTTTTTGGTTTATAGATCTGAAATATATGACGGAAAATAGACCTGGGGACCATAGGTTTAATTAGAGGATTCTCTCTTGAAGGAAAGCATACGGTGGGTAAACACATTACTATTGAGAAATTGATAGAAAAGCAGATAGTTATGACGATATCTAAGGCAATGATCATGAATATAGGCATCACGTCCGTGACAAGTAGACCGAAACGATTTTGCATGTACTACTATTACTCCACACATCGATCGACTCTTGTCTGCATCTAGAGTATTAAGTTCATAAGAACATAGCAACGTTTTAAGTAAGATGACATGATGTAGAGGGATAAACTCAAGCAATATGACATAAACCTCATCTTTTTATCCTTGATGCCAACAATGCAATACGTGCCTCACTGCTCCTTATGTCACTGGGTGAGGACACCACAAGATTGAACCCAAAACTAAGCACCTCTCCTACTGCAAGAAACACCAATCTAGTTGGCCAAACCAAACCGATAGTTCAAAGAGAAATACAAATATATCTTAATCATGCATAAAGGAGTTCAGAGAAGACTCAAATAATATCATAGATAATCTGATCATAAATCCACAATTCATTGGATCTCAACAAACGCACCGCAAAAGAATATTACATTAGATACAACTCCAAGAACATCGAGGAGAACATTGTATTGAAGATCAAAGAGAGAGAAGCCATCTAGCTACTAGCTATGGACCCTTAGGTCTATGGTAAACTACTCACGCTTCATCCCAAGGGCAGCAAGGTTGATGTAGAGGCCCTCCATGATCGAATCCCCCTCCGGTAGGGTGCCGGAAAATGCCCCAAGATGGGATCTCACCGGAACAGAGGCTTGCGACAGCGGAAAAGTATTTTGGTAGACGCTTCTGATGTTGGGGAATATTTGAGAATATATAGTGGAAGAATTAGGTCAGGGAGGTCCACGAGGGGCCCACAAGACAAGGGGGCGCGCCCCCACGGCTTGTGGCTGCCTCGTGGGTCTTCTGGCCCCATCTCCAAGTTTCGTGGGTGTCTTCTGGTCCAAGAAAAATTATCGTAAAGTTTCATTCCGTTTGGACTCCGTATGATATTCATTTTCTGTAAAAGTCAAAAACAAGGGGAAAAACAAAAAGTGGCACTAGGCTCTAGGTTAATAGGTTAGTCCCAAAAATAATATGAAATAGCATATTAATGCATATAAAGCATCCAAAACAGATAATATAATAGCATGGAACAATAAAAAATTATAGATACGTTGGAGACGTATCAACCATATGGTTGGATTTTAAGGAAAACAAAATCAACTACAACAAACTCTCTTCCAGTATGTTTCTTATCTACTTGACATTTCATTCTATATTGAGTCTAAAATAAATGTTGAAGAACAAACTCCCGAATGACCTGACGTTGTTCCAGCCACTGTTGAACATCAACAAGGTCAGCTGTGTCAGATACAGAAATACCTAACAAGCGAGCATCTTGTCCATATATCACATCTAACTAAGTTTTCTGATAAGTAGTGTGCCAATTTGTTTTATACTAGTATTCAAAGAGAGACAACCAACGAATCCAACGTGTATGATGATACTCGATAAAGCCACGTAAATAACACTAAACCTGGTGATTAACATGTTCAGTCTGGCCATTGGTCTACGGGTGATTAGTTGTACTCATTTTCAACTCAGTGTCAATTATTTTGAAAGATGAGATAAAAAAACTGCAGGTAAAAACTGAACATGTGCAACCACTAGAGCATCTTTCGACACAGTAAATGCAGCTTGAACCTCAGGTGTCCATTGAAAACAAGGCCCGTTTTTTCCAATTGATTGGTTAGTGATGTCTATTATGCCACTTTATTCTTGTAGACTTTGTTGGGCCTTCAAGCGCAGAGTTTTGTCGGAGAGCAGAAAATTTCTCGCAAGTGGATGGCCTAAGGTTTACCAATCCGTGGGAGGTATAGGATAAAGATGGTATCTCTCAAACAACCATGCAATCAAGATACAAAGATTCTCTTGTGTCCCCAACACACCCAATACTGTTGTCAAATGTATAGGCGCACTAGTTCAGCGAACAGATGATGATGATACATGTGTAATATGGATGGTAGAAACAAGTTTTTGTAATCTGAACAAATAAAAACAGCAATATAGCAAGTAATAAAGGTGAGTAAAAATGATGCTTCAATGCTTGGAAACAAGGCATAGGGTTCATACTTTCACGAGTGCCAACTCTCAACATCATTAACATAATTAAACACATGATAATCTCTAAAAGTGCAACAAAGAATCACTTCAAAGTTTCTATTCTATCAAAGAAAGTAGGATGAAATCGCGTAGGTGCGCTTTAACAGGGAACCACTTCGAAGTCGTTCTCCAATCTTGATTTATTGAACCATCCACAAAGTGCCACGGATAGTCCCAGAAATCATACTACGACAACACCATATGATACTTGTCGTTCAACTATGCTAAGAGTACCCCAGTATCACTATGGGTATCCGCAAGTTAATTACTAGACATGCATCATGTAATCTCAAATCCGAAGTATTCAATCAAACATAAAGAAACTTCAAAGAGCAAAACTCAATTCACCATAAAAAAGATAGAGTGAGATGAACATCATAAGATCCAACTATATTAATAAAGCTCATGATACATCAATATTGAATCCATTAAGAACATGAGAGAGAGAGATCAACACTTAGCTACTAGTGCATACCCTTAGCCCCAAGGATGAACTACTCACACATCACCATCTGAACGGAGCAAAAGCTGCTGGTGATGGTGATGATAGAGATGTCCCCGAGGGGTCCTAGAGCTACCGAAGGAGAGGGGGGAAGGGTCCTCATCCTCCCCTTCCTTCTTCTTCCTTGTCCCTTCAGGGAGAGAGGGATCCCTCCCTAGATTGGACCTCTCTATTTTCTTCTCTATTCTCACTTATGTTTTCTGGTTGAGCACCATTTTTTAAATAGTTGGAGATCTGTAATTTCGATTGGGCTGGAATTTTAAGGGCATTTTTTCATAAAATTAGTTTTTTTAAGAAATAAGACCTCCAACCAAATTAGTGTCAGTTCTTTTGGTAGCTTTTTTGGGCTTTTAAAATAAGTTGCCCTCTACCTAGCTTATCTAGAAGCCCAACAAAAAAATATTTTTTTCCTGAAGTTTAGTAGTCAAATCTTAATTAGTAGGCTTCTAAAAGAATTGGTTGGGCTTCTAAAATATGCTGGGTTGAGAGCATATTATTCCAACTTATTCTGGAAGTCAACAAAAGAACTAGCCCTTATGGAGCAGCCACACAGGCCCATGGCGCACCCTTGAGGGTGGGCGCGCCACCTGGCCATGTGGGGCCCTTAGGCACCGCCTTGCGTTGATTCCTTCACCCCAAAATCTGATATATTATGAAAATCATATTAAAACATCGAGATATTTTGTCCTTCCTAGATATTGGTTTTCTATAAAAGAAAAAACATGCAGAAAACAGGAACCAGCACTGGACACTAGATTAATAGGTTAGTCCAGATAAATAAGTACATATCAATTAGGGATTTACTAATGATACCATAATGCTTAATAGACTTCCTAATACATAATAATACCAAGAAGGCTCCTAACCTCTTTAAAATTGACAGGAACTGGCAAGGCGTTGGTCGTGTCAATCTTAAAAGGAGCAGTAGCAACACCATCTTTAGTAATAACATGCCCAAGATAAGCCATATCATGTTGAGAAAATGCACATTTAGAAAGTTTAACTTTTCACTATTGTTGTTGTTGTGAAATTTGGGTCTCCGCAATGCAAAGTACGAGCGGTGTAAATAGACTCGTGATATCACAAAGCTCGCAAATTGGTGCAGTTTTACCCCGCACCGCGACAATTCCAACATATGATATCCATTGTGCCTGACAATCCTCCTCGTGGGAGGCCGCCAATGTCACATTCAAATCTTTTTACAAAGAGGATCCCTTTCGTCCATTTCTTCTATCGCTAGCAGTCCTCGCCTTCTTCGAGTCCTGCTTAGATGATGGGCTTGGGCTAATAGTAGGTAGGGTAATTGGCTAGGCATTTCCGGTTGCATGAAATGGCAGTACCGACAGGTGCGGTCAGCTTGAAACCACATTTTCTCCTTGGGCCAGCATCACTCATGACAACATCTAGATCAATTTCTTTCTACTCGGCGCCTTCTTGTCCTAGCGGGATTTCTGCTGCCCATCACCTGGTCCGTTCCCTATGGATCCACAACCTCCTGAATTAGTTCATCCAAGGCCTCAGCCTCCACCCAGGCCACGACCTGTGCTCATAAACCAGCTATCTCTAAGATCCTTGAAGACCATAGATGAAGGAGGGTGAACCCCGTCTCCGTGTTCCTTGAAGACGTGCCCAAGATGACCACACGCCGCACAACAGTTTGGGAGATGCTCATCTTCACCTTGTAGATCTCACGCTTTAGGCCCCGGATCATCGAGACAACGTTCTTTAGCATCTTCCTTACACCAATTTTCACCTAGACGACGGACATGATAGAAATTACCCGTGAAGTCATTGTTTGGGGTAGCTTCATACAATATTTCACCCACCTTCGACGCGAGCGTAGGAACAAGATGCGCGTATAGGTCGAGAACATCATGAAATTGGATCCAGATGTCAAGGGTGTTTAGCTGGATTGTGGAGGGTTTTGCGACGCCATTGTATGGAGCGATTAGGATGTTACCTCTGAAGTTCCAGGGTCCTCCCTGCATCACCCACTCCAAGTCTCCAAGGCAGAAAAGTTGGAGGGTCTACACGTTCTCCTCCACTTGTAGGAATTTGACATCTTGTGCAAGATCCCAAGCTGGCCGCGTGTTCTTGAAAAACCAGAATTGGATGTAGGTCTTGTCCATGTTAACCCTAGCTATTGCCAGCCATCTTTCGTCCGCCCATGGTCCCCCTACTCATCAAAAACTACACTATCTAGGTCATCCTCTCGGAGACCCAACTCTTGCATCAGACGCGTCGTCTCATCCATCGACGTGGATGCCGGCGCCTTGTCTGTCGCAGATTGGTTTTCTCTAACCCGAGGAGCAGACCGGGTTTCTTGATGGTGCCCTAGATCGCTGAGACCTCCCAAGCAAAAGGCCAAGACCAGGTGGAGGTCACAAGGACCACCCCTGATCGGTCCCCTCGTTGGGGAGATAATCAGCGGCAGGGAATTAATAGGAACTCGACAGCGGAAAAATCGCCTCGTAGAGAAGGGAAACCCTACATGAGGGGGAAAAGGCCTTTTACACGTAACCCATATTAGTTGCTCTCGCATGATGGTTGCTGCAACAATTTTCTAATTGGACTAGAGGAGGATGCTTTGGGTTACTCGCCATGCCCAAGCAGTGAAGGAGAGACCACGCGGTTGGCTAGGCCCGGTTTTGTGCTGATATGTTTTTTAAGAAGCACAATACTGTAAATGTTTACATGCATACATATATGCATAACTTTATGGCTGCACTCATCGTACACCTAACCTTAGAATTATCTTACCGAAAAAGGCTCGCGCCCCGCTTTATATATAAAGCCAATGCCAAAGCCAACATCCAACAAGGTTCACACACACACAGAGTCCACACGCACAAAAAGTCCAAGCACAAGCAAGCATCAAGGGTTACTGCTAAGGGCACAGCTCAACAAGCCCAACACACACACACACAAAAAGGCACACGCGCCAGGAGGGAAACATCCTCTAGTCAGGCTCCGGGGGTGGCGGCGGGAGCGGAGGCGCTAGGCGGAAGGCCAACGAACGGAGGTCGGTGAGGAGTCTGTTGATGGCATCCCGGTCCTGAGGGCGGCTAAGCGGCCGCCAGAGCTGCAAGTAACCACACATTTTAAAGATGGAGTCACGCACGCCAAGGGCACCTTCAATGACAAGCTTATTATGAACCGCCCACGGGTCTGTGCTAGAACCCCCGACGCACAGCCATCTAATATGTCTCAGAAGCGAGGGGAGGCTTGAATTTCCGCAAGCAGGTCAGGGAAGTTGGTATTGCACCACTGTCCCCCAACCGTTTCGCGGAAACAAGACCAAAGGAACTGTGCCGTGTAGCACGAGAAGAAGATGTGATTAGCGTCCTCTACCGTGCCACACAAGGGGCACATTCCATCGCCAGGACCATGGCGCTTAAGAACCTCAACGCCGGTCGGGAGGCGGCCACGGATCCATTGCCAAAGAAAGATCCGAATCTTAAGTGGGAGGCGGATGTCCCAGATAAGACCGAAGGGCTCCGGGGCTGACGAGGGGGCAATAGCCGCGTAGAGGGATTTGGTGGAGAAGCGGCCGGAGGGGTCTAGGCGCCAGGAGATGGCGTCCAGAGAGTCGGCCACGTCCATAGGTAGCAGGGCGATGTCCTGGAGGAGGTCATCCCAGGCAGCCACCTCAGCGGGTCCAAAAGGGCGGCAGAACGCGAGGCGCCCTAAGTCAATAAGGGCCGCCTCGACTGAGACCCGAGGGTCGACTACAATGTCGAAGAGGATGGGGAACCGGGCGCCTAGAGGGGAGTCTCCGAGCCATCTATCCAGCCAGAACAAGGTCGAGGCTCCAGAGCCCACAGAGATGGATGTGCCTATACGCAAGACCGGCAAGAATGGACAATGGCTCGCCAAAACTGGAACCGCCTGAAGCGCTAAGCGTAACGCCAGGGCTGTCCACGCAGTACTTGTTCTCGATGATAGTGAGCCGAGGCCTCCCTCCCATTGGCGGCGCGCCAGAGCCAGCTGGTCAAGAGGGCGATGTTCATGCGCCGAGAGGATGTAATCCCAAGACCGCCTCGGTCTTTGGGTTTGCGATATCCGCCACCGACCATGTGGTATTTCGCTGTTTTCCTCCCCAGCCCGTAAGAATCTGGATCAGATTTGGCGACCTCGATGGAGCGTTTCATGAAGGCTATAGAAGCTCATGAGGAACCACAGGAGGCTAGCTAGCGAAGAGTTGATAAGGATCACGCGTGCCGCCTTCGAAAGCCAACGCCCTTTCCAGGGCTCTACGCGATGTTGCATACGGGTCAACGTGGGGCGGAGGTCCGCCACGGTGAGGCGCGAGTCACAAATGGGGATCCCCAGATAAGTCGTGGGGAAAGAACCCAGCCGACAGTTAAGCCGGTCGGCAATGGACTGAGCGTCCTCAGAGGGGTAGCCGAGCACCATCACTTCGCTCTTATCAAAGTTGATGGTAAGGCCCGACATTTGTTGGAAGCACAGAAGAAGGAACTTCAGGTTGGAGATCTCTAGAGCGGAGCCCTCGACCATAATAATGGTGTCATCCGCGTATTGGAGAAGGGAAACCCCTCCCCCTCCAACAAGGTGCGGGACAAGGCCTCTAATATGCCCAGCAGCCTTGGCATTATCCAAGATGGCAGCCAGGGCATCCACAACCATGTTGAACAAGAACGGCGAGAAGGGATCTCCCTGCCGGACCCCGCAGAGGGTAGGGAAGAAGGGCACAATGTCGCCATTGATGTTCACCGCCGTCCGACCACAGGAGACGAGCTGCATGACGCGGGTCACCCAACGGTCATCGAAGCCCTTGCGAAGCAGGACTTCCCTCAGGAACAGCCAGTGCACCGTGTCGTAGGCTTTGTGGAAGTCCAACTTAAGAAAGACCGCCCTATGGCGCTTCAGGCGAACCTCGTGAAGCCCTTCGTGGAACACCAACACCCCATCCAAGATAAATCGGCCTTGAATGAAGGCGGATTGGTTCGGGTGGGTGATTGTGTCCGCAAGGAGGGTCACCCTATTGGCGTACCCCTTAGCCAGGATCCGAAAATTCACATTAATCACTGTGATGGGGCGGAACTAGCGAATATCGGAGGCGCCCGGGACCTTGGGGATGAGGGTCACCACCCCATAATTAAGGCGCCCCAGGTCCATGGAGCCCGAGTAGAATTCCTCAAAGAGAGCCATGACCTCAAGCTTGATGGTAGGCCAGAACGTCTTGAAGAAAGCCACTGGTAGACCGTCAGGTCCCGGGGCCGAGGAGGGGTTCATCCCCTTAATGGCAGCGAGGACCTCGTCCTCGCTGAAGGGGGCAACCAAAGCCGCATTGGCTTCAGCCGAGACAACGTGCGCGCCCGACCAAATGTCAGGGGCGAGACTAGCCCCACCGCGCGGGGTGGGGGTAAATAGGGCCCTATAGAAGCCATCCACATGACAGCGGATGGCCGCGGGTAGAACTAACGGCGTGTCTCCATCCCACAGGCAGTGGATGGAGTTGCGACGGCGCCGGCCGTTCGCGACCGCTTGGAAATAGGCGGTGTTGGCATCGCCCTGTAGCACCCACCTCTGGGTACCACGCAAGCGCCAGTAAGCCTCCTCATCCGTGTAGATGGTGGAGAGCTGGTCCTCCAGGTCGTAACGTAGCAGCCACTCGTCCGAGGAGAGCCCGGTCGCGTCCGCGCGAGCATCCAGGGCTTGAATAGCAATCAGGATGGTCTTCTTGCGCTCTCTAAGGTCCCGGCCAAGATTAGCCCTGTTGGAAATATGCCCTAGAGGCAATAATAAAAGTATTATTATATTTCAATGTTCATGATAATTGTCTTTTGTTCATGCTATAACTGTGTTATCCGGAAATCATAATACACGTGTGAACACTTAGACCCCAATATGTCCCTAGTGAGCCTCTAGTTGACTAGCCCGTTGTGATCAATGGATGGTCATGGTTTCCTGACTATGGACATTGGATGTCGTTGATAACGGGATCACATCATTAGGAGAATGATGTGATGGACAAGACCCAATCACAAGCTTAGCATAAAAGATCGATAGTTCGCTTGCTAGAAGCTTTGCCAATGTCAAGTATCTATTCCTTCGACCATGAGATCGTGTAACTCCCGGTTGCCGAGGAGTGCCTTTGGTGTATCAAACGTCACAACGAATCGGGTGACTATAAAGGTGCATTACAGGTGTCTCCGAAAGTATCTCTGGGTTGACATGGATCGAGATCGATTTGTCACTCCGCATGACGGAGAGGTATCTCTGCCCACTCGGTAATGCATCATCATAATGAGCTCAATGTGACCAAGGTGTTGGCCACGGATCATGCATTACGGACGAGTAAAGTGACTTGCGATAACGAGACCGAACGAGGTATTGGGATACCGACGATCGAAGTCTCGCAAGTAACGCATCGATTGACAAAGGGAATTGCATACAGTGGTTTGATAGAATCTCGACATCGTGGTTCAACCGATGAAATCATCGAGGAGCATGTGGGAGCCAACATGGGTATCCAGATCCCGCTGTTGGTTATTGCCCGAGAGTCGCCTCGGTCATGTTCAAGGTCTCCTAACCCGTAGGGTCTACACACTTAAGGTTCTGTGACGCTTAGGGTTAGTAGGAAGACTAGTATGTGAATACGAATGTTGTTCGAGTCCCTGATGAGATCCCTGACGTCACGAGGAGTTCCTAAGGGTCCGGAGGTAAAGAATAATATATAGGAAGTGGTGTTTCGCCATCGGAAAGTTTCGGGTTACTGGCAAAGTCTACGGACCACCGGAAGGGTCCTGGGTCCACCGGTGGGGCCACCCATCCTGAGGGCCCCATGGGCCATAGGGGAAGGGAACCAGCCCACAGGGCTGGTGCGCCTCAGGCCCACCCCGCGCCTAGGGTTGAAACCCTAGGGGGGGGCGCCCACCGGCTTGGGGGCACTCCACCCTTGGCCGCCCCCCCCTTGAGATTGGATCTCTAGGGGCCGCCACCCCGGGGCCTATATAAAGGGGAGGGGGCTGCAGACACATCTCCCAAGGCGCAGCCCTCCCTCCCAACACATCTCCTCCTCCGTAGAGCTCGGGCGGCCTCGCTTGAGTATCTTGATCACCACCATCACCACGCCGTCGTCTTTGCCGGTGGTGCTGCCTTCCTCAACCTCTCCTTCCCCTTGCTGGATCAAGAAGGAGGAGACGCCGCCGTCCCGCACGTGTGTTGAACGCGGAGGTGCTGTCCGCTCAAAGACTTGGCATCGGTGATCTGAATCACGCTCGAGTACGACTCCATCATCACCAAGCAAGCTTCGCACGCGATCTACAAGTGGTATGTAGATGCAAACTCTCTCCGCTACTCGTTGCTTAGATGAACTCATAGATGGATCTTGGTGAAACCGTAGGAAAAATTTTAATTTTCTCGCAACGCTCCCCAACAAAGGCATCATGAGCTAGGTCTATGCGTAGTTCTCTATTGCACGAGTAGAACACAAATTTGTTGTGGGCGCTGATCTTGTCATCTTACTTGCCCCTACTAGTCTTTTCTTGCTCAACGGTATTGTGGGATGAAGCGCCCGACCAACCTTACACGACGCTTACGTGAGACCGGTTCCACCGATCGACATGCACTAGTTGCATAAGGTGGTGGCGGGTGTCTGCTCTCCCACTTTAGTTGCAGCGGATTCGATGAACAGGGCCCTTATGAAGGGTAAATAGAAGTTGACAAAATCACGCTGTGGTGATTCGTAGGTAAGAAAACGTTTTGCTAGAACCCAATCGCAGCCACGTAAAAGATGCAACAACAACTAGAGGACGCCTAACTTGTTTTTGCAGCGATTGATCATGTGATGTGATATGGCCGTAAGTTGTGATGAATGTTGAATTGTGATGTATGAGATCATGTTCTTGTAATAGGATTCACGACTTGCATGTCGATGAGTATGACAACCGCAGGAGCCATAGGAGTTGTCTTTATTTTTTGTATGACCTGCGTGTCATTGAAGAACGCCATGTAAACTACTTTACTTCATTACTAAACGCGTTAGTCATAGAAGTAGAAGTAGTCGCTAGCGCGACAACTTCATGAAGACACGATGATGGAGATCATGATGATGGAGATCATGGTGTCAAGCCGGTGACAAGGTGATCATGGAGCCCCAAGATGGAGATCAATGGAGCTTGATGATATTGGCCATATCATGTCACAACTATATATAATTGCATGTGATGTTTATTATGTTTTTACATCTTGTTTACTTAGGACGACGGTAGTAAATAAGATGATCCCTTATAAAATTTCAAGAAGTGTTCTCCCTAACTGTGCACCGCTGCTACAGTTCGTCGCTTCTAAGCACCACGTGATGATCGGGTGTGATGGATCCTTACGCTCACATACAACGGTGTAAGACAGATTTACACAAATAAAACACTTAGGGTTAACTTGACGAGCCTAGCATGTGCGCACATGGCCTCGAACACGGAGACCGAAAGGTCGAACACGAGTCGATGAAAGATACGATCAACATGAAGATGTTCACCGATGATGACTAGTCCGTCTCACGTGATGATCGGACACGGGCTAGTCGACTCGATCGTAACACTTAGATGACTAGAGGGATGTCTAATCTAAGTGGGAGTTCGTAATTTTGATTAAGAACTTTATTATCATGAACTTAGTCTAAAACCTTGCAAATATGTCTTGTAGATCAATGGCCAACGCTAATGTCAACATGAACTTCAACGCGTTCCTAGAGAAAACCAAGTCGAAAGATGATGGCAGAACTATACGGATCGGGTCCTAACCCGAGGATCATCCTCATAGCTGCCAAGAAACAAGATGTCCTAGAAGCACCGTTAGGTGACCCACCTGTTCTCCCAAAGATCAAGAAGACGATTTGAACGTCTGCGACTCGCTCGATGATTACTCCTCGCTCAAGGCGGCATGCTCTACAGCTTAGAACCGGGCTCCAAAAGCGCTTTTGAGCATCACGGAGCATATGAGATGTTCAAGAGCTGAAACTAGTTTTCCAAGCTCATGCCCGGTCGAGAGATATGATGTCTCGACAAGTTCTACAGCTTGTAAGATGGAGGAAAACAGTTCACAAGGAGCACATCCTCAAGATGTCCGTTGCACAACCGTATGACCCAAATGAACATAAACCTCCCAGATGAGGCGGTCATCGATGAATCCTCCAGCCGCTTCCCACCAAGCTACAAGAGCTTCGTGATGAACTACAACATGCAGGGATGGTAAAGACCATTCTCAAGTGTTCTCGATGCCGAGGTCAGTGAGGCTGAAATCAAAAGGAACATCAAGTGTTGATGGTCAATAAGACCACTAAGTTCAAGAAAGGCAAGGGTAAGAAGAACTTCAAGAAGGACGGCAAGGATGTTGCCGCGCCGTAAGTCTGCTGTCGGAAGAAGTCAAAGAATGGACCCAAGCCCGAGACCGAGTGCTTTTATTGCAAGGAAGGGTCATCGAAGCGGAACTGCCCCAAATACTTAGCGGATAAGAAGGCCGGCAACACCAAAGGTATATTTGATATACATGTAATTGATGTGTACCTTACCAAGACTCGTAGTAACTCCCGGTATTTGATACCGTGCCGCTGTTCATATTTGTAACTCACAGCAGAGCTGCGGAATAAACGGAGATCGGCGAAGGACGAGGTGACGATCGCGCTGCCGGGAATGGTTCCAGAGTCGATGTGATCGCCGCCGCACGCTGCTCTACATTTACCTACGGATTAGTTTTAAACCTCAATAATTGTTATTTAGTGCCAAGTTTGAGCATGAACATTGTATCTGGATCTCGCTTGATACGAGATGGCTACTCATTTAAGTCCGAGAATAATGGTTGTTCGATTTATATGAGAGATATGTTTTATGGTCATGTCCGATGGTCAATGGTTTATTCTTAATGAATCTCGAGCGTAATATTACACATGTTCATAGTGTGGATGCCAAAAGATGTAAAGTTGATAACGATAGTCCCACATACTTGTGGCATCGCCGCCTTTGGTCACATTGGTGTCAAGCGCATGAAGAAACTCCATGCCGATGGACTTTAGAGTCTCTTGATTATGAATCGCTTGACACATGCTAACCATGCCTCTTAGGCAAATGACCAAGACTCCGTTCTCGGAACAATGGAGCGAGCAACCAACTTGTTGGAAATCATACATACCGATGTATGCGGTCCAATGAGCGTTGAGGCTCATGGAGGATATCGTTATGTTCTCACTCACCGATGACTTGAGTAGATATGGGTATGTCTACTTAATGAAACACAAGTCCGAGACCTTTGAAAAGTTCAAGGAATTTCAGAGTGAGGTGGAGAATCAACGTGACCGAAAGATAAAGTTCCTACGATCGATCGTGGAGGAGAATATTTAAGTCACGAATTTGGCACACACTTAAGAAAATGTGGAATCGTTTCACAACTCACGCCGCTGGAACACCTCAAATAAACGGTGTGTCCGAACGTCGAATCGCACTCTATTGGATATGGTGCGGTCTATGATGTCTCTTACCGATTTACCACCGCTATTTTGGGGATACGCCTAGAGACAGCTACATTCACTTTAAATAGGGCTCCGCCTAAATCCGCTGAGACGACACCGTATGAATTATGGTTTGGGAAGAAACCTAAGTCGTCGCTTTCGAAAGTTTGGGGATGCGATGCTTATGTCAAGAAACTTCAACCCGAAAAGCTCGAACCCAAGTCGGAAAATGCGATTCATAGGATACCCTAAGGAAACTGCCGGGTATACCTTCTACTTAAGATCCAAGGCAAAGTCTTTGTTGCTAAGAACGGATGCTTTCTAGAGAAAGAGTTTCTCTCGAAAGAAGTAAGTGGAGGAAAGTAGAACTCGATGAAGTACTACCTCTCGAACGGAAAGTGGTGCCGCAGAAACCGCTCTGTAATGCCCACACCCATCAAGAGGAAATCATTGATGATGATCAAGATACTTCGGATCAAGTTACTCTTGAACTTCAAGGTCCACAAGGACACGCTCCGCACTGAGTGGTACGGCAACCTGTTATGGAAATCATGTTGCTAGACAACAATGAACCTTCGAACTATGAAGAAGCGATGGCGGACCCGATTCCAACAAATGGCTTGAGGCCATGAAACCGAGATAGAATCCATGTATGAAAACAAAGTATGGACTTTGACAGACTTGTTCGATGATCGGCGAGCGATAGAAAATAAATGGATTTTTAAGAAGAAGACGGACGCGATGGAAATGTCACCATTTATAAAGCTCGACTTGTCGCTAAGGGTTATCGACAAGTTCAAGGGATTGACTACGACGAGACATTCTCTCCGTAGCGAAGCTTAAGTCCGTCCAATCATGTTAGCAATTGCCGATACTATGATTATGAGATATGGCGATGGACGCCAAAACGGCATTCCTTAACGGACATCTTAAGGAAGAGCAGATATGATGCAGCCGAAGGTTTTGTCGATCCTCGAACGCTAACAAAGTATGCAAGCTCCAACGATCCATTTATGGACTGCAAGCATCTCGAGTTGGAACATTCGCTTAATGAGATGATCAAAGCGTTTGTTTACGCAGACTTATGGAGAAGCCTCATTTACAAGAAAGTGAGTGGGAGCTCAGAGCATTTCTCCTATTATATGTAGATGACATACTCTTGATGGGAAATGATACAAAACTTCGACAGCATTAAGGCCTACTTGAACAAGTGTTTTCAATGAAGGACCTTGGAGAAGCTGCTTATATATTAGGCATCAAGATCTATAGGATAGATCGAGACGCCTCATAGGTCTTTCACAAAGCACATACCTTGATAAAATTTTGAAGAGGTTCAAAATGGATCAGTCCAAGAAGGGTTCTTGCCTATGTTACAAGGTGTGAAACTGAGCTCACTCGACCACCGACCACGCAAAAGATAAAGAAGAGATGAGTGTCATCCCTATGCTTCAGCCATAGGATCTATTATGTATGCCATGTCAGTGTACTGCACCGATGTAAACCTTGCCGTAAGTTTGGTTGCAAGATACCAAAGTAATCCCGCAAGGAACACCGGACAGCGGTCAAGAATATCCCGGCACCGAAAAGGACAAAGGACATGTTTCTCGTTATGGAGGAGACGAAGAGCTCGTCAGAAAAGGCTACGCCGACGCTTAGCTTCGACTCGGATCTGATGACTCTAAGTCACAAACCGGATACGTGTATATGTTGAATGGTGGAGCAAGAAGGTGGTGCAAACCGCAAGCGAAGCGTCGTGGCGGGATCTACGTGTGAAGCGGAGTACATGGCAGCCTCGGAGGCAGCGCATGAAGCAATTTGGGTGAAGGAGTTCATCACCGACCTAGAGTCATACCCAATGCGTCGGGGCCGATCAAACTCTTCTGTGACAACACCGAGCTATTGCCCTTGCAAAGGAGCCTGTGTTTCACAAGAAGACCAGCACATCAAGCGCCGCTTCAACTCCATCCGTGAAAATGTTCAAGATGGAGACATAGAGATTTGCAAAGTGCACACGGATCTCAATGTCGCAGATCCGCTGACTAAACCTCTCTCGCGTGCAAAACATGATCAACACCGTAACTCTATGGGTGTTCGATTCATCACAATGTAACTAGATTAGTGACTCTAGTGCAAGTGGGAGACTGTTGGAAATATGCCCTAGAGGCAATAATAAAAGTATTATTATATTTCAATGTTCATGATAATTGTCTTTTGTTCATGCTATAACCGTGTTATCCGAAATCATAATACACGTGAACACTTAGACCCCAATATGTCCCTAGTGAGCCTCTAGTCGACTAGCCCACAGATCAATGGATGGTCATGGTTTCCGACTATGGACATTGGATGTCGTTGATAACGGATCACATCATTAGGAGAATGATGTGATGGACAAGACCCAATCACAAGCTTAGCATAAAAGATCGATAGTTCGCTTGCTAGAAGCTTTGCCAATGTCAAGTATCTATTCCTTCGACCATGAGATCGTGTAACTCCGGTTGCCGTAGGAGTGCCTTGGGTGTATCAAACGTCACAACGTAATCGGGTGACTATAAAGGTGCATTACGGTGTCTCCGAAAGTATCTTGGGTTGACATGGATCGAGATCGATTTGTCACTCCGTATGACGGAGAGGTATCTCTGGGCCCACTCGGTAATGCATCATCATAATGAGCTCAATGTGACCAAGGTGTTGGCCACGGATCATGCATTACGGACGAGTAAAGTGACTTGCGATAACGAGACCGAACGAGGTATTGGGATACCGACGATCGAGTCTCGCAAGTAACGCATCGATTGACAAAGGGAATTGCATACGTGGTTTGATAGAATCTCGACATCGTGGTTCAACCGATGAAATCATCGAGGAGCATGTGGGAGCCAACATGGGTATCCAGATCCCGCTGTTGGTTATTGCCCGAGAGTCGCCTCGGTCATGTCTCGTGTCTCCCGAACCCGTAGGGTCTACACACTTAAGGTTCGGTGACGCTAGGGTTAGTAGGAAGACTAGTATGTGAATACGAATGTTGTTCGAGTCCCTGATGAGATCCCGGACGTCACGAGGAGTTCCTAAGGGTCCGGAGGTAAAGAATAATATATAGGAAGTGGTGTTTCGCCATCGGAAAGTTTCGGGTTACTGAAAAATCACGGACCACCGGAAGGGTCCCGGGGTCCACCGGTGGGGCCACCCATCCCGGAGGGCCCCATGGGCCATAGGGGAAGGAACCAGCCCACAGGGGCTGGTGCGCCCCAGGCCCACCCCGCGCCTAGGGTTGAAACCCTAGGGGGGGCGCCCACCGGCTTGGGGGCACTCCACCCTTGGCCGCCCCCCCTTGAGATTGGATCTCTAGGGGCCGCCACTGGGGCCTATATAAAGGGGGGGGGGCTGCAGACACATCTCCCAAGGCGCAGCCCTCCTCCCCAACACATCTCCTCCTCCGTAGAGCTCGGCGAAGCCTCGCCGAGTATCTTGATCACCACCATCACCACGCCGTCAGGCTTGCCGGTGGTGCCGCTCTTCCTCAACCTCTCCTTCCCCTTGCTGGATCAAGAAGGAGGAGACGCCGCCGTCCCGCACGTGTGTGAACGCGGAGGTGCTGTCCGCTCAAGACTTGGCATCGGTGATCTGAATCACGCTCGAGTACGACTCCATCATCACCAAGCAAGCTTCGCACGCGATCTACAAGTGGTATGTAGATGCAAACTCTCTCCCGTTACTCGTTGCTTAGATGAACTCATAGATGGATCTTGGTGAAACCGTAGGAAAAATTTTAATTTTCTGCAACGTTCCCCAACAAGCCCCCCAACCCTTCATGAACTGGCGGGCTAGCTTGGCACAAAAGTGCCATGAATCGACCGCGGAAATGGAGCGATGGGGTGCCGACCTAGCGAAAATCCAGCGGGCGACGACGGCCTCCCGGAAGCCGGTCTGGTTGAGCCAGAAGAGCTCGAACCGGAACCGCGGCGGGGAGGGGGGGCGCTCGTCAGCGGTGGAGAGGAGAAGGGGGACATGATCGAGCCAACTGGTGATCGCCGAGCGATGCCAAGGGCATCGCAATTCCCACTCCGGGGAAACTAGGACACGATCCAGCACGGATTGTGTCGGTACAGCTTGCCGGTTGGTCCAAGTGAATCTGGCACCTGTCCGGTCAAGCTCACAGAGCCCCAGCTCCGCGATCCAATCGTTGAATAATTGCATCCGGGGGAAATTAATCCGGGAATTATTCTTCTCATCCGGGGATCGGATGAGATTGAAGTCACCCCCCACTAAAACTGGGAGGGGAGAGTTAGAGATCTTCAGCTGCAACTCATCAAGGAAGGCCGGGGAGCGGCGGTGGTCCGCCGGTCCGTAGACAACAATGACCTCCCATTTGAAGTTCAGGGCCCGCTCGAAGATCTCCATACTAACAAAAAATTCCCCTCTATCCATGCCTCCCACCTCAAATGTGGCATCCTTAACCCCTAAGAGGATGCCACCCGAGTGGCCTGATGTCCCACTAGAAGGGAGCCAGTGCCACGCGAAGAGGTGGGGGCTCAGATGTTCAAGCTCCTGCAGGGTGAACTCGGAGCGGAGGGTTTTTTGGATGGCCAAGATGTCAATATGTTCATCCCGGATGTACTCGATGAGCTGGCGGCGACGACCATCATGGCCGAAGCCGCGGAGGTTCCAGAAAAGGGCCCGCATCTAAACCCCCATCGGGGGGCTGCTTGACCCCAGGACACGAGAGGCGCTTTGCGTGCGAAGGGCGGCCGTGCGAGACCGAGTGCGTCCACGGATAATCCCGTCGGCCACCGGAGGAGCCGAAGCCGGGGGCCGAAGCAGGCGGGCACGAGTCTCAGCCAGCCTGCCGTCGAGGATCTCCCGGGCCCTAATGGCCGCGATCTGATCTAAAGGGGGACCGACCTCCCCCCTGAAGACAATGGCCGAGTCATTGGCCACCTTAGCAAGGTGGCCGAGGGGAGCGGCCTCGAGAGCAGAAAAGGAGCAACGAAAAGAACTGGAGGGCGGGTCCGCACTGACTCGAGGTTCCGGACCATGGCGCGAGCTCCGCCGCCGGCGACGGAAGGCGCAGGAGAGTCGCCGCCGCGACGCCCAAAGCGGGCGCTGCGGTGAGAGAGCGTCACTGGCGTCGAGGTGGAGCGAGGCCTCCTGGCGTACACCACCGTCGGAGGGGGGTGCGCGGAGGCCGGGGAGGAGACGTCCACCGCCACCGAGGCGTCAGGGGAAGCCGACGAGGCGGGGTGGGGGCTGGACGGCACCGACGCGGGGTGAGGATTGGACGACCCCAGAGCCGCCCCGACCGCGGCCCCCGAGGGTGGAGGAGACGGGGCAGACGGGGCAGGGGCGACGGGCTCCCCAACACCGCCAACACCGGAAGACACCGGAGAAGGCGAGCCGGCGGAGGGCGTGGCCGCAGCCTCTGGTGGCGCAAGGCGGCGGGCAGAGGCGGCGTCGGGGGAGCGGGGGGACGATGGAGGGGCGACGAGGAGGCTCACGCTGGAGATGTCGCCGGTCGACGTCGACGGAAATGGGGAGGGAGCCAAAGGGGTGGCCAGGCGGAGGGCCACCGCGAGATCGGTGGCCGACACCCGGGTACGCCCCGACCCCGACCCGCCCCGACCCACGGGAGGGTTGGGGGGGTCCCGAGACGGGGAGCGAGAGTGCTCCGACTCATCCTTATCTTCGGCAGGGTCGTCGAAGCGGGAGGAGCGTGAGCGGCGGTGGTGGGAGTCCTCAGCATCAGCAGCCCCCCCCCCCCCCATGAGGCTACCAGCAGAGAGGCGGGGGCGGCCGACGTGGGATGGAGGCTCGGGGCGGATCTTGAGGTCGTAGCCGTCATCGTTGAAGAAGACACGGATCGTGACATGGAGCTTGGAGGAGTCCAGGCATTTCACCTTAACCTGGACCTCCTCCTCCTTGTGCAGGGAGAGCTCATCCACCACCACCACCACCCTGCCCAGGATCTTGGACATACTGCGGATGGTCCGCTCGGAACGGGCAACATCAGGGAGGCCGGAGATGAGGAGCCAAGCTGTGTCCAGGGTAGCGACGGCTCGGGATCCCATCGCGGCTCGTAGATGTTCACCACGATGTCGTTGAGAGCCAGGGTGATGTTGTTGCTGCGGGTGCAGAAGCCCATGCTCATCGCGTCAGGGAAGACCACTGAGAAGGAGCTGGGAGCCGTGGGGGTCACCTGCCAGTCCCACGTGCATCGGCACAAGTGGTTGAGCTCAGCCTCAATCAGCTCCGGGGTGGCGACAGCCTCGCCCACAACCGTCACCAATGCCAGCAGTGAGGGGGATGGCGGGGCGAGCTCGGGCACCTCGATGTGGAAGAAGGCCAAGTCCTCGATGACGTGCCCATACATCATGAGCTCCTCCGTCACCGGGCGGTCCGGACAGAGAATCGCGGGGTGCCCGGTATCCTTGCATAGGTAGCACGTCGGTGGGTTGGGGCACGCCACCTGGAAGTGTCCGGTCAGGCCGCAGTTGAAGCACGGCTGAGCCACGGCCGAGGCGGTGGTACCCGGAGGAGGAGCCGCGGTAGCGGTGGAGGTGGCGGCTTGTGGGCGCGGGGGGCCCTTCTTCTTCTTCTTCTTGGATCCCGGGCGTCCCCGGTTGCCGTTGCCGCCGTTGGCCGGCGGAAACGCAGCCTGGGAGCGGGAGGGCTGGTAGCAGCGGGAGGGGGGGCGTCGGCGACGTTGTTGGAGGGGAGCGGGCGGGGCAGCGAAGGGACCGGTCTCGGCGCCGGGTCGGCGAGGGGGACCAACGCCGAGGGGGCGGCCTAGCCTCCCGGGCGGAGACCGCCTCAGTCACGGGCTCTCATGCGAGAGGAGCGGCGAGAGGCGAAGCGGAGCGCGGCGGCCCATGGGCCGGGAGCGCGCGAGGGGCGAGAGGGGAGAGGCGGGTCTCAAGGCCGGAGAGGACCGCGCGGCCGGGAGGAGGTTGCCGCCGCAGTCTTCTCAGCGCCAGCCGCCGTCGGGAGGCGAGGGGATCGCGGCGGTCGTCCGCCTGTCGCTTGGGCGCCAGATCGCCCCCATTCCCGAGGCATGGGTGGCGCGAGGGAAGGGCGGGGGGCGGTGGCGCCGGCGAGGGGGAGTCGAGGCGGGACGGCAGTGACCGAGGGGACGGGGCTGGGAGCCAGCGGCGCGGGGGTGGGAAGGAGTGGAGGGCGAGGGAACCCTACCGGCGGCCAAATGGACCAACGCGGTGGGCCGTCCGTCGCCGTGGGGCGAGATTGGGCCAGGCGGGGCCCATCCGGCCTGCCAAGTCGACCCACCCAGGCCACCGAGGTCGGTCGCCCTTGGGCGGCACCAACAGTTGTCGTCCCGAGAGGGGGCCCAGGAACCCGGTTCATGGGCCAGCCCAAAATCAACGCGGCCCGAAACGTCCGCCCCGGGGTGACCAAGCGGGGCGCTAGGGTTTCCCCGAGCACCACCGCGGTGGCCACCGGCAGAGGCGTACGAGGGCGGTGAGGGGGGCGGGCCGGAGGTACTGCCGTGGGGAAGGGGACCGACGGGCCGACCGGAGGGAGGAAGAAGGCGGAAGGGGTTCCGCAAGGAGGGCCGAGCGGGCGCAAGGGACGCTGGGTCGGGCCGGCAGCAGCGACGACGAGCCGAGGAGGCCAATGGCGGGCGTGGCTTCAGGAGGCGAAGCGCCGGCCCCGGCCGGCGGGCCAGAACTCCCAACCGCCAACAACACGCCGCCGGGGTAGTCCAAATTTAAAGGCCGAGCCTTTGCGGCACCCGAGCCGAGGGCGGCGGGGAGATGTTGCGCCGACCCGACCATGGGCGGCCGATCCCCCACCGGGGAAGGGCCACCGGCGAGGTCAGGGCGGCGGCGTGGCGGCGCTTGGGGACCCGATCCCAAGAACGACGGACGGCCGGCCGCCAAGTCATCGGCCTCGGCGATGTCGGCCCACGCAGCCATGCAAGCGAGCCAGGGGGGCGAGGAGGAGGCGACGCGACGCCGGGGGCGGACTCGAGGCGGGCTGGCGGAGGGGCGGCTTATGCGGCCATGGCGCCCAGCCGTCGAAGCGCCGCCACGCCAGAGCACCAGTCGCCATCCTCCCCTGTGTGTTCTTAGGACATAATGGAGATCTTAGAATTATCTTCAAGAGACCGAACCAACACATCTTAAAATTAATGAACTCGTCTTAAACATCTATCAACGGGAATGGCGCTTTCATAAATACACGCAGTACACAGTATGCATACATAATTTATTGACAAAAATAATGAGTATTCAACTGAATACCCACATGTGCCCGCCCCTGCGTGCATACAGAGCGGCAGCACCGCGGCAATGATTACCGGTGCTATGATGTCAGATTGCCACCGCTCCTCTGTCCGTACACGTGCGGATTTTATCGGTGTTGTTGTTGTTTTTGCTGCTGCTGCCAAGGCACTCGAAAACAATGAAACGCGCTTGGCTAACATCGCTAGGACAGAACCGACGAATACCAGTATATACCAGTAGTACTTGTGTAAATTTACCGGCTGATCATTAACCGGCCGTAGGCATCCTCATTCCTGAGCTGTTAGCCCATCCCTGAGCTCCACGTAAGGAGCATGCCATGAGGATCGTTGGAACAGGCAGCGTGTTGGAGGCCGCTCGGCCGGTGGCGGCGATGGTGGTGGTGGAGTTCGTCTTCTCGGCTATGCAGATCTTCATCAAACTCGCGCTCGACGACGGCATGGACGTCCGTGTCCTCGTCGCCTACAGGCCCATGTTCGGCGCCGCGTTCCTCTGCCCCGTCGCCTTCCTCGTTGAGAGGTGCATGCCTTCTTAATATCCTCGCTCGTTTGTGAAACATTTGTCTCACAAGATAGTGAGACGAGCATACACTCTGCCAGAACACAGTCTACATGTGTTAAAGGAGATTTGTTGCTGACTAATGCGGCTGTGGTGTGATCTCTAGGAAGAAGCGGCCACCACTAACCGTCAAGGTTGTGACAGGGTTATTCTTGTGTGGACTGTTCGGGTAACTCCTTCTCTTTGATGACCATGCTAGCAAATGCTCTAGACCTGAACTCTTTGGTCGATAAAAGAAAAACCACGTTGATTTACTATGTTTGTTCACATGTATAAATACAAATGCAGAGTCACCATGAACCAGAACCTGTTGGTGCTTGCCATCAAGCTGACGAATTCGGCGACCATCGTTACAGCTCTCAGCAACCTCACCCCTCAAGCTACCTTCATCGTCGCAATCCTGACTAGGTCGGTCGTCATAGTAATCACGGATTTCTATAAAATCTCAGTTCCTTTCTGGGTGCTAGTCACAGACTCACAGGCCCCGCTTGGAAAATATGAAAAACAGGATGGAGACTTTGAAGCTCAGAAAGCCTAGCGGTCAAGCGAAACTGGCGGGAACCCTGGTCGGGCTGGGGGGCGCGATGCTGCTGACGTTCTACAAGGGCCCGGAGATGAGGTTCCTCCACCGTCTGGCGCACACCGGGCTCAGCCACGCCAGCGGCGATCGCCAGCTCCGCCCGCAGCCGGCCGCGGGTTCTCGGATTCTCGGCTCGTTTCTCGCCATCGCCGGCTGCTTCAGCTATGCGATCTGGCTCACCATCCAGGCCAAGGTCGTCCAGGTCTACCCGTGCCACTACTCGATCGCCGCTCTGGTGTGCGTCTTCGGCGCGGTCCAGTCGACGCTGCTCACGCTCTGCATCCACAGGGACGCCGGCCACTGGAGGCTCGGGCTCAACATCAGGCTCTACGCGTCGGCTTTCGCGGTAATCAGGCAGCTGATCGGCCACTGCTTCCTTCCTTCACGCCCATGGCACGTTTCTGATGTTTGATTCGCACGTCCAGGGTATCGTGGCGTCCGGGTCCGCCTTCCCGCTCATGTCGTGGTGCCTGCAGAAGAAAGGGCCCCTCTACGTCGCCATGTTCGGACCTCTCATCATCGTCTTCGTCGCGTTCATGAGCTCCCTCGTCCTCAACGAGGCCCTGCACATCGGAATGTGATACCCTATTCAGTAACTCACATGCCTTTAACATGGTGGAGTCTGTTGGAGTTTCTCACGGGGAGTCGCGCGTGCGCTGCCATTTTTCCATTTGCAGCGTACTTGGTGCTGTGCTGATCGTGGCGGGGCTGTACATGGTGCTGTGGGGCAAGGCCAAAGAGGAAGATGAACAAGAAGCCGATGCGCCAAAACTTGTTGGTCAAGACGACGTGCTGGGCAAGGAGTCTGTTCCATAGGCTAACCGTGAAGTTAATAAGGAAAATAAGACTTTAGGCTAATCACAGTAAGAGTAACTTACACTAGTGCCATGCATATTTCTATGTTACTACCCTCATAGCACTGTTAATAACAGCCCACAACCAGTTATACATATACAATTGCCATGTCATGTATAGTCAACCTAATAGCCAAAATGTATAATTCTTACAAAGTGCCATAGAAGTATTATTCCTACTATATCATATATGGTTGCATTTATTGGCTTGTAGACTCAATTTTTCTTTGAAAGCGCTATGTGCTGGTAACATAAGAGCACGTATAATAAGGTGATATAGACGGGCTATAAGAGCAAGTATAATAAGGTGATATAGTCAAACATATAGACTGAGTTGGAAGAGTGAGAGGACAAGAGAGAAGACAAGAGGGCTGCAAACTAACAGCCCAGTTGTAGCACATGCTCCTAGAGATTTTGTGAAAGGGAGGTGGGTCATGCATCAATGAAGTAATGCTTATTTACACCTAACTATCATACTTGTCGGATATATGTTTGACTATAGTTGACATGGCAACGTCATATAGCCAGCAGCTCCCTGTACTATTAATCATGCTCTAATACGTATGTTACTCCAAACACCTCTCTCCTCGTTAATTAGCTGTCACATAACCAAACTTGTCTTGGAATGTGTTATGTTACTAGCTAAGTTACTTCCACTACGACTAGCCTTATTGTATACTTTGTGCAGTCAAGATTCTTTAATTTGTGGGCTCGGCGGCGGCCGTCGGTAGTCGCGGGGTGTGTTCCCCTGGTCCGCCGGGACTGGCTGGGGATGCAGGTGTGGACGCCCCTATTGTGGGGCCATCGACCCAGATCTCATGACTGATGTCAGGCTAGGAGTGAAATGAGACCCCTTTCTTTCCTCCTTCCGAGATTGGTGTTCCGTGATGACGGATGGTGGCGGCTTGGATGTGGATGCCAGAGTGGCAGCTTCGGATGGCGGTCCGCATGGTTGGCTCTCCGGCGGGCACCATGTCGATGGTGGTGGCTCTTCCTCTTGGTCGTGTGGACGGCGGGAGGGTAGCGGTGGGTGGCTCGGGCGTTCTCCATATCTTTGGCAGTGGCGTTGCCTCGACCCGGACGTGGGATACCGAACTCACTACTCCTGTCCTGAAGATCTCGTGGTGGCAAGGGGGAGATGCAGAGTGAAAGCTTTGCGCTTTGTCGCCGACGACGGCGGCACTTGCGGGCACCGTTATCTTCCTGAAGACGTCGTCATGGCGCTCCTCTTCGTGCCAGAGTTCTTGGTGAAGACCCTTGTCCTTTCTGGACTCGGCAATGGCGACGCTCTGCGCCATTCTTCCTCCTGGGGGCGTTGTCGTGGAGCTTAGATGTTTAGGACGTTGTGTAGCGTTGTACTCGGTTTTCCCAATGCTTTCTTTCGGTAGCGTAGTCGTGTTCTGTGTGATCTAATTACCTTTGGATCAACATTGTATGAGAGCTACGTCACCATCTTGATCTTGTATCGTTCGGACGTGTGCTTCGGTGATTGCTTTATATATAAAGCGGGGCGAAAGCCTGTTTCGAGATTCTTTCAATTCTTATGAAGCTACGCCATCAATCTAACATTCCACATAATTAGTCCAGGATCAAAAATTCTCACATCTAAATGAAAAAAAAGAATAAAAATCGTGTCTTACACCTGTTGGAAAATTAGGCAAGTTCATGCTTAGAAAAATGCGAGAAAAACTTCGGATCTACTCTCAACATCGGAGCCGGGCAAACCTTATTGAAGTAGGAAGTCGGGAAGTCATTGTGCTAAGCCCCCAAAAGACCAGCACACCAAAATAGCAACCATCGCCGATGCAAAGAAGCATAGATTGAAAGGATCCAACTAAAAGACACACGGACACAAACAAAAGCATGATAAAAGCAACAATTATCAGGCATACATCGATCGCAACCAGGTGCAGCAGAGTGGAAAAAATGCTTCGTCCCTACCCCTACGTTGCCCGACCTGGTGACACGGCGGAACCATAGCCCACCGTCCACTAGTCCTCCTCCTCACATTCTCGTACCACCGCCATCGGAGGGGTCATCGGCAAAGCCATCGCAACGGCAAGGAAGGTGGAGGGGGGCTTCGCACGCTCGTGTTCATGGCTGTGGCGGCATGTCGCGTGGCAGAGTGGATCTGGTGGCGGCGCTTGTTGCATGATGGTGGTGCATGGTGGTGGCGGGCCTGGTCGACGATGTACGGGGTGGTGGCGACGGTTGAGCCATGGCGGCGCATGTGATTGGTCTGGCCTCAAGCGGCCAGCCATTATGGCTGTTGCCGATGGCGGGCCGCTTCGGGGGCTCGTGCCTTGATTTGACGGCGTTGCGGTTGCGATGAGGCTGCGCGATTGGCCTAATTCGATGCTCAATGATAACGCTCGGGAGTAAGATATATGGAGTACGGATTGAGGCAAAGGGCACGGATGTGTACCAGCAGCGGTGGATTTTCTTGCTGTGTTGGTAGTCTCCGTAGTGAGATGCCAGTGCCATGATCCCATTTGCAGTTATACGGGCGGTCACGTCGGCTGACTGCGTCATGATATGGCGGTTCTTCGCTTGGGCGCGCAAGTGATGATGTGGTCCTAGGTGATTACAAAGACGAGACCTGGAATCTTCATATCCGACAACAACAACGAGCTTGTTTTGCTACATGATGCTTCCTCTGAACTAGGAAGGTGTTGGGCCCCCAATTGAAGGGTTTATAGCAAGCAACAATTTTCCTCAAGTGGATGATCATAAAATTTATCAAACCAAAGTAGGAGTTTACAACATAACCAATGATAAATACCTGCACACACAAATTGCAAAACAGCATTGTCCCCGAACAAAACTAGCGAGGTTGATAGCCTCCCTATTACAAGGATTAAATGCAAGTGTGTACGGTAGATTTGATTGCAATGGGAAAGTTTTAAAAAAAAGCAATTGTGAAAAACTGTTGATCGAGGTTGAAGGAAATAGGAATAGGAATGGTCCGGGGTCCATAGGATGACCATAAGCCCCCCCCCCCTCCCTCCGCTTTCTTTTTATTTTTTTTCATTGGATTTGTTTATTTCTTTTTCAATTGTCACCATTTTTATTCAGTTTTTTAACACTTGTCTAATTCTCTTCATACACATTATAAAAAAAATACACATTTAACATGTTTCAAATATATGCTTAACATTCTTCAAATACGTGTTTTGAATATTTTTTGAATACATGCTAAACATTTTCAAGTAGACATGTCGAAACATTTTTTGAATAGGATTTTTTTTCTAAATTAGGTTAACATTTTTTAGCATTGTCTTAACATTTCTTTAAAATCTCACAAATATATTTTTGAAATGCATGAATATATTTTAAATGTAACATACAACTTTTTTAATGATACAACACTTTTATTAATCTAAAAAACTTTGTTTGCGTCGCATTATATTAAAAAAATGTCACCTACATTTTTTTCAAAGTGTGGTTACTTTTAAAATGTAACATGCTTTTTTTAATATTACAAGCATCTTCTAAAAGTTGAGCGAACATTCTTTTATGTTGTATGAACCTTTTTTAAATGTGCAATGTACACTTTGAAAAAAACTTATTAATTGTAAATTTCACACTATATGTGTTTTTATTATTATCCAGAATATAAATAAAAGTAAAATGAAAAGACAAACACATGTGTGACGCCAGCGAGACGAAACAACATGGTTACTCGGTTGGCCCACTATCGGCTCTATGTTGGTGAGCTCGGCTTCTGTCTTGCTACTGGTTGGTGCAAATGCAATTTTCTCGCCTGTCGCGAGTCCTAATTATCTCGACTACAACTGAGCACTCCTGATCTGCCCTAATACTTTAGTTGCGCGCGTGTGTTTTCTGTGATTTGTATATTGATTTTCACTGTTTTGCATCAGTCGAGATTTCTTTGGTTTCTATGGGATTCTTTAGGTTCTTCTTTTTATTCTTCGGTTTTCACCAGCTTCTTCGATTTTTAATACATATACTCCCTCCATTCCTAAATATTTGTCTTTCTAGAGATTTCAACAAGTGACTACATACGGAGCAAAATGAGTGAATCTACACTCTAAAATTGTCTATATACATCCGTGTGTGGTAACCATTTAAAATTTCTAGAAAGACAAATATTTAGGAACGGAGGGAGTATAATTTTTTCATACACATTGGACATTCTTGTATACATAGGAATGTTTTTTAAGGCGTTTAATATTTTTTAGATACCTGATTAATTATTTCTAAGCTAAATGTTTTGATGTCTACTTTTATCATACACATTGAACATTTTCTGTGTACATCTAAAATATTTGTATATATATTCAACATTTTATAAATACATGCTGATCATTTTTTTAAATACATGTTTTAATGTTTTCCAAATATGTCTAAAATATTTTTCAAATACATGTCATTGTTGTTTAATGATACATTTAAAAAAAAGTAGAAACATTTTTGTCATTTTTAAATTTTGTAAGAAACAACATGGCTACTCGGTTGGCACACCATTAAAACATGATTTTTGATACTCGGTTGGCCCACTATCAAAACATGTATTTTATAAGAAACAACATGGCAAGACGAAACAACATAGTTACTCAGTTGGCCCACTATCAGCTCTATGTTGGCGAGCTCGGCTTCCGTCTCGCTACAGGTTGGTGCAAATGCAATTTTCTCACATGTCGCGATTCCTAATTATCTCGCCTACAACTAAGCGCTCCTAGTCTGGCCTAATACTTTAGTTGTGCGCGTGTTTTTTCTGTTATTTTTATATTGATTTTCACTGTTTTGCATCAGTCTTCTTCGAGATTTCTTTGGTTTCGATGTGATTCTTTAAGTTTTTCTTTTTCTTCTCCTTTTTTCATTCCTCGGTTTTCACCAGCTTCTTCGATTTTTTAACACATATATAATTTTTTCATACACATTGGACATTCTTGTATGCATAGGAGTATTTTAAGACGTTTAATATTTTTTAGGTACATGATTAATTATTTTTAAACTAAATGTTTTGATGTCTACTTTTATCATACACATTGAACATTTTCTATATACATCTAAAATATTTGTATATATGTTCAACATTTTATAAATACATTATTATCACTTTTTAAATACATGTTTTGATGTTTCCAAATATGTCTAAAATATTTTTCAAATATGCGTCATATTTTTTGAATGATACAAAATATTTTTTTAAATATGAAACATTTTTTATTTTTAAATTTTATAAGAAATGTCACCAACATATTTTTAAAATGTCTGGATATGATTTAAATGTAATTTACATTTTTTTGATGGTACAAAACATATTTCTGAACATTTTTTACATTGTATTTTTTTCAAAAAATATGACCTACATTTTTTTTAACACATGTACTTTTGAAAATATGCCCTAGAGGCAATAATAAATGTTATTATTTATTTCCAAATTTTTATTTAATATTTATTATCTACGCTATAACTGCAATGCTTCTGGAGTCCGTAATATAAACGAGATTCGAAGGAAAACTCATGTGCATGTGTGAAATAATTAAATCTTAGTCTTGCTTGTAAGACTAGCTCATGTGTTTCTTGATGGTCATGTTTTCCTTATCATGGACGTGTTTAAAGTAACATGGATGTCGAAAACAATGGGAGTACATTGTTAGAAGAACAACTATGTTGATCATGTCTCCTTATCATGGATATGGTTAAAGTAACGAGGATGCCGAAAACAATGGGAGCATATTGTTAGAAGAACAATTGTGTTGAACAGACCCAATCGATTGATATACTACGAGATCATATCGTCACAAGTTATTAGTATAATCACGCAGAATGTTAACGTATGCATAATTTCTTAGACAGAGTATCTTCATACCGGAAGATGTGCTTTGGGGTTCGTCAAACATTACCTGTAAGAGGATGATCATAACGACAACTTCTGGGTACATCGGAAACGTATGACAAGGGACTTGATAGGTCAAAATCGGGATTTGCTCCTCCGACGACGGAAAAATATTCTTAGGGCCCTCTCGTTGTTACGACATCCATCATTGTTGGGTCAAACACTGCATGACATGTTCACGGGGATGCCGAAATACGGGAACAAGAAAATGGAACAAAACCAGTAACGAGGATAACTTGGTATAGTGATAGAGTGTTGCTTCACATGGATATCAATAAGTATCAGCCCGGGTTTGTAAAGTATCATGAAGCAAAAGGCATAGCACATGGGAACAACAAATTCACTAGGTAATTATTCATGCAAGTGTAGGGGTCAATATGGATGTCCATAGTTCCACTACTGATCATTGATGAGAAGGAGTTCCTGGTCATGTCTACATGTAAGTGCATCTAGTGCCCCTTAGTGGTTTTGGTGTATTGAAGACTTATAGGTTAAGGGACTAATATGTTTGTGAGTGTGCATAGGCTCTATAAGTCAATGAGGAGTTTGATATTTACAGTGAAAGTCGACCCCTAAAAATGAATGTCTTCGGCCGAAAACTTTGGTTCTTCTGAAGACTTTGAAAGTGAAGAAATTGGTGTGACCATGAAGACTCGATATTCATACGAGGAATCTGAAGCGTGAAGAATTTTGTTTTCGTAGTTTTATTTTCTCTTTCTTGAGTCATAGGAAACACCGTACTGTTAAAGGGGTCAAGGTAATACTAAGGAAACAGATTTCCAAGTGATGCTCATCGCAAAATCCTACACCTACCCAATCCTTCGAGTGAAGCCATTGGAAATCTCATATCAGTTCAGTCAATTTGTTCAGTGACAGAGACTAAGATCTTCTGGTCTCTGAGGAATTTGTTCTGACTGAGGAGTTAGGAATTCGCCAGTGCGGATTGCCTACACAGTGAGGAACATGATAGCCCTGAGGAATTCGAACCTCAAAATATCCGACCGTTGCTGAGTCGTGCGCCTGCTGTTCCAAAATATCCTACCACCTAACGGTCATATCTGCCAAGGGCATTTATGTCTTATCATGTCGGGCTGTTCCCTAGGCTATAAATAGCCGCCCCCTACAACCACTAGTTGGTTGGCTGCTCCGAGAGAAACTGACACTTGTCATTTGAGAGCATCCCATCCTCCGAGGACTTTGAGCGAAAATCATCAAGTGAGGAAAACCCAAATCCCAAACCCAAACCTACAAACCCCAAAGTGATTGAGCATCACTAAAGAGATTGTTCCTGTGTGGAACCGACGCTTGTTACCTTTGAGGACTGTGTATCCTCCAGACGGTTAGGCGTCATGGTTTGAGCATCCAAGAGGAATTGTGGATTACCGAGTGACCAAGTTTGTGAAGGTTTGGAAGTCACCTGTGAAGACTTACCACTACTGTTGGGCGAGGTATGTGTGATCTTAGCTCAAGGAGAATACGGTGAGGACTGTGTGTCCGGATCGTGTGTCCTCGAGTTTAAATACTCACCCGCTCAACCAGACGCATAACCGCTATCACAAATAGTTGAACTGGTCTACCAAATCATTTTCTTCACCAAGCCAACTGGTTCTATTTCCTCAACCCTTTCATTTCCTCAGTATGTGTTGATGTACCTGATCATTACTGCTTGAAGACATTGAATGAAGACATTCTCTATTTCCTCAATCCTAATTCTTCAGTCTGTTTGTCTTCGTCCTGCTTATCCTGTGCTCACGCTTTCTGTACTCTGTGTTTGTCTTTCATTTCATCACGATGACTATGTTGTTACTCTGTTTTGCTTATACCTGCGTACTTATTCCACTGCAAGTAGTTCTTCGCTTAAGAATTTCCTCACCCTAAAATTCCTCAGTGAAGATTTCATAAAAAAATGCCTATTCATCCCCCCCCTCTAGTCGACGTAACGCACTTTCAATCGGTATCAGAGCAAGGTGCTCCCTTGTTCTATGTGATTTTGGTTTAACCGCCTGGAGTTTTAGTTATGTCGACTGCAGGTATGATCAAGGTCTTGGCTGGGTGTCCTACCTTTGACGGGATGGACTACCCCTACTGGAAGAACAAGATGCGTATGCATCTTGAGGCAATTGATAGCGATCTCTGGTATGTTGTGGAAAATGGCGTTCCCTCAGTCACTCCGTCTCTGAATGCTGCCGATGTGAAGAGATTCAAGCAACTCGATTCTCAAGCGAAGAATATCATATGTGTCCATCTGAGCAAAGGTCAGTACGACAGAGTGAGTGCATTGGAAACTACTAAGCTGATTTGGGACAGGCTGTCCAAGGTCAACGAAGGAGTCTCAACTCAACGCGACTCCCAAGTTGATGTTCTTCGCAATCTCTTCAACCGCTTCAAAAGACTCGACAACAAAAATGTTCAGCAAACCTTCGATCGCCTCACTGACATCTCAAATGAGCTTCAAGCACTTGGTGCCACTGATATTACCGATCATGAGGTGGTGAAGAAATTGCTGAGATCACCTGACACCTCATTTGATACACTCGCACTGATGATTCAAGAACGAGCTGATTACAAGTCACTTGATCCCGCTGATATCCTCGAGAGGCTAAACACTCATGAATTCCAGCTTGCTAAAAAGAGAGATCTCTATGCATGGATCGAGCTACGGAAGATCACATGCACTGAAGGCCAAGGCAATATCTGAGTCCAAAGCTGAGGATTCTGGTAGCAGCCTTGGTGATCCTGAAGAATTGAGCCAGGAGCTAGCAATGCTCGTGAGGAAATTCCAGAAGTTCTCTCGCCGTGGCCATTTTGGAAAGTCTTCAAGAAATGATGATTCCTCGTCCCATGACTACAAGAAGAGAACTTGCCACAAATGCAAGAAACCTGGTCATTACATGTCTGATTGTCCTCTGTGGGAAAAGGAATCAAAGAATAAGAAGTACAAAGATGATGATTCCGATGATTCAAAGAAGAAGAAGAAATCCTCAAAGTCTTCATCTTCAAAATCCTCAAAGTCTTCATCTCACAAGAAGAGCAGCTCCAAGAAGGCCCGGGCATTCATTGGCAAGGAAATGGACTCTGAAAAGGAATCTGAGGATAATGTGGAAGAGGAGGAATCTGAGGAATCTGACTCTGGTGTGGCTAGCCTAGCCCTTGAAGGAAATATGCCCTAGAGGCAATAATAAAGTTATTATTTATTTCCTCATATCATGATAAATGTTTATTATTCATGCTAGCATTGTATTAACCGGAAACATGATACATGTGTGAATACATAGACAAACACATAGTCACTAGTATGCCTCTACTTGACTAGCTCATTAATCAAAGATGGTTATGTTTCCTGACCATAGACATGTGTTGTCATTTGATTAAATGGATCACATCATTAGGAGAATGATGTGATTGACATGACCCATTCTGTTAGCCTAGCACTTGATCGTTTAGTATACTGCTATTGCTTTCTTCATGACTTATACAAAGTTCTTGCAACTATGAGATTGTGCAACTCCCGTTTACCGGAAGAACACTTTGTGTGCTACCAAACGTCACAACATAACTGGGTGATTATAAAGGTGCTCTACAGGTGTTTCCGAAGGTACATGTTGGGTTGGCATAATTCGATATTAGGATTTGTCACTCCGATTGTCGGAGAGGTATCTCTGGGCCCTCTCGGTAATACTCATCACCTAAGCCTTGCAAGCATGTAACTAATGAGTTAGTTATGAGATGACGTATTCGGAGCGAGTAAAGAGACTTGCGATAACGAGATTGAACTAGGTATTGATACCGACGATCAAATCTCGGGCAAGTAACATACCGATGACAAAGGGAACAAAGTATGTTGTTATGCGGTTTGACCAATAAAGATCTTCGTAGAATATGTAGGAACCAATATGGGCATCCAAGTCCCGCTATTGGTTATTGACCGAGAATGGTTTTAGGTCATGTCTACATAGTTCTCGAACCCGTAGGGTCCGCACGCTTAATGTTTCGATAACAGTTTTATTATGAGTTTATAAGTTTTGATGTACCGAAGTTTGTTCGGAGTCCCGGATGTGATCACGGACATGACGAGGAGTCTCGGAATGGTCGAGACATAAAGATTGATATATTGGAAGCCTATGTTTGTGTTGGGGAACGTAGTAATTTCAAAAATTTTCCTACGTACACGCAAGATCATGGTGATGTATAGCAACGAGAGGGGAGAGTGTTGTCTACATACCCTTGTAGACCAAGCGAAGCGATCACAACGTAGAGGAAGTAGTCGACGCTCTCCTCGCGATCCGACCGATCCCGCCGCCACATTCGACGCCCGAAGTTCTTGACACACGTATAACTCGATGACGCCCTTGTACTCCGATCCAGCCGAGTGTCGAGGAGAGTTTCACAAGACGACGGCGTGGTGGACGATCTTGATGTTTCACGTAGCGAGGCTTCGCTTAAGCTTCATGACAGTATAACCGAGGTGGAATATGGTGGAGGGGGAACCGACACGGCTAAGGAACGATCTCACGATCAACTTGTGTGTTCAAGGTGCCCCCCGCCTGTATATAAAGGAGCCAGGGGAGGGGCCATGGCCAAGGAGGGCGCGCCAAGGAGTCCTACTCCTCTGGGAGTAGGATTCCCCAATCCTAGTTGGACTAGGATTCCTGGGAGGGGGAAAGAGAGAGGGGCGGCCCTTCTCCTAGTCCTAGTAGGACTAGGGAAGGGGAGGCGCAGCCCCTTTGGGCTGCCCTTCTCCTTTCCACCAAGGCCCATCGAGGCCCATTTACCTCCCGGGGTTCCGAACCTCCCTACTCAGAATTCCGCCGCCCGAACCATTCAACTCCAAACATAGGCTTCCAATATATCAATCTTTATGTCTCGACCATTTCGAGACTCCTCGTCATGTCCGTGATCACATCCGGACTCAACTCCTTCGTACATCAAAATACATAAACTCATAATAACCGCCATCGAAACCTTAAGCGTGCGGACCCTACGGTTCGAGAACAATGTAGACATGACCTAGAACTATTCACGGTCAATAACCAACAGCGGACCTGATGCCCATATTGGTTCCTACATATTCTACGAAGATCTTTGTCGGTCGATCAAGATAACAACATACGTTGTTCCTTTGTCATCGGTATGTTACTTGCCCGAGATTCGATCGCTTGATCCAATACCTAGTTCAATCTCGCACGGCAAGTCTCTTTACTCGCTCCGAATACATCATCTCACAACTAACTCATTAGTTGTAGTGCTTGCAAGGCTTCAGTGATGTGCATTACCGAGAGGGCCCAGAGATACCTCTCCGACAATCGGAGGACAAAACCTAATCTCAAATACGCCAACCCAACATCCGCCTTTGGAGACACCTGTAGTACTCTTTATAATCACCCAGCCACGCTAGACGCTTGGTAGTACCCAAAGTGTTCCTCCGTAAACGGAGTTGCATAATCTCATAGTTACAGAACATGTATATGTCATGGATAAAAGCAAGAGCAACATACTAAACGATCGTGGTGCTAAGCTAAGGAATGGGTCATGTCAATCGATCATTCTACTAATGATGTGACCTTGTTAATCAAATAACAACTCCTTGTTCATGGTTAGGAAACATAACCATCTTTGATTAACAAGCTAGTCTAGTAGAGGCATACTAGTGACATGTTGTTTGTTTATGCATTCACACATGTATCATGTTTCCTTAATACAATTCTAGCATGAATGATAAACATTTATCATGAAATAAGGAAATAAATAATAACTTTATTATTGCCTCTAGGCATATTTCCTTCACCTCCCACTTGCACTAGAGTCAATAATCTAGATTACATAGTAATGATCCTAACACCCATGGAGTCTTGGTGCCGATCATGTTTTGCTCGTGGAAGAGGCTTAGTCAACGGTCTCGCAACATTCAAATCCGTATGTATCTTGCAAATCTCTATGTCTCCGTCCCGACTAAGTCCCTGATGGAATTGAAGCGTCTCTTGATGTGCTTGGTCCTCTTGTGAAATCTGGATTCCTTTGCTAAGGCAATAGCTCCAAGATTGTCACGAAGATTTTCATTGACCCGATGCACTAGGTATGACACCTAGATCGGATATGAACTCCTTCATCCGCACTCCTTCATTAGCTGCTTCCGGCTGCTATGTATTCCGCTTCACATGTAGATCCCGCCACGACGCTTTGTTTAGAACTCGCACCAACCGACAGCCCTCCGCTTAGTGTAAATACGATCCGGTCTGCGATTTAGAATCGTCCGGATCGGTGTCAAAGCTTGCATCAACGTAACTGCCACGATGAGCTCTTTGTCACCTCCATATACGAGAAACATATCCTTAGTCCTTTTCGTATTTCAGATGTTCTTGACCGCCGTCCATGATCCACTCTGGATTACTTTGGTACCTTCCTCGCTAGGCTTATAGCAAGGCACACATCAGTCCAGTACACAAGATTGCATACATGATAGAGCCTATGGTGAAGCATAGGAACATCTTTCATTTTCTCTCTATCTTCTGCGGTGGTCGGCATTGAGTCCGACTCAACTTCACACCTTGTAACACGTGCAAGAACCCTTTCTTTGCTTGATCCATTTTGAACTTCTTCAAAACTTTGTCAAGGTATGTGCTTTGTGAAAGTCCAATTAAGCGCCTTGATCTATCTCTATAGATCTTAATGCCCAATATGTAAGCAGCTTCACCGAGGTCTTTCATTGAAAAACTCTTATTCAAGTATCCCTTTATGCTATCCAGAATTTCTATATCATTTCCGATCAGCAATATGTCATCCACATATAAGATCGTAAATGCTACAGAGCTCCCACTCACTTTCTTGTAAATACAGGCTTCTACAAAAGTCTCAGACAAACCCAAATGCTTTGATCACACTATCAAAGCGCTTATTCCAACTCCGAGATGCTTGCACCAGTCCATAGATGGATCGCCGAGCTTGCACACTTTGTTAGCTCCTTTGGATCGATAAAACCTTCGGTTGCATCATATACAACTCTTCTTCCGTAAATCCATTCAGAATGCGGTCTTTACATCCATTTGCCAAATTTCATAATCATAAAATGCGGCAATCGCTAACATGATTCGGACGGACTTAAGCATCGCTACGGGTGAGAAGGTCTCATCGTAGTCAATCCCTTGAACTTGTCGAAACCTTTTGCGACAAGTCGAGCTTTATAGACGATAATATTACCGTCGCCGTCGGTCTTCTTCTTGAAGATCCACTTGTTTTCTATTGCTTGCCTACCCTCGGGCAAGTCAACCAAAGTCCACACTTTGTTTTCATACATGGATCCCATCTCGATTTCATGGCTTCAAGCCACTTTATGAATCTGGGCTCACCATCGCTTCTTCATAGTTCGTAGGTTCATCATGATCTAGTAGCATGACTTCCGAACAGGATTACCGCACCACTCGTGCGGATCTTACTCTGGTTGATCTACGAGGTTCTCAGAGTAACTTGATCTCAAGTTTCATGATCTACATCATCAACTTCCTCGCTACTTGGTGTAGGTGTCTCGTAAACCGGTTTCTGCGATTTAACTACTTTCAAGTAAGGGAGAAGGTACTATTACCTCATCAAGTTCCACTTTCCTCCCACTCACTTCTTTCGAGAGAAACTCCTTCTCTAGAAAGGATCCATTCTTAGCAACGAATGTCTTGCCTTCGGATCTGTGATAGAAGGTGTACCCAACTGTCTCCTTTGGGTATCCTATGAAGACACATTTCTCGATTTGGGTTCGAGCTTATCAGTTGAAGCTTTTTCACATAAGCATCGCATCCCCAAACTTTAAGAAACGACAACTTTGGTTTCTTGCCAAACCATAGTTCATAAGGTGTCGTCTCAACGGATTTCGACGGTGTTCTATTCAGGTGAATGCGGCCGTCTCTAGAGCATAACCCCAAAACGATAGCGGTAAATCAGAAGAGACATCATAGATCGTACCATATCTAGTAAAGTACGACACGACGCTCGGACACACCATTTCATTTGTGGTGTTCCGGTGGCGGAGTTGCTAAACTATTCCGCATTGTTTCAAATGTAGACCAAACTCGTAACTCAAATATTCACCTCCACGATCGATCGTAGAAACTTAATTTTCTTGTTACGATGATTTTCAACTTCACTCAAATTCTTTGAACTTTTCAAACGTTTCAGACTTATGTTTCATTAAGTAGATATACCCATATCTCGCTTAAGTCATCTGTGAAGGTGAGAAAATAACGATATCCGCCACGAGCCTCAATATTCATCGGACCACATACATCTCAGATGTATGATTTCCAACAAATCTGTTGCTCTCTCCATAGTACCGAGAACGGTGTTCTAGTCATCTTGCCCATGAGGCACGGTTCGAAGTGCCAAGTGATTCATAATCAAGTGACTCCAAAAGTCCATCAAGATGGAGTTTCTTCATGCGCTTTACACCGATATGACCTAAACGGCAAGTACCACAAATAAGTTGCACTTTCATTATCAACTCTGATCTTTTGGTTTCAACATTATGAATATGTGTATCACTACTATCGAGATTCATAAGAAATAGACCATTCCTCAAGGGTGCATGACCATAAATGATATTACTCATATAAATAGAACAACCATTATTCTCTGATTTAAATGAATAACCGTCTCGCATCAAACAAGATCCAGATATAATGTTCATGCTCAACGCAGCACCAAATAGCAATTATTTAGGTCTAAAACTAATCCCAAGGTAGTTGTAGAGGTAGCGTGCCGACCGCGATCACATCGACTTTGGAACCATTTCCCACGCCAAGATCGTTACCTCGCCCTTTGCCGAGTTCGCTAATCAGTAGTCCTGCTTCGAGTTGCAAATATTAGCAATGTAACCAAGATCAAATACCCAGTGCTACTACGAGCTCTAGTAAGGTACACATCAATAACATGTATATCACATATACCTTTGTTCACCTTGCCATCCTTCTTATCCGCCAAATACTTGGGGCAGTTCCGCTTCGAAGGACTACCGCTTGCAGTAGAAGCACTCGGCTTCAGTTTAGGGCCGACTTGGGTTTCTTCTCCGAGCAAAGAACTTGCTTGCTGTTCTTCTTGAGATTCCCTTCTTCTTCCCTTTGCCTTTCTTCTTGAAACTAGTGGTCTTATTGACCATCAACACTTGATGCTCCTTCTGATTTCTACCTCCGCAGCCTTTAGCATTGCGAAGAGCTCGAGCATAGTCTTTACTAACCCTTGCATATTATAGTTCATCACGAAGCCTTTGTAGCTTGGTGGCGTGATTGAGAATTCATCAATGACACAATCATCCGGAAGATTGACTCCCAATTGTGTCAAGTGATTGTAGTACCCGGACATTCCGAGTATATGCTCACTAATGTAACTATTCTCCTCCATCTTGCAGCTATAGAACTTATTGGAGACTTCATATCTCTCAATCCGCATTCTCGATGGAATATTAACTTCAACTCTGGAACATCTCATATGCTCCATGATGTTCAAAACGCCGTTGAAGTCCCGGTTCTAAGCCGTAAAGCATGGCACATCGAACTATAGAGTAGTCATCGCTTTGCTCGCCAGACGCTCATAACATCCGGCGTTGCTCCAAAGAAGAAGTTCGCTACCTAGCGGTGCATCCAGACGTAGCTCTTACGTGCAGAATGAGGATGATCCTCAAATTACGGACCCAATCCGTAATTGCTACCATCATCTTTCAACTTTGCTTTCTCAAGGAACGCATTAAAATTCAACGGAACAACAAAGACGAGCCATCTATCTACAATCAAACATAAACAAGCAAGATACTATCAGTACTAAGTTCATGATAAATTTAAGTTCAATTAATCATATTACTTAAGAACTCCCACTTAGAAAAACATCTCTAGTCATCTAAGTGATCACGTGATCCAAATCAACTAAACCATAACCGATCATCACGTGAAATAGAGTAGTTTTCAATGGTGAACATCTTATGTTGATCATATCTACTATATGATTCACGCCGACCTTTCGGTCTCTCGTGTTCCGAGGCCATATCTGCATATGCTAGGCTCGCCAAGTATAACCCGAGTATTCTGCGTGTGCAAAACTGGCTTGCACCCGTTGTAGATGGACGAGAGCTTATCACACCCGATCATCACGTGGTGTCCGGGCACGATTTAACTTTGGCAACGGTGCATACTCGGGAGAACACTTCTTGATTATTTAGTGAGAGATCATCTTATAATGCTACCGTCAATCAAAGCAAGATAAGATGCATAAAAGGATAAACATCACATGCAAATCAATATAAGTGATATGATATGGTCATCATCATCTTGTGCTTCACGATCTCCATCTTGCAGCACCACCTTGATCACCATCGCCACCGCGCGACACCTTGATCTCCATCGCAGCATCGTTGTCGCCTCGCCAAACTTATGCTATTACGACTATCGCTACCGCTTAGTGATAAAGTAAAGCATTACAGTATGCGATTGCATTGCATACAATAAAGCGACAACCATATGGCTCTGCCATTGCCGATAACTTCGTTACAAAACATGATCATCTCATACAATAAAATATAGCATCACGCCTTGACCATATCACATCACAACATACCCTGCAAAAACAAGTTAGACGCCCTCTACTTTGTTGTTGCAAATTTTACGTGGCTGCTACGGGTTTAAGCAAGAACCAGTCTCACCTACGCATCAAAACCACAACGATATTTCACAAATAGACTCGCTTTAACCTTCTCAAGGACCGGCGAGCCACACTCGGTTCAACTAAAGTGAGAGAGACAGCACCCACCACCACCTTTAAGCAACGAGTGCTCGCAGCGGTGAAACCAGTCTCGCGTAAGCGCACGCTGTAATGTCGGTCCGGGCCGCTTCATCTCACAATACCGCTGAACCAAAGTATGACATGCTGGTAGGTAGTATGACTTGTATCGCCCACAACTCACTTGTGTTCTACTCGTGCAAAACATCAAACCATAGAAAAAAACCTAGGCTCGATGCCATCATTGGGGAACGAGTAATTTCAAAAATTTCCTACGCACACGCAAGATCATGGTGATGTATAGCAACGAGAGGGAGAGTGTTGTCTACATACCCTTGTAGACCCGGCGAAGCGATCACAACGTAGAGGAAGTAGTCGACGTTCTCCTCGCGATCCGACCGATCCCGCGCCAAGCACTCGACGCCCCGAGTTCTTGACACACGACAGCTCGATGACGCCCTTGTACTCCGATCCAGCCGAGTGTCGAGGGAGAGTTTCACAAGACGACGGCGTGGTGGCGATCTTGATGTTTCACTGGCAGGGCTTCGCTTAAGCTTCGCGACAGTATAACCGAGGTGGAATATGGTGGAGGGGGCACCGCTGCGGCCAAGGAACGATCTCACGATCAACTTGTGTGTTCTAAGGTGCCCCCCGCCTCGTATATAAAGGAGCTAGGGGAGGGGCCGCGGCCAAGGAGGGCGCGCCAAGGAGTCCTACTCCTCTGGGAGTAGGATTCCCCCAATCCTAGTTGGACTAGGATTCCTGAGGGGAAAGAGAGAGAGGGGTCGGCCCTTCTCCTAGTCCTAGTAGGACTAGGGAAGGGGAGGCGACAGCCCCTTTGGGCTGCCCTTCTCCTTTCCACCAAGGCCCATCGAGGCCCATTTACCTCCCGGGGTTCCAGTAACCTCCCTAGACTCGAGAATTCCGCCGCCTTGGAACCATTCCAACTCCAAACATAGGCTTCCAATATATCAATCTTTATGTCTCGACCATTCCGAGACTCCTCGTCATGTCCGTGATCACATCCGGACTCAACTCCTTCGTACATCAAAATACATAAACTCATAATAACCATCATCGAAACCTTAAGCGTGCATGGACCCTACGGTTCGAGAACAATGTAGACATGACCTAGAACTATTCACGGTCAATAACCAACAGCGGGACCTGGATGCCCATATTGGTTCCTACATATTCTACTGAAGATCTTTGTCGGTCGACCGCATAACAACATACGTTGTTCCCTTTGTCATCGGTATGTTACTTGCCCGAGATTCGATCGTCGGTATCCAATACCTAGTTCAATCTCGTTACGCAAGTCTCTTTACTCGTTCCGTAATACATCATCTCACAACTAACTCATTAGTTGTAGTGCTTGCAAGGCTTCATGATGTGCATTACCGAGAGGGCCCAGAGATACCTCTCCGACAATCGGAGTGACAAAACCTAATCTCAAATACGCCAACCCAACATCCGCCTTTGGAGACACCTGTAGTACTCCTTTATAATCACCCGATTACGCTGTGACGCTTGGTAGTACCAAAGTGTTCCTCCGTAAACGGAGTTGCATAATCTCATAGTTACAGAACATGTATATGTCATGGATAAAAGCAGAGCAACATACTAAACGATCGTGTGCTAAGCTAAGGAATGGGTCATGTCAATCGATCATTCTACTAATGATGTGACCTTGTTAATCAAATAACAACTCCTTGTTCATGGTTAGGAAACATAACCATCTTTGATTAACAAGCTAGTCTAGTAGAGGCATACTAGTGACATGTTGTTTGTTTATGCATTCACACATGTATCATGTTTCCGGTTAATACAATTCTAGCATGAATGATAAACATTTATCATGAAATAAGGAAATAAATAATAACTTTATTATTGCCTCTAGGGCATATTTCCTTCAGTTTGGACATCGGAATGGTTCCGGGTGAAATCGGCATTTTACCGGAGTACCGGGAGGTTACCGGAACCCCCCGGGGGTTAATGGGCCTACATGGGCCAAGAGGGAGAAGAGGAAGGTCAAGGAGGGGGCCGCGCACCCCTCCCCCTCCTAGTCCAAATAGGACAAGGGAATGGGGGTGGCGCCCCCCCTTTCCTTCTCCTCTTCCTCCTCTTTCCCCCTCTCTCCTACTCCAACTTGGAAAAGGGGAGTCCTACTCCCGGTGGGAGTAGGACTCCCCCCTTAGCGCCCCTTAGGCCGGCCTCCTCCCCCCTGGCTCCTTTATATACGGGGGCGGGGGGCACCCCATAGACACACAAGTTGATCTACGGATTGTTCCTTAGCCATGTGCGGTGCCCCCTTCCACCATATTCCACCTCGGTCATATCGTCGCGGAGTTTAGGCGAAGCCTTGCGCCGGTAGAACATCATCATCGTCACCACGCCATCGTGCTGACGGAACTCATCTTCGGAGCCTTTGCTAGATCGGAGGGCCGGAGATCGTCATCGAGCTGAACGTGTGCTGAACTCGGAGGCTCCGTACGTTCGGTGCTTGGATCGGTCGGATCGTGAAGACGTACGACTACATCAACCGCGTTGTGCTAATGCTTCCGCTTACGGTCTACGAGGGTACGTGGACGAACACTTCCCTCTCGTTGCTATGACATCACCATGATCTTGCGTGTGCGTAGGAATTTTTTTGAAATTACTACGTTCCCCAACAGCCCTCGCTACTGCGTACGTCAGCAAGTCCATCTTCTACAATGAAGAAAATGACTTCTCCGACTCTGCTGACAAGGGCAACGATGACTATGCTCCCACCTATTGCTTCATGGCAAAAGGTGCCAAGGTACTCAAGCATTCCCCCTCTGACTCTAGTGAGGATGAATCTGATGACAATCTTAAGCCTAACTATTCAAAACTTGCTAAAATTGCAGTTAAACAACAGAAGGCTTTAGAAAAGATTCAAAATCAACTAGACAGAAGCGATGACCTGTTGGGCGAGGAATTGAATCGAACTAAGACTCTGACAGATAATCTTCAGAGACTTCAAACTCGGTTTGACAACCTTCAAAATCACCATAACCCTCTCTTAACTAACCACGAGGAGCTTTCTTATGAATTTCTTCAAAAAAAGCAAGATCTTGAGATGTTAAAAGTGAGTTATGAAGATCTTCAGAAGGAAAACGATTCATTGCTTGCTCAACAGATCAATTCCGCTCAGGAAGAATTTATTCCATCATGTCTTAAATGCATTGAGCGTGAATCTGCTAATTCGTCACCTGAATGTTCAAATGCTTCTGTTGCTGCAAATTCTTCAACTGTCTTTGTGGTCACAAATTCCTCGTCTGACGATACCACATGTATCACTGACAATAATGCAGGGCTGAAGGAATTGTATGTGACGGGCATTTACAAAAGCCTCAAAGGGCATCAGACTCTCTGTGATGTGCTCAAAAAGCAGATCTTGAACAGGAACCCTAGAAAAGAGGGTATTGCCTTTGAGAGGAAACTCCATGCTGATGGAACCTACTGGAAACCTGAGCAGTACCCAAAAATCTCATGGGTTGCTACGAAAGGACCTCCTATAGATCCATGCAATTTATCTGGCTTTACCTTTGGTTCTTCATATTCCTCTAATGAGTCATTTGACTCCAACTATAAACTGTTCAAGAATCAGAACGGTGAAGTATTTGCTCGATATGTTGGAACTAACTGCAGGACCAGTCCTCCTATGAAGAAAATCTGGGTTCCTAAAAGTTGCCTTGAAAATCTTCAGGTGAATGTCATCATGACACTACCCATGAAGAATAGGAACCCCAGATCAAACTCTTCATACGGACCAAATTCTTCATATGGATCCAAGTCATCATATGGACCAAATTCTTCACGTGGATCAAATTCCTCACATGGATCAAAATCCTCATATGAACATCATCGTGCTAACACTTCCATTTCGTAGGGAAAGTCTAAGGGCCATGAATATGTGCATTATTCTTCAAACCATAATGTTCATAAGTCCTCGAATAATTTCTCTGCTTATTCATATGCTTATCCTAACCACTCTTTTGTGAAACGAAGTGCACTGGCTTCTATGCCATCATTTTCTTCTGGAGCTCACAGAATGATAAACTTTTTGCCACCCCTCCATATGTGGGTGGTGAAGAAAAAGAACTAATCTCTTATGCAGGGTCGGGTCTCCAGACGAACTTGATCGTCTGAAGAATTTGCTGGAGACCTGAATGTGCTTGAAAGGACGCAAGCTAAACATGAAGAAATGAATCATTCATTTCTCACGTCCTCATATTGCTATATTTGTTACTGTTGATGAAATTGATATCATATTCTTCACTGATGAAGTATATGGGTTCGTAAGTTGCACTAATTCATCTGTAGGATGAACAACCCAAAGCTACTGAGTGGGTCCTTGACAGTGGATGTAAAAATCACATGACTGGTGACAGAAGCTTGCTGATGGACACTGATTTGTCACCATCTCACCTGAAGCATATCACCTACGCTGACAAAGGCAAAAGCAAGGTATTGGGTCTAGGTAAGGTTGCAATCTCAAAGGATAAACACATGGACAAAGTCGTGCTTGTTGAGTCCTTAGGATTCAATCTTATGTCAGTCTCAATGCTTTGTGATCTTGATATGGTTGTTGTCTTCGACAAATTTCGTTGCCTTGTGCTAATGGAATCTGACAACTCCAAAGTCTTCAAAGGCTTTAGGAAAGGAGACTTGTATATTGTTGATTTCTCTGTAGGACCACAGCCTGCCACATGCCTACTCACAAAAGCTTCGGAATGCTGGTTATGGCATCGACGACTTGGTCATGCTGGGATGAGGAACTTGCATACACTCGCGAAGAAGAAGCACTTCATTGGCATCGAGGGTGTCAAATTCCTCAAAGATCATCTTTGTGGGGCTTGTGAGGCTGGAAAGATCACGAGAGCCAAGCATCCCGCAAAGACTATCATGACCACTTCTCGTCCCTTTGAATTACTTCATATGGATCTATTTGGCCCTACTCATTATGCCACATTCACTAGTTCTACATCATTATATGGCTTTGTCATAGTTGATGACTATTCTCGTTACACATGGGTGCACATCATCACTTACAAAAATGAAGTGCAGGAAGTCTTCAAACGATTTTCCTCAAGGGCTTCCACTAACTTCGGTGTGAAGATCAAGCATATCAGGAGTGATAATGGAACCGAGTTCAAGAACACTAGCCTCGATGAATATCTCGATATGCTTGGTATTACTCACGAATTGTCTGCTCCTTATACTCCTCAGCAGAATGGCGTCGTGGAGCGCAAGAACATGACTCTTGTTGAGATGGCTCGCGCTATGCTTGATGAATACAAGACACCTGAGCGCTTCTGGCCTGAAGCAATTGATACTGCGTGCCACATCATCAATAGGGTATATCTTCACAAATTCTTCAAAAAGACCTCATATGAACTCCTCACTGACAAGAAACCCAATGTAAGTTATTTCAAAGTCTTCGGTGCTAAATGTTGGATTAGAGATCCTCACCATCACGACTCTTTTTGTCACGTACCTCTGTAAGTGCATCTAGTGCCACCCCTAGTTGGTTTTGGAGTATTGACGACAAAGTTGGTTGAGGGACTAATGCGTTTGTGAGTATTGCATGATAACGCAGGTAGTGTCCCTCATTGATTCGGTTTACTTACCGGAGATGACCCCTAAAAATGTATGAAGACATTGAAGACAATGGTTGTGTGTGAAGATATTCATATTGAAGACTATGACATGAGAAGACATTGAGTGAAGACTATGGAGCGCGAAGACTGTGTTGTTTCGCTGTTTCCCTTTTCTTCTTTGTTGAGTCATAGGAACCGTCGTACTGTTGAGTGGAGTCCAAGTGAACTAAGTCAGAATGACTGAAGTGATGCTCAACCTAAATCATATGTCTTCGAGCGAAGACAATGAGAGCAAATCTTATCCAGAGCTGGATGAGTCAGCTTTGCTTGTAGCCCAAGTAAAGCTGTCGTGTGTCTTTGAAATCTGACCGTTGGAACATGTGTCGTTCCTTAGTGACCAGGTCATTTCGGACATATCGTCGGGTTGCCCGGTGGCTATAAATAGCCCACCCCTACACCATAAATTGGTGGCTACTCGAGTTAGTGCACGGCTTTTATCGCTTTGAGAGCAACCCACCTCGAAGCCTTTGAGAGAGAAATCCTTGCGAGGACCAAGCCCAAACACCCAGAGCCAAAGAGTGTTAGGCATCATCAAGTCTTTCATGCATGTGACTGAAGACTTATTACACTTGAGGACTGTGAATCCTCCAAAGAAAGTTAGGCGTCGCGTTCTGAGCATCCAAGAGTCATTGTGGATTGCCGGTGAATGAAGTCTGTGAAGGTTCGGAAGTCTACCTTGAAGACTTACTAGAGTGATTGGGCGAGGACTATGTGTCCTTAGCTCAAGGGGAATAAGGTGAAGACACGGTCTTCTGAGTTGAATCTCAGCCTCCCTAACCAGGGCGTCACAGTTGTCACAAAGAATCGAACTGGTCCAACAAATCCTGTGTCTTCAACAAGCGACTGGTTCTATCCTCTCCCTTCCTTTACCTAAAGTTTGTCTTCGTGAAGTCATTACCTATCTGTCATACCTGTTTGACTTCATTGCTTGACTACTATCGTTGATTGGCTTCATACTATCTTCCATCCTGATCCTAACTACTTAGCTGCTATTAGTCCTGTATCTTCACATCATTGCATACTTGACCATGGTTTGCTTATTGTAGTTTCTCTTCCGCTGCATATCAATTAGGTCATTTCTACTGTTCGTCTTCGAAACTTTCATGTTTTGAAGACTTTCATAAAAATCGCCTATTCACCCCCCCCCCTCTAGTCGATACTAGCACTTTCAATTGGTATCAGAGCAAGGTTGTTCTGTGTGATTCGGTTTAACCACCTGGAGTTTTAGCTATGTCGACTGCAGGGATAATCAAAGTCTCCGCTGCTTGCCCTGTGTTTGATGGAACTGAATATCCCTACTGGAAGAATAAGATGTGTATGCATCTTGAAGCCATTGATGTCGACCTCTGGTATGTCGTCAAGAACGGCGTTCCCAAAACTGGTGAAGGTGTCACCCCTATTGATGTCAAGAAGTTCATTCAACTGGACTCTACTACCAAGAAAAAAGTTATCTGTGGTCATCTGACCAAAGGATAGTATGGCCGTGTGAGTGCTCTGGAAACGTCGAAGCTAGTCTGGGACTAGCTATCCAAGGTCAATGAAGGCGTCTCAACCCAGAGAGATCAAAGGATCAGTGTTCTTCGCAACCTCTTCAACCGCTTCAAGAGAAACGACAATGAAAATGTCCAGCTCACATTCGATCGCCTCACTGACATCACAAATGAGCTTCAAGCTCTTGGCGCAACTGAGATTACCAAGCATGAAATCGTCAAGGCACTACTAAGATCACTTGACAGCTCCTTTGACACCCATGCCCTCATGATACAAGAACGTCCTGACTTCAAGACACTCGATCCGTCTGATATACTTGAGAGGCTCAACACACATGAGTTCCAACTTTCTGAGAAAAGAGATATCTATGGTCCAAATTATGGCCGAACTCGCGCTTTGAAGGCAAAAGTTGTTTCCTCATCTAAAGAAGAATCTGACTGCAGTTCTGATGATCCTGAAGACATTGGAAAGGAACTTGCTATGCTTGTGAAGAAGTTCCATAAATTCACCAAGAAGAAAGGCTTTAGAAAGTCTTCACGATCCAGCTCAAGGAATGATGAAGCTTCCACCCATGACCACAAGAAGAGAACCTGCCACAAGTGCAACAAACCTGGTCACTACATATCTGAGTGTCCACAGTGGGACAATGAGAAGAAGAAGAAGAAGAAGAGCAGGGAATATGATTCTAATGACAAGAAGAAGAAGAAATCCTCAAAGTCTTCTTCTATGTCTTCTTCCAAGTCTTCATCACACAAGAAGAGCTCATCTGGCAAGGCTCGTGCCTTTGTTGGCAAGGAAATGGATTCAGAGGAGGAGTCTGCTTCTGAGGAGGCAGAGGTGGAGTCTGGAGAGGAGTCCGACCCTGGCGTTGCAAGTCTGGCTCTAGCCACAGCCTATGTTGCCAAGTCCATCTTCAACACTGAAGACAATGACTTCCACACCAACGCTGAAGCTGATGACGAAGACGATCCTACTCCCACCTACTGCTTCATGGCACGTGGTGCCAAGGTAAAATCACGTGATGCTTACTTTCAAACATCAAGTGAAGATGACTCTGATTGTGAATCCAAACCCAGCTACAAAACACTTGCTAAAATTGCCACTAAACAACAAAGAGTCTTGGAAAGGGTTCAAGACATGCTTAGTAAGAGCGATGATATGTTGGGTGAAGAAATGGATCAGTCAAAAGCATTGGTTGAGAGTCTTCAGAGACTTCATTCCAAGTTTGACGCCCTTCAAGATCAACATAATGCTCTCTTGTCTGATCACGAGAAGCTTTCTTCTGAATGTCTTCAAAGAAAGCAAGATCTTGAAAAGATAAGAGTGGATTATGAAGATCTTCAGAAGGAGCGCGATTCATTACTTTCTCAACAGATCAGTCCCGCTCAGGATGGATTTGAACCACCATGTCTAAAATGCATTGAGCGTGATAACGCTACATCATTGCCGAATGTTCCACCGCTGCTCTTCGTTTCATTGTCTTCACCTCTTGATGTGGTCACTAACCCCTCTGCGGAGGATACCACTATTATTGCTGATGAAAATGCTAGGTTGAAGACATTGCTTGAAACAGGATGTATAAAGTCTCGAAGGGCATCAGACTCTTTGCGATGTCCTCAAAAAGCAGATTCTGAACCGAAACCCTAGGAAAGAGGGTGTTGGGTTGGAGAGGAAAATGAATGTTGATAGCTCCTACTAGAAGCCTGAGCAGTATCCCAAAACCACATGGGTTGCTGCAAAGGAACCTTCAGTGGATCCATCCACCTTATCTGGTTTTACCTGTGCTAATCCTATTATCATTGATGAATCCTTTGATGCAAACTATAAGCTGTTCAAGAATCAGAATGGCGAAGTGTTTGCCAGGTATATTGGTACTAACTGCAGGAATGGACCACCTATGAAGAAGATCTGGGTACCTAAGCAATGCATTGAGAATCTTCCTGTGAATGTCGTCATGACACCACCAAGGAAGAAGACAAACCCCAGACCTATGGCTTCATATGGCCCAAAGGCATCATACAAATACAGGACTCACCTGTGTCACCCTAATGCTAATGTTTTGCAGAGAAATCATACTCAGACTTATGAATATGAGCGTGTGTCTTCAAACCGCTATGTTCATAGAACTAAGAACTTTTCTGCTTATTCATATGAGTATCATTCATCTCCTGCAAGGCTATTTGCTAGGGCTCCAAAGCCAAATTCTCGGATGCTGCACTTAGACTCATCGCTTCTAAGCCACCCTCAAGATGTGGGTGGCGAAGAAGAATTAACTTTCTTTTGTAGAAAGGTCTCCACTGCAATCAATGGTGTCTCGATGCTATTCTTTGGGGACCTAAAACACATTAAGGACGCATGATAAAAGTCTTACTATATATTTCACATCTGAATCGCTTACTACCATACTATGAGTCCTAACCTTGATCTAAGCCGTGACAATCCTTGTGTGTGTAAAATGCTTATGCTTCACAATACTCTTTGTGAAGCCTATCCTCCTAATCGCACCAGTAGGGTATGTCACCAAAAGCTTCAGAATGGATTATGGACAGCGGATGCACAAATCATATGACTGCTGATCAAAGTCTTCTCATGGACTCAACCTTACGTCCATCCGACAAGAGTCACATCACATTTACTGACACTGGTAAAAGCAAGGTATTGGGTCTAGGTAGAGTTGCAATCTCAAAGGACCAACACATGGATAAAGTGATGCTTGTTGAATCCCTTGGTTTCAAATTAATGTCTGTCTCAATGCTTTGTGACTTGAACATGATTGTGCTCTTCGGAAAATATCGCTGCCTTGTACTAATGGAATCTGACAAGTCTCTAGTCTTTGAAGGGTATCGAAAAGATGATCTATACATGGTAGATTTCTCAGCAGGTCCACAGCTTGCCGTATGTCTTCTCACAAAAGCTTCAGAATGCTGGCTCTGGCATCGGAGGCTGCGTCATGCGGGCATGAGGAACTTACACACACTCGTCAAAAAGAAGCATGTCATAGGCATCGAGGATGTCAAGTTCAAGAAGGATCATCTGTGTGGTTCCTGCGAAGCTGGAAAGATGACTAGGGCAAAGCACCCCTCGAAGACAATCATGACAACATCTCAACCCTTCGAGCTGTTACACATGGACTTATTTGGACCTACTCACTACTCCACCCTCACAACAATTGCTTGTCTCTATGGCTTCGTCATTGTTGATGACTACTCAAGATACACAGGGTGCATATAATTCTCTACAAGACTGAAGTGCAAGATGTCTTCAGACGCTTCGCCAATCAAGCAATGAACAATTATGGCATGAAGATCAAGCATATCAGAAGTGACAATGGCACTGAATTCAAGAACACTGGGCTTGATCTTTATCTGGATACAATGGGAATCACTCATGAGTTCTCTGCTCCATACACACCTCAGCAAAACGGCATCATTGAGTGCAAGAACAGAACCCTCATTGAGATGGATCGAACAATGCTCGACGAGTACAAGACACCAAGAAAGTTCTGGCCTGAAGCTATTGATACGGCATGTCACATCATCAACCGTGTGTACATCCATAAGCTTCTGAACAAAACATCCTATGAGCTCCTTACTGGCAAGAAGCCAAATGTCAGCTACTTCAGAGTATTTGGAGCTAGGTGCTGGATCAAGGATCCCCACCACAAGTCAAAATTTGCACCGAAGGCTCACGAAGGCTTCATGCTTGGCTATGGAAAGGACTCGCACTCCTACAAAGTCTTCAACCTCTATCTCTACAAAATCGTCGAAAATGTGGACGTGCGATTTGACGAAACAAATGGTTCACAAAGAGAACTCCTGCCAAGTACACTAGATGAAGCTTCGCCCAATGAATCTATCAAGCTGATGGGAACTGGTGAAATCATGCCTTCTGAAGCACAGCCTGAAGAGGAACTTATCATTTCTGCACCTAACCAACCTGAAGACTATGCTCAGACAGAAGACAATCCTCCCAATGATGACAATGATCAGCAAGAGCAAAGTCTTCGTCCAGTTCATCCTCGAGTTGCAAATGAAGTACAAATTGAGAAGATAATTGATAGCATCAATGCACCTGGTCCACTCACTCGCTCAAGAGCAACACAGTTAGCAAATTTCTGTGGGTATTTTTCATTCGTGTCAATATCGTAACCCAAGAAAGTTGCAAGCCTTTATGGAACCTAAATGGATTCAAGCTATGCAAGAAGAACTTCAACAGCTCAAGCTGAACAATGTTTGGGAACTTGTCAAGCGACCTGACCCTCGCAAGCATAACATTATTGGAACAAAATGGATATATCAAAACAAGCAAGATGAGCATGGTCAAGTCGTCGGAAACAAAGCACGTCTTGTGGCACAAGGATATACTCAAGTAGAAGGATTGACTTCGATGAAAAATTTGCTCCTGTTGCTAGGCTTGAAGCTATTCACATACTGCTAGCCTATGCTAACCACCACAACATCTTGCTATATCAAATGGATGTGGAGAGTGCATTTCTCAACGGCAAGATTGAAGAAGAAGTATATGTCGCTCAACCACCTGGCTTTGAAGATCCAAAACATCCTGATATGGTGTACAAGCTAAACAAAGCACTCTATGGCCTCAAACAAGCACCTCGCGCTTGGTATGATACGATCAAAGACTTCTTGAAGAGCAAAGGCTTCAAACCTGGATCCTTGGATCCCACACTCTTCACGAAGACATATGATGGTGAACTGTTTGTGTGCCAAATATATGTGGATGCCATTATCTTCTACCGCACCAACCGTAAATATAGTGATGAGTTTGGGTACATGATGCAAGAGCAATATCGATGTCCATGATGGGTGAGCTGAAATTCTTCCTTGGTCTTCAAATTCACAACAAAGGAATGGCATCTTCATATCTCAAGAAAAATACCGCAAAGATTGTCGAAGAAGTTTGGAATGGAAGATCGCAAAGGTTACACGACGCCAATGCCACCAAACACCATCTTGGTCCCGACGACAATGGTAAAGAGTTCAATCAAAAGGTATACCGCTCCATGATTGGTTCTTTACTCTATCTATGTGCATCTAGGCCAGATATTATGCTTAGTGTTTGCATGTGTGCTCGATTCCAAGCGGCACCAAAGGAATCGCATCACTTAGGCGTGAAGCGAATTCTTCGATATTTGGCTTACACCCCAACACTCGGATTATGGTATCCAAAGGGCTCAAAATTTGATTTGGTTGGATTCTCGGATCTCGATTATGCTTTGGTGACAAGGTGGATCGCAAGTCTACATCGGCACATGTCACTTTTGGGTCGATCACTTGTCATTGGTCTTCAAGAAGCGTAACTGTATCACTCTCAAGCTGCTGAATCTGAATGCATTGTTCTTTGGATCTTGTTGCGCTTAGCTTCTATGGATGAAGCAAACTCTCAAGGACTATGGCATCAATCAAACAAGTACCTCTCTTCTGCGACAACGAAAGTGACATCAAGATAGCCAACAATCCATCCGGCACTCAAGACAAAGCACATTGAAATTTTTCATCACTTTCTCGAGATCATGTCATGAAGAAAGATATTGACATCATTCATGTCAACACCAAGAGCAATCGCGATATCTTCACAAAGCCCTTGGATGAGAAAAGGTTTTGCAAGTTACAGTGTGAGCTAAATATCTTGGAATCCTCAAATGTCCTATGATCAGGCACACATCCTAACACTTATGCACATTGATGACTTAGATGTGCAACACACTAAGTAAAGTATATCTTCATTCAATGAAGACTTACATTCTCAGTGTGAATACATTAACATGGAATTTGACTTCGGAGCGCCACGATAATTGTGTGCCGTGTCTGGGTCTAATACTTCCTATACGGTGGGTAACGCCACCACCAAATTTCTCTGTTTGAAGTGTTTCACTCATGGCGTTATTTTTGCAATGACTTCGCATTTGGTTTGTCTTCAGTTTCAATTTATCTTCATGATTTTCCTCACTATGATGATTTGATTGCTTTCGGATATATATATATATATATATATATATATATATATATATATATATATATATAGTGTTCTGTCCTCTACATCATTCACTTATAGCTATGTCTTCCTAGTTGAATCTTTTGAACTAAGTGAATGTGATCGGACCCTAATCTCTCTATGCTTTCTGTCTCAAGCTCTATCTGTCCAAATCATATGCATTCTATTGAAACTGTCGAATGTCTTCTCTGCGTCCTAGTCAGCAGAAGGCACAGAGACAAACATTAAGTCGGTTTTAAATGACTCATCTTTATTGTTGAAATCCGGAGAAGCCGGAACAACCATCTGACATGCCTGGCGGGCGTGGGAACGTGGGACAACTCTGAGTATGTTGCATGCTTGCCACGTGCCCCTCATATGTGAACCGCCAGGGGCACCTGCGTAATTGCGCCGTGTCGCACACCTCCTTATAAATACTTGTCCCATGCGGTAAAGAAATCCTTCTTCCACCTCTCCACCTCGTCAAAACCCTAGAGCCACCGCTTGCTCTCGACGACGCCGGCGACGAAGCGCTTAGCTGTCGTGACTTCTCCGACGCCGTCCTCACGCCGGCCGCGGACATCGTCCTCTCCGCCGTCGCCGTAGGTGTCCTCCGTCACCAAGTTAGGGCATGGTGGATTGAACTGCTCAGTCTCCTGCTCATCCCATCTAGCAGTTCTTTGTGTGGTAAATATAACTCTATTTTTACTGTCTTTTTGATCTTCAAAGATTCATCCTATCTACCAAAAGTGGTTTCTGCCTACACAATGTTAGATCTATTCTGTCTGCATCTCACACTACCTAGTCCATTCACTTAAACTTCATATCTAGTTAGATTCCTCACTTGTACTTATTCACGGATTCGTACAAATCTGGAACCAACTCTCAACATATAAGTGAATGTCTTCGCATCATGAGGTCAATGTCTTCAAACCGATTTATCTTCAAAATCTTACGAGAATGCATATGACCTCTTCCCTTCCTCGCATCTCTAATCTTTACACGGTACATGTCCGTGGGAGAATCCCTTGGTTCTTATAGTCCGCATTCATTTGCGAGAATACTTACAACATCACATTAACTCTCCGGCCGCCTCTGTTTGACCAAAGGCGTGAAAGTCTTTGAAGCCTTTGAACGTATTGAAGCCATTCAGTTTGAAGTTCATGGCTACAAAAATCAATGAGGAAGGGTGGCGGGGCGGCGTCGGGAACATCAAAAGATCTGCCTGATGACCTAGCAGAGCTTTACAAGACAGATCCTGAAGAGAATTATCATCAGCGCAAGACACAAATCCAATGGATTCGACGCTATTGGGCTGAAGAATGGTTCAAGTACAAGTTTGTGACCCAGGAATATGCAGAGAAGAATGCTATCAAAAGTCCTTGGGGTGATATTCTCTATCGAGGCCTTCAACCCAAGAACAGAGTAGAAGCTATTGCACAGGGTTTCTATCCCTGCATGGTCCGTGGACCTCAGCCTGAGAATGCTGATCCCTCATCATTACTCTATGTCGTGACGATATCTCTTCAAGCGCAACTTCCAGCACGCCAAGTCATCGGCCAAAGAAAACAAGAAGTCATTGGGATTAGACTTCAACCCTGGTCCCTCTGCTCCCCGCGCTGACGGCTCACGTGATGCTGAACCCAATGTCATCGACCCCTTCTCCAACCTTGATGGCCTCATCACCTACATATTGGTCCAAGGTGCCAGAGTAGATCATTTAGAGAATGATGCTGACACTGATGAAGCCCCAGCTCCTCCTCCAAAGCCGCAGAAGCTAAAGAAGGCTAAGGCTTCAAGTTCAGCTGCTCCTCCAAAAGCTTCACATGCGAAGCCACTGGCCACTGCACCTCCCGAAGACAGTGTGCAGTCTGAAGATCTATCACGTATCTCCAAGAGGACGAAGAAGAAAAAGCAAATCGTCAAGCATACTGATCAAACCTTGACTCCTGCTGCCATTCTGCAAGAAGAACCCATTGATCTGTCCAGCGATGAAGATCTTGTAGATGATGCCCTTGAGCAACTGATCAAGAGCAAGGAAGAAGCACAGATCTTCAATAACTTGCCTCTCTTCGATGTGGCAATCATCCATAACTTCATTGATGAGTGGTTTGACACCCCAAATCTCATCTTGAAGTTCTGCAGCTTCCCATTGTCCTCAGCGTCTCCTTCAATGGCGCCATTGCTTCTGAGCTAGCTCTCGCTCAGCGCATCGTTGAGCTGAAGAACAAGATTGATTATGAGAAAGCTCAGTTCAAGAAGCATGTGGCAAAGCTCAGCGTGCAAGATGTCAGATACTTCAAGGTCCTGCTGCACGAGCTTAAAGAAGCCTTTCTCAATAAGCGCGAAGAAGCTTAGGGCTCTCATGAGCGTATGAAGAGTTTGGCTGACAAGTGTGTGCTGGCCTACAATGAGGCTGAGAAGCGCAAGTCTCTTGGTCGTCCTGGCATTGACCCCAGGATGGCTGCAAAGAAGAAGAAGTCATCAACCGCTCAATCTGCACCTTCAGGGCAGGAAGCACCTCGCATAATCTTCCCAAGCAGCATGACTGGCTCGAAGCCAAAGGTCTTGTCAACCGCTTCAGAACAGAAGAAGACGAGGGCTGCCGAGGCTGAAGCCAGAAAAAGGAAAAATACTGAAGCCTCTGATGCTGCTCCCTCCAAGAAGAAGCGTAAAACCAAGAAGAATCGGGCTGCTCCCACAGAGCCCTTAGTTGTTGAACCTATCTCAGTGGTTCGCCCTGCATCTAAACATCAAGAACGACGATTGATAGTTCATGAGCCTGCTACCATAGAGGCTCATGAAGCTGAAGACATTCCAGCAGCTGAACCCACCGCTGCTGAAGACATTGGTCACGATGACAATATTGAAGATGATGAGGTTCTTCCTCAGATCGAACACAACCTAGTATCATCGCCTGTTCTTACGAATAGCGAACGCATCAGCATTGGTCATCCTCTGACGCCAATTGCTCAGGATGCATCGTGGGCTGATCACCCACAGCAACAAGACTCCCCAAGTACTCCCCAACAACAACCACAAGTCACACCACCTGTGCAAGAAGAAGAAGAAGACTTTGAGGCCCAGCCAACTCCATCTCCAAAAGCGTTGCCAGCATTACGCAGGCTTCACAAAGGACAAATGCCTCAAGTCCCTCTTACGAGCGTTCCAGAAGGAGAAGTGCATCACCAACCTGTTGCGCGTCAAGTGTTTCCTGAAGCCACTCCAACTATGAATGTTTCCGTGTCTGAAGCCCAAGCTGCTGAAGACAATCCGACTGCATCAGCCGATGAAAATCAAGAAGACGTATGTGTCCCTACTCCCCCCGTTATTGAAGAAGTTGTTCCTGATGTGAACGTGCCAGTGCCCGACCCTCCAGCTCATCAAGTGGAGGTTGAAAATCTTGAGGCTGCCACCACCAACACAAACGAAGCCAATGATGTAATTATGGCTGAAGTCAATGTGGAGCCTGCACCAGCCAATGTGCCCGGCCAATGAGGCAATCGCTCCCGGCACTTTGTTGTGCAGCCTGAAGCCTCGCTTGTTGCCATCGCTCCCTGCTCCGCCACCAAGGCCCTATACAATTGAGCAAGCATACAACATGGTCACTAACCATCGTCCGATGGCCCATTCGGTTCCTCCGCAGACTTGCCTCACGGTCCTCGGTTTGATTATCATGTTGAGCATAGGCCTCGTGTCCGAAACCAAAGCCTAGATCGCCAAGGTTCCTGTGTCTTTGCAAACTCTACAGACCCTTCAATGCAAATGGCTTCAAAAGCCACAACACCTTCTTTGACAAAGGCAAAGAACCCTTACTCAAGCCAAGAATATCATCGATCGCTTCGAGCTATCGCAGAGAAGCTATTACTCCTGCGTTACAGATGATCAAGGGCGATTTTCCTCATATGCGCCGACATCGGGCCATTGCTTTGGACTGCCATGCCTAGAAGAAGCACTTGATCGCTGTGATGCAGTCTGCTTTCACTTTGTGACGCATAAAGAACATTGGAATGAGGAACTTCGCTTCAATTCTATGCTACCCTCCACATTCGCGGCTACAACAGGGATATCAAGACATGGGTTCTCGAGTGGATGACAGGAAATGTTCATCATGAAGCCAAAGCTCTTGATGTCATTGAGCTTACAGGCCTACCCACTCCCGAAGAGCTATATGAACTTGATTGTCAACTACACTGCAATGCACTGGAGAGCATCTTCCACAAGCTAGAACCCAACATGAGCCAGATGTTGAGCATGATGAAGCCTTTGCCATCTGACGCTGAATACCCAACGGAGTTCTTTGTTGATGACCTTGAGTATGTGCCTCGCACAATATATCACATCATCAGGCGGACTCTATGGCCTGTCAAAGGACATTAATCAGTGGCCAAACTTGAAGGAGCCATGAAGACATTGGTCTTTTACATCCTCAATGGCATCAGCTTCAATTCCCAAGAATTCTTCATTAGGCAACTTGCTGTGTCTAGATCTGACCTTTTTGGCCTAAAATTCTATGCTCCATGGGTCATGCGCCTAATCAAGCGACACTCCTCTGTCAACTATCAGCCCTCTGCTCGTAATCATCTGATCTTTCTCCCAGAGGTTGATATGTCAGTTGAAGCCATATACTCTGACCCTGCCAAGAAGCCTCTTTGTCTTCAAAATGTCGAGCACCAAAGCTTCACTCAGCCCATAGAAGGAGTCCAAGCAGTAACTCGAATCTATCCAATGGCTGGGAACACTCGTCTGCCTCATCGTGCGCAAACTAAAGCTACTGAAAGCACCATTGCCCAAAGGCCTCAGAAGCGCTCTCGCGTTCATCAGAAACAAGATAAGCATCACTATTGGCTCAAGAGACAGATGCAAAGCCTCTTGGTGGATGTCAATCGCATTCGAAATCTTGCCACCAAGAATGCATTTGTCGCTCACGAGACTTTCCAGCGATCATGGAAGAGTTTGACGCTGCTCAGTGCTGAAGCAGATCTTCAAGACGATGGGTTCACTGAAAGATTCAAGTTTGACTCCACTCCTCCACGGACTGCTGACTCTGACTATTCTTCCTCCGCGGCAACTGTGAATGCCAGAGTGATCGATGATGAAGATGATGCTACTTCACCGCCCCCTACTTCTGTACGCATCGACACTGCGCCAAGTACGTCTGCACCGCCAAACAACGCCGACAACCCTGCTGCTTCACCTACTCATGAGGACGAGTAGACACTAGTAGAAAAAGGGTCAAACGTGAAGCACATTAGTGCCGGTTTGTATTAGAGCCGGCACAAATGTATACATTAGTGCCGGTTCCAACGGCTAGCCGGGCCGCTCTCATTAGTACCGGTTCGTGGCTAACCTTTAGCATCGGTTCGTGCTACTAACCGGTACTAATGAGGGTGGTGGCAGGATGTTGTCGATCTGGGCCCCTCCAAGATTTAGTACCGGTTCGTGCCACGAACCGGTACTATAGGTCCTCCTGCATATAAACCCTTCGTCCAGCTCGCTCTGTTCTTCCCCTTTCCCTCTCTCTCTCTCTCTGTTCTTCCTCTTCCCTCGAGCTCATCACACATTTTGCCCAAAATTTGTCAAGATTTGAAGGCCCCATCCATTCAAGTGATCACAAAGGTTAGCAACTTTGTCCTTTCATCTCTCATTGCTAGATTAGCTCTTGCAATGCTTTATATAGTTATTAATTTGTGAGTTTAGTAATTTGGGGGAAATATATATATGTGCTAGTATTTGATTTATATGCAATTTGAGGTCAAAAATAACACTTAGTTTGCATATGTAGGTGTGGTTTACTTAGTGCCTTCTAAATCTCCATCATAACCACCGCCGATCGCCTCAGCACTGCCTCGTCATGGCACCACCTTGTGGTGAGCCTCTTGTTCACGAAATTTTATATAAAAAATTGATGTTTGTGTGATTTGGATATATAGTTACTCGTATAATTATCTTACCCGTACGTTGTTTGTTATACATAGTGCCATGGTTTTGATATCCGTCCCCGTCGGCCTCGTCCTTGTTATGATTCGGATGTGGTATATTCTCTTTTAAAACTATTTGTTGCATTTCATGTTTATGACAAATTATGCCCATCAAGTTGACATAGATATTTTTATCTAGGAGGTATGTGAACCGGAAATTCCAACCGACCCTATTGTCGAGAGGTTAAATTTAGTTGAAAGAGAAAATGAGTACTTGAAAGAAAAATTGAAAATAATTGAGGGGGAGAAGATGGAATTGGAGTTGCATGTTGCCGATGTCGTCGATGATCACAAGATCAAGATGGAGAAAATGCGCTTGAAGATTAGAAAGATTAGAAAATATGCCACCGATAGTGAGGCTTGGTATCATTATGCTGTTGGATCAATTGTTACCTTAGTTGTGTTCTTGATCGCATTTGTTGTTGCATTTAAATGCTTTAGCTAGATAGTTATTTGTTTGTTGCATTTAAGTGTTGTATGAACTTTATGTATGAACTTGTATTAATTTGGTCTATTCGGTGTTGTGTAATGAAGATGAGCCGCAATGGATGTACGATGACCGATGCTCTCCCGATTCGTTGAGGGTGTGCATACTTTTCGCTTATGGCCGAGGCAAACAAGCGGGCGGATGGTTTTATGCCTTGTCCATGTGTCGGCTGTAAGAATGGTCACAATTACTCTCGCCAAGAACCATTCACGCCCACTGCTTGAGTCCGGTTTCATGCCCCACTATAATGTTTGGACCAAGCACGGAGAAAGAGGGTTATATGGAAGACAATGAAGAAGAAGAGGACGACGACAGCTATCCCGCCATGGGTTCCTGAATACGATGATACAACAATGGGGAAGAAGCTGAGCCGGTAATGCAGAAGAAGCTGAGCCGCAATGCGGAAGAAGTGAAGAAGAGGCATCGATGAGCCCGCTGATGATCTAGGTCGGGCCATTGCCGATGCAAAGAGAAACTAGCAAGTGATTTGGAGAAGAAGAAGTTGAAGCGCATGTTAGAGGATCACAAAAATTGTTGTACCCGAATTGCGAGGTGACAAGAAAAAGCTGGGCACCACACTGGAATTGCTGCAATGGAAGGCGAGAATGGTGTATCCGACAAGGATTTGGAAAGTTGCTTGGTAATGATAAAGGATATGCTTCCAAAGGACAACGAATTGCCCGAGAGTACGTCGGAAGCAAAGAAGGTTGTCGCCCTCTAGGGTTAGAGGTGCGTAAGATACATGCATGCCCTAATGATTGCATCCTCTACCGCGGTGAGTACGAGGATTTGAACGCTTGCCGTATGTGGTGCATTGCGCTATAAGATCACCGCGATGAGCTCGGTGATGTCGAGGGCGAGCGCCCAGAAGAAGATTCTGCCAAGGTGATGTGGTATTCTCCTATAATACCACGGTTGAAACGCTTGTTCCAAAACAAAGAGTATGCCAAGGCGATGCGATGGCACAAATAAGACCGTAAGAAAGACGGAAAGTTGAGAGTACCACGACGGGTCGCAGGGAGAAAAATCGAAAGAAAGTACGGAAGGAGTTTGCGATGACGCAAGGAGCGTATGGTTTGGTCTAAGCGCAGATGGCATTAATCCTTTTGGGGAGCAGAGCAGCAACCATAGCACCGGCCTGTGACTCTATGTTTGTATAACCTTCCTCCTTGGTTGTGCATGAAGCGAAGTTCATTATGATGTCGAGTGCTCATCCAAGGCCCTAGGCAACCCGCAACGACATTGATGTGTACCTAAGGCCATTAGTTGAAGAACTCTTACAATTGTGGAATGGAACAGTGTACGTCGTGGGATGAGCACATGGGGAAGAATTTGACCTAAAGGCGTTGCTGTTCGTGACCATCAATGATTGGCTCGCTCTCAAGAACCTTCGTGACGCATAAACAAGGGATACCGCGGATGCACGACCGCTTTGGATGATACCGACAAGATATATTTGAATAGTTGTAAGAAGAATGTGTACACAGGACATCGCCGATTTCTTCCGAGCAGCATCCGTAAGAAAGAAAGGCAAGCATTTCAAAGGTGAGGCGGATCACGGACGAAGCCTCGCCACCGTCTTCGGTGCTGATGTACATGATATGGTCAAGGATTTGAAGGTGATATTTGGAAAGGGTCCCGCGGACAACCTGTTCAAGGACGCGGACGGACGCGCACCCATGTGGAAGAAGAAATCTATATTTTGGGACCTGCCATATTGGAAATACCTAGAGGTCCGCTCTGCAATCAACGTGAGCACGTGATTTAAGAATCTTTGCGTGACCTCGCTTGGCTTCTTGGGCATGTATGGGAAGACAAAAGATACACCGAGGCACGGAAGGACCAGCAACGTATGCACGGAGAAGACAAAGATACATCGTGGTCATGCAAGCTACGCTCTTACCAAAGAAGAGAAGGAAATCTTCTTTGAATGTCCGCCGATATAAGGTACCGTCGGCTTCGTCAATATAAAGGAATAATAAACATGGCGAGAAAAAGTTCCGTAACCTAAAGTCTCATGACGCCATGTGATTATGACGCAATCGCTTCGGTTGCATTGAGGGGCTTCTACCGAAAACGCTCGATTAGCCATTGTGAAGCTATGTGCATTTCTCAATGCAATCTCTCGAAGGTAATCGATCCGTAAATCATACCAAGGTTACGTAATGATTTGGTGCAATGTCTTGTCGGGCTTGAGTTGGTGTTCCCACCATCCTTCTTCAACATCATGACGCACGCCCTAGTTCACCTATGCGAAGAGATTAACGCTTTGGGTCCCAGATTTCTACACAATATGTTCCCTTTGAGAGGTTCATGGGAGTCTTAAAGAAATATGTTCATAACCGTGCTAGGCTAGAAGGAAGCATCTCCAAGGGCCATCAAAATGAGGAGGTCATTGAGTTTTGTATTGACTTTATTCCCGACCTTAAGCTGATTGGTGTTCTGAATCACGGCATAAGGGCGCATCGATGGAAAAGGCACGCTAGGAGGGGAACAAATAATATGTATGGACGGACATTCTCTCACCGAAGCACACTACACAGCTTCTCTGAATTCCACCTTGTTGGCTCAGATATGGATGAACACAAGAATTTGCTACGCCCAAACACCGGAGCGGTCGATGACCGGATTACACGTGAACAAACCAGAGTTTCGCCAATTGGTTGCGTACCGCATACCATGCATGACACCTCTATTGAAGATGACCTGTACTTGTTGTCCCAGCTACCATCTTCGAATATAATGACTTTCAAAGGGTACGAGATAAATGGTAATACATTTTACACGATCGCCCAAGATAAGAAGAGCACCAACCAAAACAAGTGGTGTCCGCTTTGATGCGTAAACCAAGACGGAAAGGAAACATATTATGGTTATATACAGGACATATGGGAACTTGACTATCGACGTGGTTTAAAGGTCCCTTTGTTTCGGTGCAAATGGGTCAATATGACACGAGGTGGGGTAACGGAAGACCCGCAGTACGGAATGACAACAGTGGATCTCAACAATCTTGCGTATGCGGACGAACCATTCATCCTAGCCAATGATGTGGCACAGGTTTTCTATGTGAAGGACATGTCTACCAAGCCAAGAAAAAGAAAACATAAGGAAGCGAATGCATCGTACGATGAGCCAAAGCGGCACATAGTTCTTTCTGGGAAGAGAAACATCGTGGGAGTGGATGACAAGACAGACAAGTCGAAGATTATGAAAAGTTTGATGAAATTGCTTCATTCACAAAGAATATTGACCCGAGCATCCCGTTAAATGATGAAGATTTTCCATGGTTACGGCGCAAAGGGACACACACGAAGAAAAAGTTTCACACCCAAAGATCCGGATGTGATCGGCTTCACTATCATCACTTTCTTCTGTGTTTCACACCCACGAGGGAATGTCTGTAATAGTTAGGGTAGTTATGTGTTTTGGCATTTGAAACACGAAGAAATTTTATGTGCAAACAAATTCTTTTCATGCATTTACCGATTTTTTTCCAAATTAAATGACCTGAAATTGAAAAGCAATTCAAATGAACTCGTAAAAGGTTGAAAGTTGGCATGGTATCATAATTTCATACAAAATAGCATGTGCAAGAAAGTAGATAGGGTTACGGCAAAACTGGATGCACTTCGTGTACAAAATGGACAATCTCTTTCAAGTATCGGGGTTTCCATTTAAAACCGAATCATTACAACGGCATTTCATTTTTAAATAACCTAAGCATTACTAAATTGAATATAATGATAAAACACACTAATATTAAACATAAGAAAAAGAATCACCGAAAAACTTTTTCAAAGTTAAGTTATTCACAAACTAGTGATTCACACAAATTTCAAATAATTCAAAATTTAAACTATTCAAATTTGAAATCTACCGGCACTAACAGAAAGTTTGTAATTTTTTGTACCTAAAGCAAAAATATTCACAAAGAAGCTCTAAATACAGCAAAAAACAACTCAAAAATAAAAAAATTAAGAAAAAAAAGCCCGCCATCGGGCCAGAGCGGCTGCATCGACTAGCGACACAACCTTTCGTTGGGCCAAGATGCAGTTCGCCAAGGCCCAAGAGGCCCACTAGACGAAGAGGACAGTAGGCCCAAGAGGGCCTGGTTAGGAGAGGAGCTCGAGAGAGCTACCGCGACCGGGCTTATAAACCAGGTCAATAGCCCTCGACTAGCGAGGTAGGACTAAACTTGTCGCATCAAGACTGCGCCAATAAGACTTCTTTAGTACCGGTCGTGGCACAAACCGGTACTAAAGGGGGCCTTTAGTACCGGTTTGTGCCACCACCCGGTACTAAAGGGGTCGCTTCCGCCGCTTGGCCTAGCCAAAATAGGCCTTTAGTACCGGTTGGTGGCTCCAACCGGTACTAAAGGTGCCTCTATATATACTAGAGTGCGAAAATTTCGCTTTCCTCTCTCTTCGTTCCTCTGTTTCCGCTCGCCGCCGCCGCCGCAACCTCGATCGTCTCCGCCGCCGCTCGTCCATCGCCGCCTCGCCCCCGCCGCCGCCACGTCTTAAATCGCCGCCTCAGGCCGCCCCCCGTCAAGCGCTGCCCTCCCGTCCCGTCCCGTCGCGCCGTCCCGTCTGCCGCCCTGCCGTCGCCTCGCCGTCGCCTCGCCTCTTGTCGCCTCGCTGCCGCCGCCGCCTGCCATGAGCCCTCCCGAGCCTGTACACACACACACAAGCATGTTTAATTAGTTTAGATAATTAGTCTTTAATTAGTTTAGATTATTTAGATTATTATTTTGTATGTTTAATTAGTTTAGATAATTAGTGTTTAATTAGTACACACACACACACACGTATTTTGTATGTTTAATTAGTTTAGATTATTTAGATTATTATTTTTCACTATTATATATGTATGAATGCATGTTAGATGGATATAATTAGTGTTTAATCAGTTAGAAATTAGTGTTATATAGAAATGTTAGAAATTAGTGTTATATAGAAATGTTAGAAATTTTAGTGTTATTTAGATTATTTAGATTAGCATAATTAGTGTTATATAGAAATGTTAGAAATTTTAGTTATCAAAATCCAATCATTAAAAAAATGCTACTTTTTGCGAGCATATAGCTAGTATTTGTTCTCGACGATGCCGGCCCGCATCCTCGCCGTCGACCCGTCTCATGACGACGCCTAGCCGACCCATGTCCGGATCGGGCTCGTGGTGGCACTGGAGGTGCTGCTGGAGGCGCGCGCTTGATGAGGAACCCGCCCGGGTCCCGTCGTCGACCCCGATCTCGCTTTGGTGGCGTTCACAGGCCGATTTGGTGCGGAGGGACCCGCCCCGCGGGAGGTGGTACGTCGCCATGTCGGGAGGAGTACAAGCACGCCCATCACTACATGGTTGCGTTAGAGGCGGCAGTTCTTCAATACCGGCGGTTTCTTGGGATCTCACTTCACTATGATCCCGTGAGGGTTCCTTCTCTTTGGGTGTCCACCGCCTGCGGAGGAACCGCGAGTGTCCTAGATTCTTCTCAGTAGTATTCGATCTTATTAGCTAATAGCCGTGATGTACTATTCAAGATTATATATTATTCGAGACGATGTATTTGAGATTATATCTATTATTCTAGACGATGTATTCAGATTATATCTATTATTCGAGACGATGTAATTTGAATACTAAATTGTTTTATATTTCTTTTGGATTAGTTAAATAAAAGCTATGGCGCATAATACCGACGAGAGGGAGAAATGACCATGTTCGATATGATACGCGGGCCGATGATAATCGAATGAAGAAGATTATGACGGCTTCAATTTCTAAACAACACCGGAGAGGGTGATATGATATTCGATCGCGACGACCAAATTGATGAAGTCATGAACTACGATTATGACGATGACGAAGAACATGTTGATCCCGAAACAACAAAGACCGGCGAGGTATATATATTTATATAAGCGCATCCGTGATCATCACATGTTTTAAATGAATTGAAGATATATTAACGAATCGATCTTTGTTCTTTCAGCCATCCGGATCGAGCAAATCTTCGTGCAAAATGACGAAACGAGGCCCGAACAAAAAGTTGAAGCAGGCGAAAGTACAATATCGAGGCATGCAGCCCTCTTGGCAAACCATTAGCGCCTAAGAAGATTGCGGACAAGTTCGTTCGTCGGTCACGGAGTTCTTGTGAAGGACCAACTCCGATCAAACTTCAAGAATGGAGAGAGCCAAAGCAAAGCCACGCCCGATGTTACTTTTGTCGACAAGAATCAAAAGATCTGCTTTGGGATACTCTCATGGAACATTTCACCCTACCAAATCATTTCACGTATGTATGTGCGAGAAAGTCAAGGAGGCTGCTCTTAGGATGATGGTGATTGCATTCAAGAACCACAAGAATCGTGAATGGAAGAAGTACGTCAAGGGAGGAAGGAAGACTCCGGTATTCAAGGGAACAATAGAGAACCAATGTGATCATTGGGACGATTTCGTGAAATTCAAGGATTCGGAATTAGCTAAGGAACGGTCGAGAATAAACAAGAAGAATGCCGAAAAAAGGATAAGTTCCATAAGTCAGGGCGGTGGCTATGCGGTGGCAATGCCTAAGTGGGATAAGTCCGATAAAGAGATGGAGGATGCAGGTGTCACTCCGGTTACTAAGAGCTGGCCCCCCAGGGTTAGGACTTGGTTCTATGCGCATGGGGGGAAGTTGGACCCGGAGACAGGCAATGTTTCGACGAGGGCAAGTCTGAAGGGAGCCGACGATGCGATACTTGTTGCAATAGAAGAGGCAAGATCGGGGGTGTTCTAGCCCAACAGAGAGAACGACGAGCTTACGCATGCCCTGAGAAATCCTGAACACCCAGGAAGAACACGAGGCAAGGGCGCTATTCCGTGGTATGAGGGGTTTTCAGAATGGAACACCGACTACAGAACCCGTGCGAGAAAGAAGATTGCGGAGGAGAAGAAGAGGAAGATGGAGGAGGAGCAGAGGAAGCGGGACTATGAACGCCTTCAAGGCCTAGAAGCAAGTTAAGCAGAATTGGCAGTCAAATTCCAGCGGCAGCAGGAGCAGATTGACTCACTTACCCATCAAAGGGGTCTCAAGCATTTGCAACAAATAGCGGATGATCCAAAGATTGGATAGCACCGCCCATCCATGCCGAGAAGCAGCGTGGGTTCCGTCCCGGACGACGCAATGCTGGGTAGATACCCCGTGGATGACATCACGGAGAACACTAACTGCGAGCTACACGTCAAAATGAAGAACATATCCATGAAGGTGGCGGACGGCTTTGCTTTTACAAATCCCCCCGAGGCAACCTTCCATTGCAACCCGATTCCAGCGGGCTATGCTCATGTCTTGGTTGATGAGGTGGTGGACCCACCATATTCGGAGCTACAGCTTGACATTGCTGGAGGTGACGGCGAGCGCTTTCTCGGAGAGGCCAAACATCGTATCATCCTATAGAAAAAGGATTGCATCATCTTTCAAAGGCCACCGACACCGCGTCAGCCGAGTCCTCGTCGAAGTCCGCCACCGAGTCGCCAGACTCCCGCCTCCCGCAAGTCCACCAAGTCCGCAAAGTGTCGCCACCTCCTCCTCCAAGTCCGCAAAGTGTCGACAATCCTCCTCCTCCAAGTCCGTCATAGCGTCGACGTCCACTCCTCCTCCAAGTCCGACAACCTCAGCCACTCCTCCTCGTCCAACTCAGCCCGTCGGCCGCCTCCGCCGCCTCGGCAATCGCAGAAGAGACACCCCGCAGCTATGGTGCGTGGCGACACGAGTCGAGGTAGTACAGAAGTACAAAGGAGGCAAGCGATATAAATATGGTCCAAGCCTCACGCCTCTTCCGCACAGGTCTTATGACAGTCCGAGGAGGAAATCACAGCCATATCAAGGCCGAGGTGGAAGCCCATTTTGCACCGAAACCGCCACCGCCGCCAAGGAGAAAGTGCTCGAGAAACGATTGACCACTTCATTCAGATGGTTTCAACCACCAGCTCCCAAGCCTGTTGACACGCACTATGAGCGCCACATCGTAAGTTAAATCGAGCGATCTACAAAGGGAGGCGAGCACGCCTACATCGGATCGAGCAAACAAGAAGCAATCGCCAAAAAATGCGGAAAACCATTCCCAACTGGGAGAACAGCGGCGAATCGATCCCTCGCTTGTTGTGCCAACAACAAAAGATGACGACGCTGGCCAATATTATTGTGGGCAAACAAAGGCACGCCCCGAGGTGGGCAATGTGGTAATAACGGAGGAGCATATAATGCAGACTGAAGTTCTCAACATCACTGTTGGACAACTCCTCGAGATCGAGCCCATGCCTTTGCTTAGAGAGGATGAAATAAAACGGAAATATGTCCGAGGCCAACCTTTGGTCGAGCCAAACAAGGTCAAGAACCTCCCAACGAGAATGTATGAATTGCATCAATGGTACATGAACATTACCAAGATTTCAGATCGATTGTCCCTCATGGTGAATGTCAAGGAGGAGCATTACTTCCATGAGAAAGTCTGTGTCCGCTGAGTATTTAGAACTGTTTCAGTTATACAATCAAGATGCACTCGACAAATCTATCGCGATTGCTATTGTCCGTAAGTGATTTCTTTCTATAATTTAAGTCTCAAGCTAGTCAGTAGTGATCCTTTTGATCAATCATTACCGTAATTATCCTCACTATATTCTTTTACGTGGTATTATGCGGGATGAAGATGTATGAAATGAGAAAAGGTGGACGCTTTGGCATTGGGTTCATTGACCCAAACACCGTTAATGAATACACATGGAAGATAAATCAACGCCGAGAAAAGAACGTAGAGGACAAGATGCTAGAGTTCTTGAAGCGCCTCAAATACAATGAAGATATACTACTTCCTTACAACTTCCAAAGAGTCACACCGTCTTGTACTACAAATTCTCTGTTTTTGCCTACTAGCTAGCTACATGTTTTTGCTTACATATGCCCGCTTAATTAAGACATGCAAACGTGTGTGCATGCAGATTTCATCGGGTCTTGTGTATCATTAAAGTTGACGCCGAACAGGTTGAAGTCTTGGACTCACTAATCTCGAAAAAACTAACTATAACATCTTGTTTGGGATAGTCAATGTAATTTCAATCATTATTAACTATATATCTCGCCTACTTAGTTCGTCATTTCATGATATGAACTATTTAATAACCCTTTATTCATTTTCTTTGTCGGCAAGGGGGCTTGGGCAAGGTTCATCAATCACGCCCGTAATGGAAACAAAAGCTTAATGGTTTCACCCAAGGTAAGTAATTATAGTACTAGCTAGCTAGCTAGCTGCCATCTCTTTAATTATCATGCTTGATTAATTTTTATCTAATCAAAATCCATTCTCGTAAAGGCCCTGAAGCAGGCGCAGGGGACTGATCTGTGTGCATTTTGTGTTTGCGAGAACATTCGCATGATGGCGTCCGAAAGGAGCAGATCTCAAAGACAGGAATGGGTACGCTTGTCAGAACACTATTCACAATTTTTACACCATTATTGATATCTAGTCACACAACTAATACACATGCATATTGATCTCCTTCTTAACAATTCAAAGAGGTGCGGGAGAAGCTCCTAGAAACGGAGCTCGTAGAAGTACTTCAAGAGGAAATAGCGGGATTTTTGCTCGACCAGGTCATAAATCCAAAGGAAGAATTCTATTACCCGCTACCACCCCCATGAAAACCACTTCCAATTGTCATCGTGCTCCGAAGGCACCAATTAGGCTAATGCCACTGGTTCCGAAGGCAACATGCATATGTAGGAGAAATTATATATAGTTATACATGTGTGTATGTGTGAATTAATTAATATGGTGGTTTGTGAGACATTGATGATATATATATGCATGATTGGTTCTACTAGAAATTCTATATATATATATAACGTGTACAATGTGTAGTATCGTAAAATACAAGCAAACGAAAAAGAATTAAAATGGAAACACAAAATTAAATGAAAAAGAAATCATAAAACTAAACCCCCCCAAACCTTATAGTACCGGTTGGTCTTACCAACCAGTACTAAAGGGCTCCAGGCCCCCGGAGCTGGCTCGTGCCACGTGGTTGCCCTTTAGCACCGGTTCATGCTGAACCGGTACTAAAGGGGGGGGGGCCTTTAGTGACCATAATTTAGTGCGGTTATGTAACCGACACTCTGAGGTTTTGAACCGGTGCTATTGCCCGGTTCTGCACTAGTGAGATGCTCTATGTCTTCAAACATTTTTGGTCCTTACTGACAAAAGGGGGAGAAGCATATGAGTTTGATAGTCTTCAAGCGGGTTCATATGGGCGGTTGCTTTATATTTTGCCTCGTGTTTACAACTCTCGCTTTTGAAACATTTGGTTCTTTGAGTTGTAACACTTAAACTCGATGGTCATCTGCTACTTATTTGCTTTACTGTGATGCAATGATAAATTCTGCATGTGCGATGATAACTTCCGCACTTAGATCATTCTGCAGACGTCCATTTTTCATTATGCATGTCATTCTATTTGCTATATCATTTCATGCATGATGAATTATCTTCATAAGTTGAAGAGGATCTCCACAAGTACAACCTGCCATGTGCTTTTGCATTCCAAACGCAAATTACTTATATGCACATCTTCAGGGGGAGCCCTCACTACTTATGAAGACATTACCCTATCCTTTACAATTTCACATACTTTATCCCCGTTGAAAACTTCAACCAGTTTGTCATCAATCACCAAAAAGGGGGAGATTGTAAGTGCATCTAGTGCCACCCCTAGTTGGTTTTGGAGTATTAACGACAAAGTTGGTTGAGGGACTAATGCGTTTGTGAGTATTGCATGATAACGCAGGTAGTGTCCCTCATTGATTCGGTTTACCTACCGGAGATGACCCCTAAAAATGTATGAAGACATTGAAGACAATGGTTGTGTGTGAAGATATTCATATTGAAGACTATGACATGAGAAGACATTGAGTGAAGACTATGGATCGCGAAGACTGTGTTGTTTCGCTGTTTCCCTTTTCTTCTTTGTTGAGTCATAGGAACCACCGTACTGTTGAGTGGAGTCCAAGTGAACTAAGTCAGAATGACTGAAGTGATGCTCAACCTAAATCCTATGTCTTCGAGCGAAGACAATGAGAGCAAATCTTATCCAGAGCTGGATGAGTCATCTTTGCTTGTAGCCCAAGTAAAGCTGCCGTGTGGGTTTGAAACCTGACCGTTGGAACATGTGTCAGTTCCTTAGTGACCTGTGGTCATTCCTACATATCGGTCGGGTTGCCCGGTGGCTATAAATAGCCCACCCCTACACCATAAATTGGTGGTCGCTCGAGTTAGTGCATGGCTTTTATCGTTTGAGAGCAACCCACCTCGAAGCCTTTGAGAGAGAGAAATCCTTGCGAGGACCAAGCCCAAACACCCAGAGCCAAAGAGTGTTAGGCATCATCAAGTCTTTCATCAGGTGACTGAAGACTTATTACACTTGAGGACTGTGAATCCTCCAAAGAAGTTAGGCGTCGCGCTCGAGCATCCAAGAGTCATTGTGGATTGCCGGTGAACGAAGTCTGTGAAGGTTCGAAGTCTACCTTGAAGACTTACTAGAGTGATTGGGCGAGGACTGTGTGTCCTTAGCTCAAGGGAATAAGGTGAAGACACGGTCTTCGAGTTGAATCTCACCTCCCTAACCAGACGCGTCAGTTGTCACAAAGAATCGAACCGGTCCAACAAATCCTGTGTCTTCAACAAGCGACTGGTTCTATCCTCTCCCTTCCTTTACCTAAAGTTTGTATTCGTGAAGTCATTACCTATCTGTCATACCTGTTTGACTTCATTGCTTGACTACTATCGTTGATTGGCTTCATACTATCTTCCATCCTGATCCTAACTACTTAGCTGCTATTAGTCCTGTACCTTCACATCATTGCATACTTGACCATGGTTTGCTTATTGTAGTTTCTCTTCCGCTGCATATCAATTAGGTCATTTCTACTGTTCGTCTTCGAAACTTTCATGTTTTGAAGACTTTCATAAAAATCGCCTATTCACCCCCCCTCTAGTCGATACTAGCACTTTCAATTGGTATCAGAGGAAGGTTTCTCTGTGTGATTTGGTTTAACCACCTGGAGTTTTAGCTATGTCGACTGCAGGGATAATCAAAGTCTCCGCTGCTTGCCCCGTGTTTGATGGAACTGAATATCCCTCTTTCGAAGAATAAGATGCGTATGCATCTTGAAGCCATTGATGTCGACCTCGGTATGTCGTCAAGAACGGCGTTCCCAAAAGCGTGAAGGTGTCACCCCATCGATGTCAAGAAGTTCATTCAACTGGACTCTACTGCCAAGAAAATTATCTGTGGTCATCTGACCAAAGGACAGTATGGCCGTGTGAGTGCTCTGCAAACATCGAAGCTAGTCTAGCTATCCAAGGTCAATGAAGGCGTCTCAACCCAGAAAGATCAAAGGATCAGTGTTCTTCGCAACCTCTTCAACCGCTTCAAGAGAAACGACAATGAAAATGTCCAGCTCACATTCGATCGCCTCACTGACATCACAAATGAGCTTCAAGCTCTTGGCGAATCGAGATTACCAAGCATGAAATCGTTAAGACACTACTGAGATCACTTGACAGCTCCTTTGACACCCTTGCCCTCATGATACAAGAACGTCCTGACTTCGAGACACTCGATCCGTCTGATATACTTGAGAGGCTCAACACACATGAGTTTCAACTTTCTGAGAAAAGAGATATCTATGGTCCAAACTACTTAGCTGCTATTAGTCTTGTATCTTCACATCATTGCATACTTGACCATGGTTTGCTTATTGTAGTTTCTCTTTCGCTGCATATCAATTAGGCCATTTCTACTGTTCGTCTTCGAAACTTTCATGTTTTGAGGACTTTCATAAAAATCGCCTATTCACCCCCCCTCTAGTCGATACTAGCACTTTCAACCTCCCCTCCCCACCCAGTGCGCATTAACTGGGCCGGCCCAGAGGGCATGACGCCTCTGTTTTTTTGCATTTTGTCTTCTCTTTTCTTTTCTCATTTTTTTTCTTCTCCTTTAAATTGATTTGAGATTTCCAAATTTCAAAACATTGTGAATTTTTAAAAAACATGTTTGAGAAATCATAAAATGTTTGTTATTTCAAAAATGTGTGGGAAATCATAAAAATTTTCACAGTTTCAAAAATATTATTGATTTTACAAAAGTGTTTGCAAATTTTTTAAAAATCACAGTTTGGGAAAAAATGTCGAGAAATAAAATATACATGATTTTGAAAAAATAATCGTGTATTCAAAACAAATTCGTGATTCTGACAAAAATGTCCATGAAATTCTAGAAAATATTGAAAAAACTAAAAAAAAAATACAAGTTTGTTGTCCATGAGATTTGATTTTAAAGTGTGTCATGCAGTGGCAAGCTCATTGCCTTGGGATTTACCATGTCGACTACATTGCGATCACGTGGACATTGCATCCATCATCAGCGAGGGTGGGAAAAAAGATAAGTGGCAACATGGCGAGTCACTGTGTAGCGAGGGTGGGAAGAAAGATAAGTGGCAACATGGCGAGTCACTGTGTCAAAATAGAGGATGCTCATATGTCAGGGTATTGAGTCATACTTATTTGGCTAGAGTATAATTTTTTATCCCTAGGTTCTGCAGATTCCCCCCTCTTTTTGTGATGCACCTCCCCTCCCCAGTGCGCGTTCATGAGCCGGCCCGCAGGGCATGACTCCCCTATTTTTTTTCATTTCGTCTTTCTTTTCTTTTCTCATTTTTTGTTTTTCCTTCTTTAAATTAATTTGAGATTTCCAAATTTCAAAACATTGCGAATTAACATGTTTGAGAAATCATAAAATGTTTGTAAATTCAAAAATGTTTGGGAAATCATTTTTATTTTGCAGTTTCAAAAAATATTAGTGATTTTACAAAATTCTTCGCAAATTATAAAACATGTTCGCAACATGGCGAGTCACTGTGTTAAAATAGAGGACACTCATATGTGAGAGTATTGAGTCAAACTTATTTGGCTAGGTGTAAATTTTTTCTCTCCCGTTGCAACACACGGGCATGTTTGCTAGCAAAACTGAAGGAGGCGTCAAAGAAAATAAAATAAAAATAAAACTGAAGGCTGAGTTAGCCCATAGAGTCGCAAGACGAAACCAAAACTTTAGGCCCAAATAACAAGGCGTCCCGCACTAGAAAAACAAGGCGGCCCATCGTCCTACTCTCCCCAGCAGAATATATCCGACCCAGTTCATGTGCAAAACCCAGTTATAGCTTTTCCCCTCATCTTCTCCGCAGATCAAACGCCAAAACCCTAGGTTGCTCCATCTCCGACGCCGGCAACGACCCCCAACCCCTGCTGCTGTCCGCCGTAGCCAAGGGCGGAGGTAGCCATGGACAGCGCCCTCGCAAGCGCGGCGGCGATCGCCGACCAGCGCCAGAAGATCGAGCAGTACCGCCACATCCTCGCCTCCGTCATCTCGTCTTCCCCGCCGGACATCCCCCAGGCCAAGCGCTTCCTCAACCACAGTAACGCGCTTCACTCAAACCCTAGCCGTAGATTTCTGGGCATTTGTTTTTTGTTTTGGGCGTAATGGCCGGGATTATTGCGAACGCAGTGGTGTCGGATGAGGTGCCGCTCGTGGTGTCGCGGCAGCTGCTGCAGACGTTCGCGCAGGAGCTGGGGAAGCTGGAGCCGGACTCTCAGAAGGAGGTCGCCCACTACGCGCTCACGCAGATCCAGCCTCGTGTTGTCTCTTTCGAGGAGCAGGTAGGCACCCCTCGGTTCCTATAGCAGGCTAATTTTAAGTACCAGATTTGCTCTGTTCTAGTTGTAGTATGCTGTACTGCACAGCCTGTAGAGCTACTATGTAATGCCAATGATATGATTTTGGGAAATTGCTATCACAGCACTTTTGTTTTGACAGTTGGTCACACCTTCCACTGAATATTTTGAACTTACCCAGTAACTACTAGTAGTATGTATGGAGCTATTGCTGTAATGGGATTTTCTGTTCCTGTGAGATTTGCTTTGGAGTGGCCAATTTGGGCTTTGGCTAATTTTTGTCCAAGGGAATATGCATTGCATGAAGATGATGTCATCCTGTTATCTCATTTATGCAGTCTCAGCTTAGATTATGTATGCAAAGGCAAGTATTGAGGATAATGTTATGCATTTTTAGTTAATGCTCTCTACCATTTAGATTTCCGTGTGGCATAGGCAGTCAACTACACAGCTTTGACAAGCCATGTTAGTCTGTAATCCATTAAGAAGACCTATCGATTTGGTGCCCAGTCATTATAGGCCACATATCAGCCATTTGATCCAATTCCTTGAGCTTATTAACCTACATGGTTAACTTATTTTGATTATCTGTGTGATAGTTCGATACTAGGTATAGACAGGAAAATTATTGCTTAAGGATTATAGTTTTATAATACCTCATGATCTTGTCTGTGAGTAGAGAAAATAATGCAATATAGGGAATTACTGTTGCCACTCATTCCATGTTCATATGGGTTGCATTGCAGAAACCTGAATATCTACCTATAGCTTCGTGCATCATGTCCCTCTTATGCATTGCATTTCAGAAATCTAAATATCTATGGGTTACTTATTTAGTGTTACTGTTTGGTAGTTCTGGTTGAAGTTGCAATTTATTAATGTCATGGGCTTAAACTTTGTTAACTGCTGAGAACAGTCACTAAAATTAGCAGTTATGGAGTAGTATGATTTCTATTTATTGCAATCATGTCAAAGGTCTTAGATATTCATATTTCTAGGTAGTAGCTACCATCAAAGTAAACCAAGATGGAACAAGTGTGCTTATATTGCAAAATACCTAGTTTTGAAAGATTATGTAGACCGAAGCTGGTTAATATATACCTGTGCAGATAAAATGTACAAAGAGTGCCTGCATCATGCTTGTCATCTTGTGAAAGAAATTAACCGGTGAATTTCATGTGATATTTACTGCAATTCCAGCTTCTTCATGTAAATCTCATAGAGAATGTGAATCTCTAGATTTATTTCTCTAACACAAGTAACTGACTTAATATCTGTTTCTGTGGGCTTTGTAACCGCTCATTAAATCTTCTTCGTGATTGACCTTGTTGTTATTATGTAAAAGAACTGTTGTAACATTCTTAATATATAATTTTTCTGGCTATCTATATCCAGGTGGTGGTGATTAGAGAGAAGCTTGCAGAACTGTATGAATCTGAACAACAATGGTCGAGAGCAGCACAAATGCTTAGTGGCATTGACTTGGACTCAGGAATCAGGTAGAAACAAGCTTTTGTCTCTCTTTACATGTCAATGGATTTTTTCTAATTCTGGGAAATCTGACCATCTGCTAAAAAACCAGGATGCTTGATGACACAAACAAATTATCCAAGTGCGTCCAGATTGCGCGACTCTATTTGGAGGTTAGTGCTGTTTAGTCTTTGTTGTCATTGGCTCATTTGCATTGTCAGCTAGACTAATGTAGTTCTTAATTTTGTAGGATGATGATGCAGTGAATGCTGAAGCTTTTATCAACAAAGCCTCGTTTTTGGTCACAAACAGCAACCAGGAAGTTCTGAACTTACAATACAAGGTTTGTTGGTTCAGAAACAGTCTAACAATCTATCTGTCTACAACAAAGGACAACAATTTAGTTCCCTTCTTATATCTCCTATAGGTCTGCTATGCGAGAATTTTAGATCTAAAGCGTAAATTCTTGGAAGCTGCACTTCGATACTATGGTATCTCTCAGATTGAGCAACGCCAAATTGGGGATGAGTAAGGCTTACTTCCCTTTTAATGTTCTGTCTTCTATGGTCCTTTGTTGCCTTGCCGGTGTAGTGGTGCCTAATCTCTACTTTACACACTTGCTATTTCAATATTTTGCTCATTGTATGAAATAAATTACCCTACTTGACACTCATGTTTAGATACTGCAGTGATTATTGGCTAGTTGTGTTTGGAACTGATATTGCTTCCATATTTTATTCTCAAAAATCTTGATGGAACATTGTTTCTGTATTTTCTCAGAGAGATTGATGAAAATGCTCTTGAGCAAGCTCTTAGTGCTGCTGTAACATGCACAATATTGGCTGGTGCTGGCCCACAACGCTCTCGTGTTCTTGCTACACTGTACAAGGTATTGGCTTTTAGCTCATCTCAATGTCCTGTGGTTTCACACCTTTTTTATTTGCTCTATTATCATTAATTGCTCCAGTAACTTCTAACCATAATGATCATCTTAGTTCTCTCTTGATCCTGTTTTGCCACTTGGAAACCATCAACGGAAGTCACATCATTTATTTATAGTTTTAGTCCCACTGGTTTAAGTTGTCACCACTTCCATTCTGTGAACACACATTTTGAGATTTGAGCAGTGCTATACATACGATAGCTTTCCTTACGACTTTGTATGATCGATCAAATCATCCATTAGATCGAATCATTTTGCAAATCAGAACCGTTCAAAGTAAGCATCGTACAAAATTAGTGTGTGCATTGTCTGTGCAGAGTAGTTTTGTTGAGATTTAACATTGATCTTTTATTTCACCAATAATATACTCCCTCCGTTCCTAAATATAAGTCTTTTTAGAGATTCTAATATGGACTACATACTGAACAAAATGAGTGAATCTACACTCTAAACTATGTCTATATACATCCGTATGTAGTCCATATTGAAATCTCTAAAAAGACTTATATTTAGGAACAGAGGGAGTATAAGTTATGTGACTTTACAATTATACCGTTGGTCTTTTTCAAATACAAATCGAATGGTATAACTTTTGCCGCACATAACCCACATTTTGCTGGTTAAACTTGGCGGTCAAACTTGATTCTCGAGATGCGTGTGCACTTTATTCACTGGAATGGAGGGAGTACTCCCTCCATAATCCGAATACATGTTGCTGGAGCTGTCTTGGCAAAGCACAACAAAATATGATGTTGGACGATTAGGAGTTCGGTGGTCAATTTTGCCCTTGTGGTATTAATTCCCCACAAGTATAGATGCACCAGGCTTTGATCCCTGCACCTGCAGGGTACCGAGAAATGTTCATATAGCTCTGTATTCAAGGGGCTCTTTGGATGGGAGCTGTGAGCTGCCCTTCCAAAAAATTGGCCGTTGACCAGATCTGGCTGCATGTTTGATTGGGTGCCAATTATTTGGTGGGTCCAGCACACCTCACTGCAGTTCTATTTTTGCCAAATTGTTGGCGCGTCGCGGGTGGGGGAGTCCTCCGTTAATTATTTGGCTTGCCCATCGATTGGCGGGGCTGGCTGTGGCAATCCAAACAGCCTCTAACTCCACCCATAACCATGGTCTTGCCCCCCATCACATCTGCTTGTTGGGGCTGTTTGGTTGCTGCCTATAGCAGCCCTGCCAACCCATCGGCACGCCAAAATATTGGCGACCGATTCGGCCGCCAGCGTCTCGCCCGGGAATTGGCTATCGAATGAACTGGAATGAGCCAATGGGCCTTGGCAGCCAAAAAATTGGAGCCCAGCCAAACGAGTACCAATGCTGTGGTCAACGCCAAAAATTTGGCTGGGCACCTCAGGGTAGGGATCCAAACAGACCCGTTCTCTTTGGAGTTGGAGGTGTGTCACCTATTTTGAGTTTTAGACTAACTGGTCAAGTTTTTAACTTAGATGAGCTGTGGTTTTACCTTACTGTCATAGTGGGCTTGTGATGCCTCATTTCGTCTCTATTTTCTCTTTGGTTGGTAACAATTTTAATTTGCTACTCATCATATTGTCTTCCCTGTTATCTGATCAATTTAATGTGAAATAAACTAAATTGCATCCTGGATGTGTGGGAACCCAGGGTTGTTAAACCTACTTTTTGCTGAACTCATCCAAGGTCTAAAAACACGCTGTTCTATGACTTTTTCCAGTTTGGTACCAACTTACTAATATCATAATCCTGTGAACCAGTTATGTTTAACCTTTTTTGGTATTCTTTTGCGTAACATCTTCCGCCACAGTTTTAAACTGCCCACTGGCAGGCAACCTATACATCTTATTTTTGCTGAATTAAAGTCTTTTGGTCTTTTAGCAACCTATACATCTTATTTTTGCTGAATGAAAATCTTTTGGTCTTTTAGCAACCTATACATCTTATTTTTGCTGAATGAAAGTCTTTTGGTCTTTTAGCTATGCTGCCTGAAACAAACATAATGGTTACATTTGTAATGTGCAAATATTTTTATTTTCCAGTGTATCTTATCATAATGACTCCTAAACTATGACTTGTGGCATGATGTTATAATAATTTGCCCCTTCCAGGACGAAAGATGCTCGAAGCTCAAGATATACCCAATACTGCAGAAGGTATCTGACATTGATATACTCCCCTGGCATTTTGTTTGGAATATAAGTTCTCTTTGTTGATAGGGTCTGCACTTTTTCCAAATATTCAGGTATTTCTTGAAAGGATTTTGAGGAAACCAGAAATTGATGCATTTGCAGAGGAGCTGAAGCCGCATCAAGTAGGGAAAGTTTTAGTCATCTGTACCTCGTTGAAAATAAGTTCTCATTTATGGTATTCCTGACTGGAGTTTCTCTACTGTTCAACAGAAAGCCCTTCTGCCAGACAAGTCTACTGTGCTTGACCGGGCGATGATTGAGCATAATCTCCTTAGTGCCAGTAAACTTTACACCAATATCAGGTCAGTATTCATGGATATTGTTGTACATTAATTATTGGTTTATTCAACCTAACAGACCATCAATTCATTTCTGCAGCTTTGAGGAGCTTGGAACATTGTTGGGCATTGACCCTAGAAAGGTAAATTCTTTGTGCATGTGTTGTTTCTTTTCATTTCCATGAACTCTACTCTGCAATATTTTGCCATATTGTTTGTGGCTTGTAAAAGAGAATACGCAATGCTGTGTATAGCAATAACGGAACATATTAAATTTACAAACCAAAACATGGAAATATTTGTCAGGCTCAGCTCCTTTGTTCTTATTTCGGTTTCTACTGCTATACACATACAGGGTGCAGAGTTCTGAAACTTAATCTAGGATACCATTTAAATTTGAGCCTTCTTACCATTGACTTCTGTACTGGCAGGCAGAGAAGATAGCATGTCGAATGATCTGCGAAGACAGAATGCGGGGTTCAATTGATCAGGTATTTTATGGGCTCTCTTTCTTGGCATTCACTATCTGCTATTGCTCATGAAATTCTGGAATTACTCAACCACATCTTTATGTTATCAGTCTGAAATTCATGCATACATCTTTGTTCCACAGGTTGAAGCTGTGATACACTTTGAGGATGACACCGAAGGGCTACAGCAGTGGGACCAACAGGTTAGTGTAGCCTTGTATTTCATTTCTTCCTAGTTTTAACCATTTTTTTAAAAAATTTAGTTAAAGCGAGAAACTAGGCTTGATAGAACTGTTGCATACTTGCACTTGCCTTCGTGCACTGTACACCAAAAAGAATTCTCCACAAGCACCTGCTACGTTTACAACAACTATCAGGAAAACGCATGCATCGGTTTCGTTTCTAATCATGGATTGCAACAACTTTGCCACACCTGCAGATTGCTGGATTGTGCCAAGCGCTGAACGACATCCTTGACAGCATGTCGAGCAAGGGGATCGCTATACCTGTCTGAGGGAGTCTGTTACCCAGTTGTTTCGATGGTGTCTGTGATTTAACTCGGGTCAAGTCGCTTGATTAACATTTTTGTACAGATGTTTTGCCGTTGTCTGATACTACCGGAACCAATTCTGCTATGCGATCATCTCATGTGAAATTTGCGTGGAAAATGCCGCACGAGTTATGCTCTCTGTTTTTCCAGTGGGTATTAATGGTTTTGCACGCCCATCGCTGGGAAGCACTATGCAACACAAATACTTTCTTTATTAACATAATACAGTATAAAAGACGTTTTTGACACTGCCATAGTATGTGCATCTGTTCGTAATTTTAAAGCCTTGTTATTCCCCCTCTTCTCAAATGCATTGTACATGGAATTCAATCTATGCCTGTTCCAGGGCTAGAATTCACCGTCTATGACTGATTTCATGTCTACAAATGCGGAACTCACGCCTCCAAACGTAACAATTCAACAACAGCACAGTAATCAGAAACTGTAACATGTAGTAGCAAGGATGGGATTGGGGCTCATCTGATCGTGTTGATGAACAAATTCTCTATATGCTTTGAGTAAGGTTCTCCCGAGCTCACCGGATGTCATATGGTCTGAAACTTTCCAGCACATAGAGAATCTGTTCATCTTTTTCATGTAAAATAAAAATCAATTTCACTGTTCTATGAGCAGATGAGCGGATTTCCGGGATGGAAGGGGATTATGCACCAGTGGTCAGCATTCCAATGCACTGCGATGAACAGCTCCTTTATTATACGGAGTACGTACGTAGGCATAATCCACAAGCTCTTCTTCTATACACCAGCTACAACAAGACACAGTGGAATTGTGGCAACACGACGGACCCAACAAAACTACGAGTAGAGACTACAGTAGACTGAACAGAGCCACACAACTAGGATGGCCACCATTATTCGTACAGTGGTACGCGGGGAAAGGATAGAGCATAGAGAGTGCAAGGTGACTGGATCGGCGGCTGTTCAGGCGCTCTGGAACACGGCGCCCTTGCGACCACGGTAGCGCTTCTTCAGGTTCGTGGCCGCGCGGTACTTGGAGTCTCCCCAGTCGCCTTCCTCCTCTTCCCACGGGTCATCACCCCCTCTCCCGCCACGGCCTCCTTCCTCCTCTCTCCTGCGCCTCCGTTCCTCTTCTTCCCTCGGATCGTCTCCTCCTCCGCCTTGGCCTCCGCCGCCCTCTTCCTCCTCCCTCCTCCGCCTTTCCTCTTCCTCCCTCGGATCGTCACCTCCTCCGCCTTGGCCTCCGCCGCCTTCTTCCTCCTCCCTCCTCCGCCGTTCTTCCTCCTCCCTTGGATCATCACCTCCTCCTCCGCCTTGGCCTCCGCCACCTTCTTCCTCCTCCCTCCTCCTCCTTTCTTCTTCCTCTTCTTGCTCCCTCCTCGCTGCTTCTTCCTCCTCCCTCTGCTTCCTTTCCTTCTCCTCTCTCCTCGCCCTCTCTTCCTCCTCCCTCTGCTTCCTTTCCTTCTCCTTTCTCCTCTCCCTCTCTTCTTCCTCTCGTTTCCTCTGCTCTTCCTCCCTCTGCTTCCTTTCCTTCTCCTCCCTCCTCGCCCTCTCTTCCTCCTCCCGCTTCTTCCTCTCTTCCTCCTCTTCCCGCTCCCGCCCCCCCTTCCCGCCCTCCTGTTCCTCCTGCTCCGCCTTCCTCTCCAGCTCCTCCGCGCACGAGACGCACGCCATTATGGTCGACCCGCTCTTCGCCGACAGCAGTTTCTCCACGGCAGTCGTGTTCTTCTGCCCCAGCGCCAGCGCCACTATCTCCTTGCCGATCACCTGCAGCACCGAATTCTCCCCTGCCAGGAACTGCGGGTTGTTCTGCCCCATGTGGGTGCTGAACCCGACGAACACGAACGACCCGTTGTTAAAGGACAGCTGCGCCATCGGGTGGAACCTCGGCACCACGAACACGTCGCCTTCCTTCACCCTGAACACTGAATTCTTGCACTCGACGCCTTCTTGCCCGTGGTCGCCGCCTCTGCGGCCGCCCTCGTCGTGGTGACCGTGATCGCCTCTCCTGCGCCCGCCCTCATCGTGGTGACCGTGATCGCCGCCCCCGCGGCCGCCCTCGTCGTGGTGACCGTGATCGCCGCCCCCGCGGCCGCCCTCGTCGTGGTGGCCGTGATCGCCGCCCCCGCGGCCGCCCTCGTCGTGATGGCCGTGACCGCCTCCGGCGCCCGACGCGGTGCTCGGGCATACCACCTGCACGATCCCTGACCCGTGGGTGACGATGGCGATCTCCGTGGCTTTCGGGTTCCAGTGAGGCCCCATCATCGAACCCTGCAAAAATGATTAGTGCAAACACCTTTTATGTTAGCACGAGAACTGAAAAACTACTAAACGCTACAGCAAGTGAAGATCTGCTAGCCCACTTACCGTGGTCAGGTTCACCATGAACATGCCAATGTCGGACCCCCTGAGGTTCTGTAGGTCCCTGTTGGTCATGGTTTTGCTCCATCCGAAGCAGTTCTTGACGTCCGGCTTGCCGGAGTAGAAGTTGAACGTCTCGCTCTTGGACTTGTCGTCCTTCTTGTCCTTCTTCTTGTCCTTCTTATCCTTCTTCTTCTTCTTCTTGTTCAGTGGGGACTCGTCACCCCACAGCGCGTCGAAGATTTCCTCCGTCCAATTCGACTTCTCTTCCTTCTCCTGGTCTGGATTGTACGTTATAATCGACTGCGGGCTCTTCGCCGATTGAATTGCCTCCACCACTTCAGCGGAAACCTTAGAAAACCAACAATTCATGTAACCGATGTGATGCAACTATGCAAGACATGTGCATATACTCATTCGTACTAAATTTACTTACCCCAAATCCCTGTCGAAGAATCTTCACTTCAAATCCTCTCAGTAGATTGCTGACGCTCGAGTATGCTTCTGACTTGGGGTGCTGCAAATATTGTGGCCAAGTACTCACTCGTCAGTATCACAAGAATGAATAAGTAGATCAGCAAACATAGAAGCGGTCTGTAGGTACCGATGGGTCGTCGCAGTTGATGGCGTTGCTGGTGAAGATGGCGTAGATCCGAAGGCGCTCTCTGGAGGCGTTGGGGTAGCTCTGGATGTACAGGATGCTGCCCTGCTCCAAGTTGTACACGTCTCCTCGCTGTATTTCCAGCGAGCTTGTTTCGCTGCCCCCTTCTTGGATGTAGGTCACCTTGCCCCGCCCTGCCCCCAGAAAATCACGACATAAGTTTAGTCACACAAAACACGTGCGCTTGCTGATAGCGTTCATGGGTGCTGCGTACCGCTGTGCACGTAGAACACCGCGTCAGCGTGCAGCTGCACGGGCAGGAACAGAGCGCCGGGGTCCATGGTGATGAACTGCAGCCGGTACACGGTGCCCGCCGCGTCGGCGACGTCCGCGGCCGTAACCGTGCCGGCCTCGCTCTGAGCGACCACCCGCCGCCGCTCCTTCTCCACGACCTGGCCGCCCACCGCAGCCCCGGCCTTCCATTTCGTGTCATGCGCCGCGGCCGCGGCGGACACGAGCAGGGACAGGACGAGCCACCGAGCCGTCGCCACCGCCATTTTTGCAAGTCTTTGTTTGCTGCTTTCTCGTCGACCTCGCGCGGTCTGTGAAAGGAACGGGAGGATATGGCGCCTCATATGTAGAGGGCGGGATGCCGTAGCTGGTGAAGTGGCGATGCGTGGCGTGAGCTACGTGGGAGGCCGTGGGCATGGTGGCCGTGCATGGGCGCTACGTGCCCTGGTCACGACGGAGGCGGTGGGCGGCTCGAGGACTCGCGGTGGTGTTGCGGTCCTATGCTAGCCACTTGGCCCCTGGCTATGTGAGGTGGAATGCACGTGCCGCGCGATATATATCCATTTGGTGCCCACCGCCCTACGCGAAATTTCGGTACGGCTTCCGTTGCTAATTTCGGTGCTTAAGGGGTGTACAATGTTATCTTGACAGATAAACGGCGAAGGATGGGGAAGCATCAGGTGATCAGGTTACTCCCGGTGCTCCAAATTCAGAAAAAATATTCTTAAATATTTTGAAAATATTCTGAAAAAAATGAATGCTAGTAAGGATTGTAACCACAACACCTAAATACTTTAGGTCCAAACTTGGAATGCACATTTGAGAAACAAAAAAGTGAAATCCACATGTGAATATTGTCAATATTGCTTTGGCCTTTTTTTACACTATCCATGCCACATTTTTGTTTCTCAATGTGTGTTTTGAGTTTAACCTATTTTTTTAGGAATTATAGTCAAATTCCTTGCGAATATTCATATATTTTTTCAGATATATTTGAAACATTAAGAATGCTTTTTTTAAAAAAAAAATTTGGAGCACCGGGAGTACCCAAGATGGTAGTACCTGATACTCCCCGACGAAGGATAAAGATAAAAAAGTCTTCTCTTAATTGAAAGAGGATCTTTTAGCACAATATCTTTTATCACGTATCTAGGTATATTTAGTTATGAGAGTGATGTGTTTATCTCTCATTTAGGTGGGAATTAATTAAGTCTTAACTAACTCTCACACCATTTGATTTTATACGGAGAATCTGTGCAATTTTTGTCAGCGGCAAGCTGGCGCTGTCACGGGAACCAAGTGAGGGTTCAAATTGAAATACAAGGTCCACTCGCAAGCCTCGTCTACTGTCTCGGCTTGCTGGGCCTGAATGGGCTCTAAGAGCATCTACAGTCGGGCATCCCAAATCCCCTCATACGCCCGGGCAGACGACTTGGTCAGTGATCGATCACAAAAAAGCGACCCAGATGGGCGCCTCAAACGCCCGGGTAGACTGGCACCCCAGCCCAAATGTATGGCGGATATGGGGGCACTAGAACGCGGTTGCCACGTACTGACGATGGCGTCCCACACGGAATCGCCCCAAAACCCGTCGGTCCGGCGGACATCTCCTCCGGTGGGGTGGTGGTGGTGGTGGTGGTGGTGGTGGGGGGGTTGAACGCCGCGTGGCGCCGCTCCAATTCACCGCCTAAGGCCAAATCCGGCTGTCGGTCGGCGTCCCACAACCCTAGCCGCATCCACCTTCTTCCATTCTGCCGCCAGCCCGAGCCCATCCATCTCTCTCCCGCTCCGCCGGTCTTCCCAGACCCTCAGGCTTCGCCATGGTTAGGTCAAAGAAAACCACGTATGATATGCTCACGTCGGAGCGTCAGTTCCAAATTGAGCAGGAGATCCGGGCAAGGCGCGGGTTTAGCAATATGAGCATCAAGTGATTCAAGAAGTGGAACTGGTTTATCAAACATAGTAGAAGCATCATCATGAGTATTATCAATAGCAGAAGTAGTGTCTGAAAGTGCTAGTATTCGACTAGAGGGGGGGAGGGGGTGAATAGGCGATTTTATGAAAGTCTTCAAAACAGGGGTGTTTCAAAGACAAACAATAGAAATGAACCTATTGATATGCAGCGGAAGGTAGACTAAACTAGACAAACCATAGTCAAGTAAGCAATGTAGTGAAAGCACGAAGACTATAAGTAGCTAGGTAGTATGGATCAGGATGGAAAATAGTATGAAGCCAAACAGACAACAGTCTTCACACAGTGAAGTCAAACAGATCAGGCAAGTAGGCAAAGACTTCACGAAGACAAATTATAAGTAAGGTGAGAGAGGTAGGATAGAACCAGTTGCTCGGAGAGGACAAGAGATTTGTTGGACCAGTTCCAGTTGCTGTGACAACTGTACGTCTGGTTAGGGAGGATGAGATCCAACTTAGAAGACCATGTCTTCACCTTATTCCCCTTGAGCTAAGAACACTTAGTCCTCGCCCAATCACTCTGGTAAGTCTTCAAGGGAGACTTCCAAACCTTCACAGACTTCGTTCACTGGCAATCCACAATGACTCTTGGATGCTCAGAACGCGACGCCTAACCGACTGGAGGATTCATAGTCCTCAATTGTAATAAGTCTTCACGCGGACAGGAAGACTTCAGTGATGCCTAACACTCTTTGGCTCTGGGTGTTTTGAGCTTTGTCCTCGCAAGGATTCTCTCTCAAAGGCTTCGAAGGTGGGTTGCTCTCAAACGACAAAAGCTGTGCACTAACTTAGACTAGCCACCAATTTATGGTGTAGGGGGTGGTCTATTTATAGCCAGGAGGCAACCCGACCTGATTTGTCCAAAATGACCCTAGGTCACTAAGGAACTGACACGTGTCCAACGGTCATATTTCAAACACACGCGACAACTTAGCTTGGGCTACAAGCCAAGCTGACTTATCCAGCTCTGGATAAGATTTGCTCTCATTGTCTTTGCTCAAAGACATAGGATTTGGTTGAGCATCACATCAGTCACTCTGACTTTGTTCACTTGGACCCCACTTAACAGTACGGTGGTTCCTATGACTCAACAAAGAAGAAAAGGGAACTACGAAACGACTATGTCTTCGCACTTCATAGTCTTCACGCGATGTCTTCTTCTGTCATAGTCTTCAATGTGAATGTCTTCACAGACCACCATTGTCTTCAATGTCTTCACACAATTTTAGGGGTCATCTCTAGCAGGTAAACCGAATCAATATGAGACTACTACCTGTGTTATCATGCAATTCTCACAAACACATTAGTCCCTCAACCAAGTTTGTCGTTAATACTCCAAAACCAACTAGGGGTGGCACTAGATGCACTTACAATCTCCCCCTTTTTGGTGATTGATGACAAACTGGTTGAAGTTTTCAACGGGGATAAAAGTATGTGAAATTTAGTGTTGTGAGTATTGTTTTCATACATAAGACGAGGCTCCCCCTGAAGATGTGCATATAGATGACTTGCGTTTGAATGCAAATGCACATGGCAGGTTTTGCTTTATGGAGGCCATCATCAAAGTGTGAAGACAATGCATTATGCATATAAGCAAGTAAAGAAGATAATTATATGCATAATGGAAAATGGACGTCTGCAGTATGACTTCATGTGGGATTTATCATCGCATCACAGAATAACAGATAAAGTAGCAGACGGCCATCAAGTTTAAGTGTTACAACTCATTGTTGACACCAGATTTTGGCACGGTCGAGAACTTATTTAAGATGGCTTCAAATGGAGAAGTGTTCTATATGAAAGAGTTTCTTATTGTTTATATGAACATATTTGAAGTTTGGGCCATCACCGTCCGGTTTCATCTCGAAGGCCGAAACTATGCTCAAAGTATTAAGATCTTATATTCAGAGTACAGTTTGGCCGATTAGGCCCCCAAGAAGACCTCAAATGAAAAAAATTATCTACACGAGTTGTCTTCGTCTCGTTGAAACGGTCGATTTCGATATAAAAATTGTCCCCATCCGAGTTCGTATGCAAAAGTTAGAGCCGAAAATGCGCGGCTGCATCAGGATGGCCAGACACTCCAGGAATGATCATCCGGGTTTTGGGTTTCTCCGAGGACGGCCGGACACTCCGGGGTTGTTTATCCGGGTTTTGGATTTTTCTGCCACAGACTTCGGAAAATAGCCTAAAACCCCCTCAAGATGGCCTCTGATCAAAAAACGTTCAACATGAAAGTTATTCGTCTCGTCGAAACGGTTAAGATTGCTTTTGGGCTCATTTCCATCTGAGGTCGTTTATCACCAGAAAAAAGACCCGCAAGGTGCAGCCAGTTTAAACCGAACAGTTTTGGAAAGTTCGAACAAAACCAATCCGAATTTGACTAGGGTTTTGGACGTGAATCCAAGCCTTTTCCTTGCACGGGAAGTCCAGCCGCCTCTTATATATCTAAGGGGTGACGGCCGATTGAACAACACACAATCGATCAAATCATCTACCACTTTTTTATCTTTTATCTTTTCTCCTTTACCCTTGTTCTTCTTCTTCCTCGTTCTTCGTCTATTCTTCTTGTTGCAGGACGGTGAACCTCGAGGCCCTAGGGGCGATCAGGTCGACCTAGGGCAGCCCATAGCCGCCGCACGTCCAGACGGGGTCCCTCCCGGGCGTGTGGGGTTTCGGGTCTACAAAAGCACCCGCCGAATTGCCTGCGTACCACGCTTCCGGCCGGGTCTCCTTCGACGTGAGCTGCGGTGCATCACCCCCGGCGTCGAGGGTACACGGTGACGTGTTCATGTACAAACACACTTTTTGGTGACTCCGCTGGGGACGAAGCTTTGAACGGTCTCTGGCCCGTTCTTGCTACGAAGAGACCGTCATCTAGGGTTTGCAATCTACAAAGGTAATATGAACACCCAATTCCCCTTTGTAGATGCAAATAATTCATATGTTGTTGCTAGATCATCTAATGAGCATAATGTATCGGCTAGCCCTAGCTTTATCAATCATGCATTTAATTATGTGCAAGGGCCGATGCAACAAAATATCCATGATTCTACTTCATATATTTTTAGCAACATGCAACATATGTATCCCAACTCCCATGCATCGGCAACCCCACAAATTTATATGCCGATGAATAACATGATGAGTTTGGTTAATCAAGTTGAGACACCCTATGTAGGAACTTCCAATGGTATGCAACAAAGTGTTTCAAGTTCTTATTCATCGGCAAATAACTTGCAGTACGTTAATCCAAACGTGCCGGTGGACAGGGGAGTTGGCCATGTTACTACTTGTTATTTGGCCAATTACCCTCAAACATCATATGCTACACCTAATGCTACTAATTTTTTGGCACCATATGCTATTGTTGATGTCCATAATTCGGCTCTGCACCTTCATGGTCATGGCCGAATAAGTGAAACTTCTCCAGGAGCACAAATGCCTTCACCTACTACCGTGGCATATCATGTACCCCCTACACAATTACAGAATTTTGGCAACATCTCATTGCTGAAAGAGTCTAAAAGCATTGGGGGGCAACCATATCCAGACTGGGTAATTAAGAACAAGCTTACATTCTCTTGGGATTTGTGCAACTCTATTCGCAAGGAACTAATAGAAGGCGGGAATTCTCATGATTTTGCTGCTGTAAAAGCTAGAGTTGTGCAAATGATGAAGTCGCCCAGTGCTGTACCATCCAGTGTACCACCTAAACAATCGCAAAGTTTCGGCACCTCATTGCCGAAAGAGTCTCAAAGTATTGGGGGGCAATCTCATGACGAGTGGATGGAAATTGAGAGGAAAAAGTTTAAAGCTCGCCAAGCTGAGATGTGGGCTAAAATTAGACGAAAGCGAGAAGCCTCGCAAATTCAAAAAGATAAAGTTGTTGATTCAGGTAACAAAGAAAATTCGATTATTAGAAAAGCCAAATCAAGTAGTATATATTCTGAGTTCATCAAATCCAAAGAGGCAAGCATTATTGAGAAAGGGCATGGAAAGCATAGCAAAACAACCATACTTGATTTTTCTGAAGTCAATGGAACCTACTTCCTATCCTATGAGTTCCGTGCCATAAAAATTGACAAGCCTCAAGGACAAGAACAAGTAGCCGAACAAAGTTTGGCTGACATGGATCTTCAAAGCAATGATGCACGGAATCAAGAAAAAGATGATGAAAAGGTGTTGGGGAGCCATCCAAAGACGAAGCAAGATGTTCTTCAAGTAGCACCACCATCATATTCTCCCAACATATTTGAAGAGGTATGCATAGAGAGTAATTTACCTATTTTCAGATTTGGTCGCGACTTTATTATTGATGCATCTATAAGAAATATTCTCATAAGTAATTTTGAAAGACCAATGAAGAAGGGTAATTTACTTGTTAGCAATAAACTTGTTATGAAGCATATCTGTCAAAGCATTACACCATTCAGAAAGACCGATAGCGAAAAGTTATTGCAGCCAAGGCTTTCCCCATTGATTTGTCTAAAATTCATATATAATTGGGTAGCTTTGCTTATTTCTTACTTGGCTTACACTTGGTCTCAATTGAGACATGTATGTTCTAACTATTTTCATTTCAGAAATGTAAAGCCAAGGTTAAAATCTTCTGAGCAAACCGATGCAAGTATAGTTTCTTATCCAATGACATCGCTAAGAGAATGCAAAATAAAATTCATAGCCGAATGGGGAGATACAAAATCTGAATCATTCGTTTGCTTAACTCCAAAGCCGTTCTCACAGCAAGATCGGCTAGAAAATAAAAAGTTTGCCTTCAATTCAAGCATGTGTGATCAAATATTTGATTTGTTGCTGAAAAATAATTACATAAGAATTTTTGATCACCATGTCAAGCCATCAATTCAAGGATGAATGTATTGTAGGTTGCATCATTCGTTCAAACATAACTTTGAGGATTGCAATATGTTTCGTCAAATAGTTAAATCGGCCATTGATAAAGGACGATTGAAATTTGTTGAGACACCAAGAGATGACCAGTCTATTCCGATTGGTCCCGATGGCATAAAGTTTTTGCATCAGCTGCTTCAAGCCGATCCATTTAAAGAGAAGGTAAAAACTGCAGGTGATGGGATCAAGCTTTCAAGTAAAGAAGTTGTTGAAGAGCATAATGAACATAGTCTTGAGGGCGAAAATTCCATCAAAGCTAAAATGGAGACGCCAAGGACTGGGGGGCAGCAAGCAAATCCAACGATCGATGAAAGCAAACCAAAAGAAAACAAAGGCCGAAGTAAGAGCAAGTGTAAGAGATCAAAAATCACCTTCGCTGAGCTATTGGATAAATATCAAAAGAAGAGTGAAAAGAAGAATGCTTATCGGCCAAATCATGCAAAGAAACCAAGATCACCCCCAAGGCGCAAATATGAGGATCGGTATTGGCAAAGTGATAATTTTAATGCAAGATATTCATATCCTTATTTTGGGCCGCCAATGCCAATGCCGTGGATGCCTCCCTATGCTCATGTTGATTCATATCCATCATGGGACAGGTATGATACAAGGGCACACTCTCCATCTTATTATAGACCATCTCACCAATATTATGCAGCTCCGAGAAGATCAACATTTGAATAGTCGCATATTAAAGACCGTTTCAATCATAAGGAATCGGTCCAGAGCTCAAGGAAGACGAAAGAGGTGGTAAAGCAAGTTTACCGCGTGAAAAGAGATGGTCGTAAGTGTGCTACTTCAGATTTGATCTCAAATAACAAAGAGTCAATTAAAGTGTTGACATTGGCTACAAAAGGCAAAGAAGTGAAACAATCAATTGATAAAAATCAGAGTGCCAAATCTGAAGAAAAGAAGTTGAGGATGCACAAGGCCCAAAAAGAGTTGCCATTGGTTGAAACAAAATCACAGTCGAGCTGCTCACTCGGCTTATCATATTGGCAAAAGAAGGAATTACAAAATCTTAGTGCACAAGAGCTGAGAAAGAAGAACATGGCATGGGTTCCCAAGAAGATCAATCAAAACAAAAATGATGTGCATGTTTCTATTGCAACAAGTACAATAAAAGTGAAGAAGGAAAAGGATGAAAGCAACAAACAATTAAGCCGAAGGTGCGCATCACAACATCAAAATCTTCGGTTAGCACACCATCCATTTTCTTCAACCATGTCGTTGATGCCTTTGCCATGGAATTCATCCCTAGGTATGATCAATTACCCTCCATGGATTCATTTTGGTCCATGGATGCAACATAATTTTCTATATCATGAGAGGGTATTACCAAATCACTATACATTTGGTTCGTTTCATTTTTGTTGCTAATACAAAGGGGCCGAAATATTTTATTGCTATTTTATTTGTTTATTTCAGCTATACATGCTTTAGTGGATGAATTCTACATGGACCTCATGGTAATGGCCGATACTTAACTATCGTCCTAAGAAACTATCTGATCATGGCCGGTGTGGAATTCTAACATCGTCCTTAGTTTAATTGGAGACCAAGACAAGGTACATGTTAAGTGATATTAGCATTGTCTCTCTAGTACTATGGAGAATATATTTTGATGGTTCAATTCGTAGCAATGGCCAAAGTGTCAGTGTTGTTCATATATCTCCATATGACGTTATTTTGTGAAGCCTTGTGCCACTTAAAATACTTTTGCACAATAATCGAAGCCGAATATGAAATTTTATTCGGTTTGGAGCTTTTGGTTGCTAAAGGTGCTATACAGATTGAGGCTTTCAGTGATTCATTATAAATAGTGCAACAAATATCCAAGGGTTATCAATGTTTTGACGAATCACTTATAGTTTATCTTGGGATATGTCTAGATGCAAAACTTATCTTGGGTTACTTTAATATCCTTCATATATCTAGACATGACAATTGGAGAGAGTTGGCATAGCAAGCATCCGGCTACCATGTCCGTCATGGTATATTGCACATCTATCAACAACTGATGCTTATTCTTGCCAACATAGGTAAGGCCGAATTGGAGCTCACCACCTCGGCCACTAATGAAACTTTTATGTAGGCAAAGCAAGGATTGGAGGAAGTTCATTCTTGATTATCTGCAAAATCCTAGCGAAAGGGTGAATAATATGGTTCAGAGGATGGCTTTGAGATGCATATGTATGGAACCTTATCATCGGATTGTTATATAAGTTGAGAAGTTTTCACCCAAGTTGCATCAAGAGGTTCAAAAAAGCAATGGCTGATATATACTTATCGTCCTAAGCATATACAAATGGCCGATGGAGTGTTGACATCGTCCTCAGAGTAAGATATGTGCAAATTATTTTCGGCACATAAGCTTTGCCGAAAAACAGGGGGGCATGTGTTGACACCAGATTCTGGCACGGTCAAGAACTTATTTAAGATGGCTTCAAATGGAGAAGTGTTCTACATGAAAGAGTTCTGTATTGTTGATATGAATATCTTAGAAGTTTGGGCCATCGCCGTCCGGTTTCATCTCGAAGGCCGAAACTATGCTCAAAGTACTAAGATCTTATATTCAGAGTACAGTTTGGAGGATTAGGCCCCCAATAAGACCTCCAATGAAAAAATTATCTACACGAATTGTCTTCGTCTCGTCGAAACGGTTGATTTTGATATAAAAATCGTCCCAATACGAGTTCGTATGCAAAAGTTAGAGCCAAAAATGCGCGGCTGCATCAGGATGGCCACACACTCCAGGAATGATCATCCGGGTTTTGGGTTTCTCCGAAGACGGCCGGACACTCCAGGGTTGTTTGTCCGGGTTTTGGATTTTTCTGCCGCAGACTTCGGAAAACAGCCTAAAACCCCCTTAAGATGGCCTCTGATCAAAAAACGTTCAACATGAAAGTTGTTCGCCTCGTCGAAACGGTTAAGACTGCTTTTGGGCTCGTTTCCATCTGAGGTTGTTTACCACCAGAAAAAAGACCCGCAAGGTGCAGCCAGTTTAAACCGAACAGTTTTGGAAAGTTCGGACAAAACCAATCCGAATTTGACTAGGGTTTTGGACGTGAATCCAAGCCTTTTCCTTGCACGGGAAGTCCAGCCGCCTCTTATATATCTAAGGGGTAACGGCCGATTGAACAACACACAATCGATCAAATCATCTACCACTTTTTTTATCTTTTATCTTTTCTCCTTAACCCTTGTTCTTCTTCTTCCTCGTTCTTCGTCTGTTCTTTTTGTTGCAGGACGGCGAACCTCGAGGCCCTAGGGGCGATCAGGTCGACCTAGGGCAGCCCATAGCCGCCGCGCGTCCAGACGGGGTCCCTCCCGGGCGTGTGGGGTTTCGGGTCTACAAAAGCGCCCGCCGGATTGCCTGCGTACCGCGCTTCCAGCCGGATCTCCTTCGACGTGAGCTGTGGTGCATCATCCCCAACATCGAGGGTACACGGTGAGGTGTTCGTGTGCGAACACTCATAGAACCAAATGTATCAAAAGATAAGAGTTGTAATACTTGGCAAAATAATGCAGCCACCCATAAGGACCCGCTTGAAGACTATCAACTCATATGCTTCTTGTTGGGGAACATAGTAATTTCAAAAATATTCCTATGCACACGCAAGATCATGGTGATGCATAGCAACGAGAGGGGAGAGTGTTGTCCACGTACCCTCGTAGACCAAAAGCGGAAGCGTTAGAACAACGCGGTTGATGTAGTCGTACGTCTTCATGGCCCGACCAATCAAGCACCGAAACTACAACACCTCCGAGTTCTAGCACACGTTCAGCTCGATGACGATCCCCGTACTCCAATCCAGCAGAATGTTGGGGAAGAGTTCTGTCAGCACGACGGCGTGGTGACGATCTTGATGTTCTACCATTGCAGGGCTTCGCCTAAGCACCGCTACAATATTATCGAGGAGGACTATGATGGAGGGGGGCACCGCACACGGCTAAGAGATCAAGAGATCAATTGTTGTTATTTCTAGAGGTGCCCCTGCCCCCGTATATAAAGGAGTGGAGGAGGGGGAGAGGGCCGGCCCCTATGGCGCGCCCTGGAGGAGTCCTACTCCCACCGGGAGTAGGATTCCTCCCCTTCCATGTAGTAGGAGTAGGAGACAAGGAAGGGGGAGAGGGAAGAGAAGGAAGGAGGGGCGCCACCCTTCCCCTAGTCCAATTCGGACTAGTCATTGGGGGGGGGGCGCGGCCTGCCTCTCTCTCCCCCCTAAAGCCCAATAAGGCCCATATACTTCTTCCCCGTATTCCCGTAACTCTCCGGTACTCCGAAAAACACCCGAACCACTCGGAACCTTTCTGATGTCCGAATATAGTCGTCCAATATATCCATCTTTACGCCTCGACCATTTCGAGACTCCTCGTCATGTCCCCGATCTCATCCGGGACTCCGAACTCCTTCGGTACATCAAAACTCATAAACTCATAATATAACTGTCATGAAAACCTTAAGCGTGCGGAGACATGACCGAGACACGTTTCCGGCCAATAACCAATAGCGGAAACTGGATGCTCATATTGGCTCCTACATATTCTACGAAGATCTTTATCGGTCAAACCGCATAACAACATACGTTGTTCCCTTTGTCATAAGTATGTTACTTGTCCGAGATTCGATCGTCAGTATCTCAATACCTAGTTCAATCTCATTTCTGGCAAGTCTCTTTACTCATTACATAATGCATCATCCCATAACTAACTCATTAGCTACATTGCTTGCAAGGCTTATAGTGATGTGCATTACCGAGAGGGCCCAGAGATACCTCTCCGACAATCGGAGTGACAAATCCTAGTCTCGAAATACGCCAACTCAACATGTACCTTCGGGGACACCTGTAGAGCTCCTTTATAATCACCCAGTTACATTGTGACGTTTGGTAGCACACAAAGTGTTCCTCCGGTAAACGGGAGTTGCATAATCTCATAGTCATAGGAACATGTATAAGTCATGAAGAAAGCAATATCAACATACTAAACGATCAAATGCTAAGCTAACGGAATGGGCCAAGTCAATCACATCATTGTCCTAATGATGTGATCCCGTTAATCAAATGACAACTCATGTCTATGGTTAGGAAACTTAACCATCTTTGATTAACGAGCTAGTCAAGTAGAGGCATACTAGTGACACTCTGTTTGTCTATGTATTCACACATGTATTATGTTTCCAGTTAATACAATTCTAGCATGAATAATAAACATTTATCATGATATAAGGAAATAAATAATAACTTTATTATTGCCTCTAGGACATATTTCCTTCAGTCTTCCACTTGCACTAGAGTCAATAATCTAGTTCACATCGCCATGTGATTTAACACCAATATTCACATATGTATGTGATTAATACCCATAGTTCACATCGTCATGTGATCAAAACCCAAAGGGTTTACTAGAGTCAATAATCTAGTTCACATCGCTATGTGATTAACACCCAAAGAGTACTAAGGTATGATCATGTTTTGCTTGTGAGAGAAGTTTAGTCAACGGGTCTGTCATATTCAGAGCCGTATGTATTTTGCAAATATTCTATGTCTACAATGCTCTGCACGGAGCTACTCTAGCTAATTGCTCCCACTTTTAATATGTATCCAGATTAAGACTTAGAGTCATCTGGATCAGTGCCAAAACTTGTATCAATGTAACCCTTTACGACGAACCTTTTGTCACCTCCATAATCAAGAAACATATCCTTATCCCACTAAGGATAATTTTGACCAATGTCCAGTGATCTACTCCTAGATCACTATTGTACTCCTTGCCAAACCAGGCGAGTATACAATAGGTCGGTCCATAGCATGGCATACTTTTATAGAACCTATGGTGATGCATAGGGAATGACTTTCATTCTCTTTCTATTTTACGTCGTGGTCGGGATTTGAGTTTTACTCAATTTCATACCTTTGCAACACAGGCAAGAACTCTTTCTTTGACTGTTCCATTTTGAACTACTTCAAAATCTTGTCAAGGTATGTACTCATTGAAAATCTTATCAAGCGTTTTGATCTATCTCAATAGATCTTGATGCTCAATATGTAAGTAGCTTTACTGAGGTCTTTCTTTGAAAAACTCCTTCAAAACACTCCTTTATGCTTTGTAGAATAATTCTACATTATTTCCGACCAGCAATATGTCATTCACATATACTTATCAGAAATGCTGTAGTGCTCCCACTCACTTTCTTGTAAATCAGAGCTTCATTTGCAAGTCTCAGATAAAACTATATGCTTTGATTAACTTATCAAAGCGTATATTCCAACTCCGAGATGCTTACACCAGTCCATAGATGGATCACTGGAGCTTGCACATTTGGTTAGCACCTTTAGGATTGAAAAAACCTTCTGGTTGCATCATATACAACTCTTCTTTAAGAAAACCATTAAGGAATGCAGTTTTGACATCCATTTGCCAGATTTCATAAAATGTGGCAATTGCTAACATGATTCGGACAGCCTTAAGCATCGCTACAGTTGAGAAAATCTCATTGTAGTCAACACTTTGAATTTTGTCGAAACCTTTTTGCGACAAGTCGAGCTTTGTAGATAGTAACACTACTATCAACGTCCGTCTTCCTCTTGAAGATCCATTTATACAATATGGCTTGCCGATCATTGGGCAACTCCACCAAAGTCCACACTTTGTTCTCATACATGGATCCTGTCTCAGATTTCATGGCCTCAAGCCATTTCGCGGAATCTGGGCTCATCATCGCTTCCTCATAGTTCATAGGTTTATCATGGTCTAGTAACATGACTTCCAGAATAGGATTACCGTACCACTCTGGCGCGGACCGTACTCTGAAAAACTACGAGGTTCTGTAGTAACTTGATTTGAAGTTTCATGATCATCATCATTAGCTTCCTCACTAATTGGTGTAGGCATCACTGGAACTGATTTCAGTGATGAACTAGTTTCCAATTCGGGAGAAGGTACTATTACCTCATCAAGTTTCTACTTTTCTCCCGCTCACTTCTTTCGAGAAAAACTCCTTCTCTAGAAAGGATCCATTCTTAGCAACGAATATTTTGCCTTTGGATCTGTGATTAGAAGGTGTACCCAACAATCTCCTTTGGGTATCCTATGAAGACACATTTCTCCGATTTGGGTTCGAGCTTATCAGGTTGAAACTTTTTCACATAAGCATCGCAACTCCAAATTTTAAGAAACGGCAGCTTAGGTTTATTGCTAAACCATAGTTCATACGGTGTCATCTCAACGGATTTAGATGGTGCCCTATTTAACGTGAATGCAGTTGTCTCTAATGCATAACCCCAAAATGATAGTGGTAAATCGGTAAGATACATCATAGATTGCACCATATCCAATAAAGTACGGTTATGATGTTCGAACACACCATTACGCTGTGGTGTTCCATGTGGCGTGAGCTGTGAAACTATTCCACATTGTTTTATATGAAGGCCAAACTCGTAACTCAAATATTCTCCTCCATGATCAGATCGTAGAAACTTTATTTTCTTGTTACGATGATTCTCCACTTCACTCTGAAATACTTTGAACTTTTCAAATGTTTCAGACTTGTGTTTCATTAAGTAGATATACCTATATCTGCTCAATCATCTGTGAAGGTCAGAAAATAACGATACTTGGCACGAGCATTAACACTCATTGGATCGCATACATCAGTATGTATTATTTCCAATAAGTCAGTAGCTCGTTCCATTGTTCCGGAGAATGGAGTTTTAGTCATCTTGCCCATAAGGCATGGTTCGCAAGCATTAAATGATTCATAACCAAGTGATTCCGAAAATCCATCTTTATAGAGTTTCTTCATGCGCTTTACACCGATATGACCCAAATGGCAGTGCCACAAATAAGTTGCACTATCATTATTAACTTTGCATTTTTTGGCCTCAATATTATGAATATGTGTATCACTACGATCGAGATCCAACAAACTATTTTCATTGGGTGTATGACCATTGAAGGTTTTATTCATGTAAACAGAACAATAATTATTATCTGACTTTAAATGAATAACCGTATTGCAATAAACATGATCAAATCATATTCATGCTCAACGCAAACACCAAATAACATTTATTTAGGTTTAACACTAATCCCGAAAGTATAGGGAGTGTGCGATGATGATCATATCAATCTTGGAACCACTTCCAACACAAATCATCACTTCACCCTCAACTAGTCTCTGTTTATCCTGTAACTCCTGTTTCGAGTTACTAATTTTTAGCAACCGAACAAGTATCAAATACTCAGGGGCTACTATAAACACTAGTAATGTACACATCAATAACCTGTATATCAAATATACCCTTGTTAACTTTGCCATCCTTCTTATCCACCAAATATTTAGGGCATTTCTGCTTCCAGTGACCATTTCCTTTGCAGTGTAAGCACTCAGTTTCAGGCTTTGGTCCATCTTTGGGCTTCTTCGCAGGAGTGATAACTTGCTTGTCATTCTACTTGAAGTTCCCTTTCTTTCCCTTTGCCCTTTTCTTGAAACTAGTGGTCTTGTCAATCATCAACACTTGATGCTCTTTCTTGATTTCTACCTTCGTCGATTTTAACATCACGAAGAGCTTGGGAATTGTTTTCGTCATCCCTTGCATACTATAGTTCATCACGAAGTTCTAGCAACTTGGTGATGGTGACTAGAGAACTCTGTCAATCACTATCTTATCTTGAAGATTAACTCCCACTTAATTCAAGCGATTGTAGTACCCAGACAATCTGAGCACATGCTCACTAGTTGAGCGATTCTCCTCTATCTTTTAGCTATAGAGCTTGTTGGAGACTTCATATCTCTCAACTCAGGTATTTGTTGGAAATATTAACTTCAACTCCTGGAACATCTCATATGGTCCATGACGTTCAAAACATCTTTGAAGTCCCGATTCTAAGACGTTTAAGCATGGTGTACTACACTATCAAGTAGTCATCATTTTGAGCTAGCCAAACGTTCATAACGTCTGCATCTGCTCCTGCAATAGGTTTGTCACCTAGCGTTGCATCAAGGACATAGTTCTTCTGTGCAGCAATGAGGATAAACCTCAGATCACGGATCCAATCCGCATCATTGCTACTAACATCTTTCAACATAGTTTTCTCTAGGAACATATCAAAATAAACATATGAAAGCAACAACGCGAGCTATTGATCTACAACATAATTTGCAAAATACTACCAGGACTAAGTTCATGATAAATTTAAGTTCAATTAATCATATTACTAAAGAACTCCCACTTAGACAGACATCTCTCTAGTCATCTAAGTGATCACGTGATCCAAATCAACTAAACCATGTCCGATCATCACGTGAGATGGAGTAGTTTTCAATGGTGAACATCACTATGTTGATCATATCTACTATATGATTCATGTTTGACCTTTCGGTCTCCGTGTTCCGAGGCCATATCTGTATATGCTAGGCTCGTCAAGTTTAACCTGAGTATTCCGCGTGTGCAACTATTTTGCACCCATTGTATTTGAACGTAGAGCCTATCACACCCGATCATCACGTGGTGTCTCAGCACGAAGAACTTTCGCAATGGTGCATACTCAGGGAGAACAGTTCTTGATAATTAGTGAGAGATCATCTTAAAATGCTACCGTCAATCAAAGCAAGATAAGATGCATAAAGGATAAACATCACATGCAATCAATATAAGTGATATGATATGGCCATCATCATCTTGTGCTTGTGATCTCCATCTCCGAAGCACCGTCATGATCACCATCGTCACCGGCGCGACACCTTGATCTCCATCGTATCATCGTTGTCGTTTCGCCATCTATTGCTTCTACGACTATTGCTACCGCTTAGTGATAAAGTAAAGTAATTACAGGGCGCTTGCATTTCATACAATAAAGCGACAACCATATGGCTCCTGCCAGTTGCCGATAACTTGGTTACAAAACATGATCATCTCATACAATAAAATATAGCATCACGTCTTGACCATATCACATCACAACATGCCCTGCAAAATAAGTTAGACGTCTTCTACTTTGTTGCAAATTTTACGTGGCTACTACGGGCTGAGCAAGAACCGTTCTTACCTACGCATGAAAACCACAATGATAGTTCTTCAAGTTAGTGCTGTTTTAACCTTCGCAAGGACCGGGCGTAGCCACACTCGGTTCAACTAAAGTTGGAGAAACAGACACCCGCCAGCCACCTGTGTGCAAAGCACGTCGGTAGAACCAGTCTCGCGTAAGCGTACGCGTAATGTCGGTCCGGGCCGCTTCATCCAACAATACCGGCGAACCAAAGTATGACATGATGGTAAGCAGTATGACTTGTATCGCACACAACTCACTTGTGTTCTACTCGTGCATATAACATCTACGCATAAAACCAGGCTCGGATGCCACTGTTGGGGAACGTAGTAATTTCAAAAAAATTCCTACGCACATGCAAGATCATGGTGATGCATAGCAACGAGAGGGGAGAGTGTTGTCCACATACCCTCGTAGACCGAAAGCGGAAGCGTTAGAACAACGCTGTTGATGTAGTCGTACGTCTTCACGGCCCGACCGATCAAGCACCAAAACTACGGCACCTCCGAGTTCTAGCACACGTTCAGCTCGATGACGATCCCCGTACTCCAATCCAGCAGAATGTCGGGGAAGAGTTCTGTCAGCATGACGGCGTGGTGACGATCTTGATGTTCTACCATCGCAGGGCTTCGCCTAAGCACCGCTACAATATTATCGAGGAGGACTATGGTGGAGGGGGCACTGCACACGGATAAGAGATCAAGAGATCAATTGTTGTTATTTCTAGAGGTGCCCTCCTGCCCCCGTATATAAAGGAGTGGAGGAGGGGGAGAAGGCCGGCCCCTATGGCGCGCCCTGGAGGAGTCCTACTCCCACCGGGAGTAGGATTCCTCTCCTTCCATGTAGTAGGAGTAGGAGACAAGGAAGGGGGAGAGGGAAGAGAAGGAAGGAGGGGGCACCGCCCCTCCCCTAGTCCAATTCGGACTAGTCACTGGGGGGGGGGGCGTGGCTTGCCTCTCTCTCTCTCTCCCCTAAAGCCCAATAAGACCCATATACTTCTTCCCCGTATTCCCGTAACTCCCCGGTACTCCGAAAAATACCCGAACCACTTGGAACCTTTCCGATGTACGAATATAGTCGTCCAATATATCGATCTTTACGTCTCGACCATTTCGAGACTCCTCCTCATGTCCCCGATCTCATCCGGGACTCCGAACTCCTTCGGTACATCAAAACTCATAAACTCATAATATAACTGTCATCAAAACCTTAAGCGTGCGGACCCTACGGGTTCGAGAACTATGTAGACATGACCGAGACACGTTTCCGATTAATAACCAATAGCGGAAACTGGATGCTCATATTGGCTCCTACATATTCTACGAAGATCTTTATCGGTCAAACCGCATAACAACATACGTTGTTCCCTTTGTCATCAGTATGTTACTTGTCCGAGATTCGATCGTCAGTATCTCAATACCTAGTTCAATCTTGTTTCTGGCAAGTCTCTTTACTCGTTACGTAATGCATCATCCCGTAACTAACTCATTAGCTACATTACTTGCAAGGCTTATAGTGATGTGCATTACCGAGAGGGCCCAGAGATACCTCTTCGACAATCGGAGTGACAAATCCTAATCTCGAAATCGCCAACTCAACATGTACCTTCAGAGACACCAGTAGAGCTCCTTTATAATCACCCGATTCGTTGTGATGTTTGGTAGCACACAAAGTGTTCCTCCGATGAACGGAGTTGCATAATCTCATAGTCATAGGAACATGTATAAGTCATGAAGAAAGCAATAGCAACATACTAAACGATCAAATGCTAAGCTAACGGAATGGGTAAAGTCAATCACATCATTCTCCTAATGATGTGATCCTGTTAATTAAATGACAACTCATGTCTATGGTTAGGAAACTTAACCATCTTTGATTAACGAGCTAGTCAAGTAGAGGCATACTAGTGACACTCTGTTTGTCTATGTATTCACACATGTATTATGTTTCCGGTTAATACAATTCTAGCATGAATAATAAACATTTATCATGATATAAGGAAATAAATAATAACTTTATTAGTGCCTCTAGGGCATATTTCCTTCACTTCTCCCCCTTTTGTCAGTAATGACCAAAAAGGTTTGAAGACATAGAGCATCTACTCGTTCCGAGAAGGAACAGACGGTGGAGCAGGGTCGTTGCTAGAGTTTGGTGGTGCAGAGGGGCCCGGTACAGAGTCGATATGCATTGCAAACATGGTTGGTGAAGTGGCGTCGTCTTCTTCATCGACGACATTGGCAACAACTGTTGCAGCCGAAGATGAATACTCAGAGTCTTAAAGAGAGGGAGTACGGCGCCAACTTGCATTAGGTGGAGGCCTGGAGTCAAACTTGAAGCTTTCGGTGAAGCCATCTGCTTGAAGATCATCTTCAGAACATAGCAGAGTGAGGCTCTTCTAGGACCGCCTTGCGTTCCCATGGGCAACAAAAGAGTTCTTGGTAGCCAGATTGCGAATGCGATTGACATCCACCAAAAGACTATGCATTTGACGCTTCACCCAGTCATGGTGCTTGTCCTGCTTCTGATGTAAGGCCACAAGTAGTTCTCGATCGTATAGGACGCGAGAGCGCTGCTACCTCTTGAGCACTGCGTTGGTTTTCCCTTGAACAGGAAAGGGTGATGCAGCAAACTAGCGTAAGTACTTTCCTCAGTTTTTGAGAACCAAGGTATCAATCCAGTAGGAGGCTCCATGCAAGTCCCTTGTACCTACACAAACAAACAAGAACCTCGCAACCAAGACGATAAAGGGGTTGTCAACCACTTCACGGTAACTTGCAAAAGTGAGATCTGATAGAGATAATAAGATAAGATAAATATTTTTGGTATTTTTATGATATAGATTGAAAAGTAAAGATTGCAAAATAAAGTAGATCAGAAACTTATATGATAAAAGATAGACCCGGGGGCCATAGGTTTCACTAGTGGCTTCTCTCAAGATAGCATAAGTATTACGGTGGGTGAACAAATTACTGTCGAGCAATTGATAGAAATGTGCATAGTTATGAGAATATCTAGGCATGATCATGTATATAGGCATCACGTCCGTAACAAGTAGACCGACTCCTGCCTGCATCTACTACTATTACTCCACACATCGACCGCTATCCAACATGCATCTAGAGTATTAACTTCATAAGAATAGAGTAACACATTAAGAAAGATGACATGATGTAGAGGGATAAACTCAAGCAATATGATATAAACCCCATTTTTTATCCTCGATGGCAACAATACAATACGTGCCTTGCTGCCCCTGTTGTCACTGGGAAAGGACATCGCAAGATTGAACCCAAAGCTAAGCACTTCTCCCATTGCAAGAAAGATCAATCTAGTAGGCCAAACTAAACTGATAATTCGAAGAGACTTGCAAAGATAACCAATCATACATAAAAGAATTCAGAGGAGATTCAAATATTTCTCATAGATAAACTTGATCATAAACCCACAATTCATCGGATCTCGACAAAACACACCGCAAAAAGAGTTACATCGAATAGATCTCCAAGAAGACCGAGGAGAACTTTGTATTGAGATTCTAAGAGAGAGAAGAAGCCATCTACCTAATAACTATGGACCCGAAGGTCTGTGGTAAACTACTCACAACTCATCGGAGAGGCTATGGTGTTGATGTAGAAGCACTCCATGGTCGATTCGCCCTCCAGCGGAGCGCCGGTGAAGGCTCCAAGATGGGATCTCGCGGATACAGAAGGTTGCGGCGGTGGAAATAGTTTTTCGTGGTGCTCCTGGATGTTTTCGGGGTACGTAGGTATATATAGGCGAAGGAGGTAGGTCAAGGGAGCCACGAGGGGCCCATAAGGGTGGGGGGCGTGCCTACCCCCCTAGGGCGCGCCCTCCTGCCTCGTGGCTGCCTCGGCTGCTTCTTGACATCAACTCCAAGTCTCCTGGATTGCGTTTGTTCGAAAAAGATTGCTCCCGAAGGTTTCATTCCTTTTGGACTCCGTTTGATATTCCTTTTCTTCGAAACACTGAAATAGGCAAAAAAACAGCAATTCGGGCTGGGCCTCCGGTTAGTAGGTTAGTCCCAAAAATGATATAAAAGTGTAAAGTAAAGCCCATAAACATCCAAAACGGGTAATATAATAGCATGGAACAATCAAAAATTATAGATACGTTGGAGACGTATCAAGCGCTTCCGAGGCCTTTGAGCAACTGTACTGGCAGTGGCTTCGGTATTAGCACGGTGAGGCAGGCGCACATTTCCAGCAAGCGGTTAAGCAGGAACAGCTGCATTCGGAACATGGACTCCTTCAATAGGCTGCGTGAAGCTTTGATGATCAACATTGTGAAGATATATTGGCTCCTTGGCAGGCTCAGGGTAGATGGCTTCAACAGATAGATCAACCTCAGGCAAGAAAACCAGATGGTTACATGCAGAAGGCTGATAGTTGACAGTTGAATGAAGCTTGATTAGGCGCATCACCCATGGAGCGTAAAACTTCAAGCCAAAAAGGTAAATCCCAGATGCAGCAAGCTGTCTGATGAAGAAATCCTGGGAGTTGAACTTGATGCCATTGACAATATAGAAAACCAAAGTCATCATGGCGCCTTCGAGTTTGGCTTCAGAAGATTGTCCCTTGATTGGCCAGAGAGTATGCCTCAGGATATCATAAACTATGCGGGGCAAGTACTCAAGGTCCTGGACAAAGAATTCCTTTGGATATTCTGCATCACTAGGCAATGGCTTCATCATGCTGAGCATCTGACTCATATTGGGTTCGAGCCATGAAAAATCTTTGTCAGGTCATACGTGTGGCGGCCGACAACCGAGTTCATACAATTCACAGGTGGGCAGGGAGGTATGCTCAATGATGTCCTGAGCTTTGGCTTCATGGTGCACATCGCCTGTCATCCACTCAAGGGTCCATGTCTTCGGATCCCTATTGTATCCACGAATGTGAAGAGTAGCATAGAACTGCAGCAGAAGCTCTTCATTCTAGTGCTCTTTGGTTGTGCCGAATTCTAGAAGGCCAGCATCACGAAAGCAATCCATAGCTTCCTCAAGACAAGGGAGCCCAGCCATAGCTTCACAATCAAGGCGCATGTGAGGGAATATTCACTCTTGGTTGTAGAGAACACAAGAGTAGTAGCCGCATTGTTGGTGGCTACAGAAGCGATCTTAGGAGACCCTTGGCTTCGAGTAGGGATTCCTATCACTGTCAAAGAACGTGCTGTGCGCTCTGAATCTATTGACACTGAAGGATCCAGGAGATGTAGCAGGACCTAGAAGTCTTGGCAGTCTTGGCTTAGGCTTCTGCACTAGTGGTCGCTGCTGCACATGATAGTCATATTGCGGTCCGGGACCAGTGGGTGGTGCCAGGACAGGCCAGCGAATAGTGACCAACTCCATATCTCAGTTGTAAGCCAACTCCATTGTGTGAGGCCGTGGGTGAGGAACAGTGCCGCCAGTGGGGACCGGCGTGGCAGAAGCTTCAAGATTCTCATTGGCTTCAGGCACAACATTGGCTTCAGGATCCACATGATCGTCAGCCAAGACATGGTCATTGGCTTCAGTAGTGTTTGTGGCAGCCTCAACATTCTCAACCTCCATATGGTCAACAATCGGAGGGTCTTGCATAGTCACATTCTCCTTGAGAATGAATTGATCTGGGACAGGGGGTGTAGCAACTCTCTCTTTTCTTCTTGTTTCTTCATCGGCTGATGCAGCCATAATGTCGTCAGCAGCCTTGGTTTCAGACTCAGGAACCGTCACAGAAGGATTCTCTTCAGGGAACTCTTGACATGCCACTGAGCTAGATTGGTGTGAATCTTCTTCTGGGATGGTTGACATCGAGACCGATGGCCTAAGGCCTTTGCGAAGCCGTTGATACACGGGCGACGCATTTGGCGATGGTGTGGTCTCCATGTAGTTGTCATCATTCACCATTGGGCTGGTGACTTGCGCTGGTGGAGTACGGGGTGTTGCGTCTCGAACTGGGGTTTCTTCTTGCCGGCGCTCGGCCCATGAATCATCATGAGCAATTGGCGTCAATGGACGACCAATACTGATGTATTCGCTGCTCGTTGGAGCAGGCGATGATACCAACTGATGCTCTAGCTGAGGAAGGACTTCATCATCAACAACATTTTCTTCATGACCAATGTCTTCAGCTGCGTTGGGGTCAACAACTGGAACTTGCTCTTCTTCGTGAGCCTCTGTGGAAGCAGGCTTGTGGAGTACAACTCAACGCTCTTGGTTTGTGGCAGCAGGGGGAGCAACAGAGATGGGTTCAACAATGAGTGGCTGAGAGGCTACAGCATGCTCTTTCCTTGAAGACTTAGTTTCCTTAGTCTTCAGTTTCTTCTTAGAAGGATCATCGTCAGATATGTCCTTGTGCTTGCGCTTGTTGGCTTCAGCTTCAGCCGCTCTTGTCTTCTTCAGTTCCGAAGCTGCTGAGGGGACCTTAGGCTTCGAGCCGGTCATACTGGTAGGGAAGAAAATGCAAGGTTCTTCCCGCCTTGGTGCAATGTGGGTCTCAGCAGACTTATTCTTATTGGCAGCCATCCTGGGGTCAATGCCAGGCCGCCCAAGAGCTTTTCGCTTCTCAGCTTCATTGTGGGTTTGAACACATTTCTCAGATACTTCATGCGTAGCCTTGAGCCTTTAGCTTCTGTGCGTTTCTTGTGGAACTCCTCCTTGAGGTCATGCAACATCTTCTTGAAGATTTGAACATCATCCACACTGAGCTTGTCCATGTTCTTCTGGAAATGAGCCTTCTCATAGTCAATCTTGTTCTTCAACTCGACAATCTTCTGAGCCAAGGCCAATTCACCAGCAATGGCACAATGGAAGGTGACGCCGATGTCCATTGGGAGCTGAAGATCATCAATACTGATGTCCTGGTTGTCAAACCACTCATCGATGAAGTTATTGAGAATATCAACATCAAAGAGCGGCAGATCATTGAAGATTTTAGCTTCTTGCTTGCTCTTGATAAGCATTTCTAGAGCATCGTCAGCAAGATCTTCATCACTGGACAGATCAATGGCTTCATCTTCGTTGCATAGCACAGCGAATGGTGTCAGTGGTTGCCCTATGGTCTTCTTGGGCAATGGCTTCTTGGTCCTTTTAGACACACGAGATAAGTCCTCAGACTGCACACTAGATTCAGGCAGTGCAATCCTCAGTGGCTTCCTTGCTGAAGCTTTTGGTGAAGAAGATGGCCTTGAAGCTTTTGTCTTCTTATTCTTCTTTTCCTTGGGCGGCGAGGGAGCAGCTTCAATATCAGTATCTCTGAGCAGCAATGTGAGACAGAAGCTCATTGAAATTGGCAAAGGGGCCAATTCTGCTTTCATTGGCTTCGCGTGTCCCATTAGATCTGGGAGCAGAGGGGTCAGGGTTGAAGTTGAGGCCATAGTCTTTTGCGTTCTGGGCAGCAGGATCTTTGGCAAACTGAAAGTTGAGCTTGAAGAGATTGTCATCACGACACCATAATAAGGAGGATGGGTCGGCATTTTCAGGCTGCGGTCCTCTGACCATGCAAGGATAGAATTCCTGCACAATAGCTTCAGCCTTGTTCTTCGGCACTAGGCCACGATACAGACAGTCTCCCCATGGATGGTTGATGGCGTTCTTCTCAACATATTCAGGCATGACGAATTTGTACTTGAACCACTCTTCAGCCCAATATCTTCGGATCCACTAAATCTGGTTCTTGCGCTGGTTGTAGTTTTCATCAGGGTCTGACTTGTATTGTTCATACAAGGCAGGAGGCAGATCAAGAGCTGTGTTGCCTCAGGATTGCCTGCCACCCTTTCGAGTAGACTTTTCTGAAGCCATGATATTTAAGCTGATTGGCTTCAGCACAGAGAATGGCTTCCGTCTGATTAGCTTCAGATAAGAACTGGCTTCAGGTGATTCAATGTGATGTTGTAAGTATTCTGCAAATGAATGTATACTATGTGAAGCAAGGGATTATCCCACGGACATGTACCTGTGACAGCATTAGAGATGCGAGGGAAGGGGAAGAGGTCATATGCATTCTTAGGAGATTTTGAAGATAAATCAGTTTTGAAGACATTGACCTCATAGTGTGAAGACATTCACTTATTTGGAGAGACTTGGTTCCAGATTTGTATGAATCCATGAATAAGTACAAGTGAGGAATCTAACTACTTATGAAGCATAATTGAATATACTAAGCATGGTATGAGATGCAGAAGAGAACAATCCAGATTTGGAAGTTTAGAAACCACTTTTGGAAAAAGTGGTTGGATTTGACAGATCTAACAGGCAGTAACAAGTAAGATTTATTTACCCTTGACGAACTGCTAGACAGATGGGAAGAGAAGCCAAGCAGTTGATCTCCCGCGCCCTAACTTGGCGGCGAAAGACACCTATGGTGGCGGCAGAGAGGACGAGGTCTACGGCCGGCGTGAGGACGGCAGCTAGGCGCTTCTTCTCCGGCGATGACGCGAGCTAGCGTAGGCGCTAGGGTTTGTTGGAGGTGGCGAGATGGAAGAACAGATAATGACCGCACGGGTGAGAATTTATAAGGAAGAGGAGGGAGGTGCAGCACAATTACGCAGGTGCCCCTGGCGGTTCACATCTGAGAGACACGTGGCATACATGCAACTCATTGAGAGTTGTTCCATGTTCCCACGCACGCCTGGATTGTCGGGTGGTCGTTCCGACTTCTCCGGTTTTCAGGCAATAAGTATGCAACATTAAATACAGATTAAATGTTTGTCAAATTGTCCTCTGCTGACAGGGACTCAAAGAAGACAATTGACAGGTTTCAATAGAATGCATATGATTTGGACAGATAGAGTTGAGGTAGAAGCATATAATGGTTAGGGTCCTATCACATTCACTTAGATCAAGTGAAGACATAGCTATAAGTGAATGCTATAGAGGACAGAACACAAATATATATATATATATATATATATATATATATGAACCAACTCAACATTGTGAAGATAAATCATGAAGACAAATCAATTTTGAAGACAATCCAAATGCGAAGACTTTGCAATTATAACGCCAAGAGAAACACTTCAATACGAATTTGGTGGTGGCGTTACCCACCTTATAGGAAGTATTAGAACCAGACACGACGCAAAATTATCGTGGCGCTCCGAAGTCAAATTCCACATTAATGTATTCATACTCAGAGGGTAAGTCTTCATCAATTGAAGATATACGTTACTTCGTGTGTTGCACATCTAAGTCGTCAACATGCATAAGCGTTAGGATGTGTGTCCATTCATAGGACATTCAAGGATTCTAAGATATTTAGCTCACACCGCAACTTGCAAAACCTTTTCTCATCCAAGGGCTTAGTGAAGATATCTGCCAATTGCTCTTCAATGTTGACGTGAATCATATCAATGTCTTCCTTGTTGACATGATCTCTGAGAAAGTGATGACGGATCTGAATGTGCTTTGTATTCGAATGCTAAACTGGATTCATGGAAAGCTTGATGGCGCTTTCATTGTCATAGAAGAGTGGCACATTCATCGTGTTGATGCCATAGTCCTTGAGAGTTTGCTTCATCCATAGAAGCTGAGCACAGCATGATCCAGCAGCAATGTATTTGGATTCAGCAGTGGAGAGTGACACACATTTCTGCTTCTTTGAAGACCAACAGACAAGTGATCGACCGAGAAAGTGACATGTTCCTGAGGTGGATTTGCGATCAACCTTGTCACGAGCATAATCAGCATCAGAATACCCAATCAGATCAAATGTTGAGCCCTTTGGATACCATAATCCTATCGTTGGGGTGTAAGCCAAATATCGAAGAATTCGCTTCACCGCTAGGTGATGCGACTCCTTTGGTGCCGCTTGGAATCGGGCACACATGCAAACGCTAAGCATTATATCTGGCCTAGATGCACATAAGTAAAGTAAGGAACCAATCATGGAGCGGTATACCTTTTGATCAAACTCTTTACCATTGTCGTCAGGACCCAAATGAATTTTGGTTGGCATTGGCGTCGTGTATCCTTTGCAGTCTTGCATTCCAAACTTCTTCAGGCAATCTTTGGGGTATTTCTCTTGTGATATGAAGATGCCATTCCTTTGCTGACGGATTTGAAGACCAAGGAAGAACTTCAGCTCACCCATCATGGACATCTGATATTTCTCTTGCATCATGTGTCCAAACTCATCGCTGTATCTCTTGTCGGTGCAGCCGAAGATAATGTCATCCACATAGATTTGGCACACAAATAGTTCACCATCGTATGACTTCGTGAAGAGTGTTGGATCTAGAGAACCAGGTTTGAAGCCTTTGCTCTTCAAGAAGCCTTTGAGCATGTCATACCAAGCGCGAGGAGCTTGTTTGAGGCCATACAATGCCTTGTTGAGCTTGTACACCATATCAGGATGTTTTGGATATTCAAAGCCAGGTGGTTGTGCAACATACACTTCTTCTTCAATCTTGCCATTGAGAAAGGCACTCTTCACATCCATTTGGTATAGAAGGATGGTGTGATGGTTGGCATATGCTAGCAGTATGTGAATGGCTTCAAGTCTTGCCACGGGAGCAAATGTTTCATCGAAGTCAATCCCTTCTATTTGAGTGTAACCTTGAGCAACCAGACGAGCCTTGTTTCTGACAACTTGAACATGTTCATCTTGTTTGTTGCGATAGATCCATTTGGTGCCAATGATATTATGCTTGCGAGGATCAGGACGCTTAACTAGTTCCCAGACATTATTCAGCTCGAACTGATGAAGCTCTTCTTGCATAGCTTGAATCCATTCAGGTTCCATAAAGGCTTCAGCAACTTTCTTGGGTTCAAATATAGAGACAAATGCAAAGTGCCCTTTTCTTCCCGTGAGGAGAGGGGATTTTAGATTCACCTCCCCGATTATCCTCCTTCGCGGAGGCACTTACTCCCCCGATTTGGATGTGTAAAGTATGAAGCCCGCCTGTGGCTTCTCTATTCCTCCGCTCATCTTCTCCTGATGGCACCTAATAAAGGATCCGGCGAGCCTTCGGGAAGGGGGGCCAAACACCTGATCCTCTCCGCCTTTCTTATCCAGTCCTGGCAGAGAGCAATTTTTCAGAATAATGTTGTAACAAACATAAAGGACGACATGTTCGGTAGCAGAATTACTTACTTGGGTATCCGGACGGTTGGAGTTGAGACCTGCATCCTCGGTGGTGTCCGGACACTTTATTCGTGTTTCGAAGAACAATCCATACATCTCTTTGAGCGTCATGCCAAAGAATTGTTGAATGGTTCGCAGTCCTTTCGGGTTGAACTCCCACATAAGGAGAGATCGACGTTGGCATGGCAGGACCCGACGAACCAGCATTACTTGCATTACCTTGACAAGACTGACATCCCTCTTAAGGAGGTCTCGGATGCGGCTTTGCAGTGTCAGCATGTCGTTAACTGCCCCCAGTCCAGCCCTTGTTGACCCATGACGCCAGTTGAGGCGGAGGACCCGAGCGGAACGCTGGAGCGGCCACCCGCTTTGTACCTCGGGGAGCTGTGATATAAAACCACTCCCGTTGCCATAAGTCAGAAACTTCCGTGAAGGAACCCTTTGGCCATGGGGCGTCGGTGCTTTTGCTTATTATAGCGCCTCCGCACTCCATGTGACGCCCGTCAATCATCTTCGGCCTCACATTGAAGGTCTTGCGGAGGAAGTGGGGGTGATGCGGAGGAAGGCTTCAGACACGATGATAAACGACGAGATGTGAAGGACGGAATCTGAAGTTAGATCATGGAAATCTAGCCCGTAATAGAACATGAGCCCTCTTACAAAGGGATCAATACTAAAACCTAGACCTCGGAGGAAGTGGGAAATAAATACGACACTCTCGTTGGGTTCGGGAGTGGGGATGACCTGCCCTTGAGCAGGCAGCCTGTGCGAGATTTTGGCGATGAGATACCTGGCCTCCCTAAGCTTCTTGATGTCCTCCTCTGTGACAGAGGAGGCCATCCACCGGCGTTGAAGGTTGGATCCGGACATGGTTGAAGGTCCAAGTGCTTAGCTTGAGCCTTGGGTGTTGGAACTCGAGGTGGGGAAGGAAGGATCGGCGTGGGAAGAAAAGGACGGGCCTTGGCCCCTTATAAAGAGGGCGAATATCAAGCGTCCCAGCGTGGCCGTTTGGAACTTGCCTAAAATCGAGTCATATTAAACAAAGCGCGGTTGGGTTACCCACACTGTATTGATGAGAATCCGTGATAAGGGAACATGATCTCTGCCGACAAGGCGTGCGATAAATCCGCCTACAACACGTGTAGTGGCTGGTTGAGAAAAACGGTTCGAATAATGACCGGGCCGTGGCGTGATGTCACGCTATGAAAAGTTGTCAGTAGATTAGATTTGTGGAATATTGTGCTCTCTACGGCGGTATGTGGAATTTGTTTTGCAGAGCCGGACATGATCCTTGTGTTCAAAATCTTCTATGGATTATTCGGAGAAGGACCCGCCTTGCAATGCCGAAGACAATCTGCGCACCAGACTCATCATCATTGAAGCCTGGTTCAGGGGCTACTGAGGGAGTCCTAGATTAAGGGGTCCTCGGACAGCCGGACTATATACTTTGGCCAGACTGTTGGACTATGAAGATACAAGGTTGAAGACTTCGTCCCGTGTCCGGGTGGGACTCTCCTTTGCGTGGAAGGCAAGCTTGGCAATTGGGATATGTAGATCTCCTTCTCTGTAACCGACTCTGTGTAACCCTAGCCCCCTCCGGTGTCTATATAAACCGGAGGGTTTAGTCCATAGGACAACAACAATCATAATCATAGGCTAGCTTCTAGGGTTTAGCCTCTATGATCTCGTGGTAGATCAACTCTTGTAATACTCATATCATCAAGATCAATCAAGCAGGAAGTAGGGTATTACCTCCATCGAGAGGGCCCAAACCTAGGTAAACATCGTGTCCCCCGCCTCCTGTTACCATTAGCCTTAGACGCACAGTTCGGGACCCCCTACCCGAGATCCACTGGTTTTGACACCGACAGTCATGACGACATTCAAGGGAAGACTTTCTAGACAATGCTTGGGTACCCAGATCTTCTTAAGAGGTGGTCCATTCCTGCAGTTAGTACCAATGTACCTGGCAAACACTTCACCATTCTGATTCCTGAACAGTTTATAGTTTGCATCAAAGGATTCATCAATGATAATTGGGTTAGCAATAGTGAAGCCAGATAAGGTAGATGGATCCACTGAAGGTCCCTTAGCAACAACCCATGTGGTTTTGGGGTCTTTCTCGGGCATCGATAGAACCATCAACATTCATTTTCCTCTCGAACCCAACACCCTCTTTCCTAGGGTTTCGGTTCAGAATCTGCTTTTTAAGGACATCACATAGTGTCTGATGCCCTTTGAGACTTTTGTACATTCCTGTCTGAGGTAATGACTTCATCCTAGCATTCTTATCAGCAATAGTAGTGGTATCCTTAGCTGAGGGGTTAGTTATCACATTAGCAGTTGAAGATATTGCAACAGTAGCAGCAGTTGAACATTCAGCAACAGAGACAACATTATCACGCTCAATACATTTTAGACATGGTGGTTCAAATCCTTCCTGAGCGGAACTGATCTATTAAGCGTGGAGTGACTCATTTTCCTTTTGAAGATCTTGATGAGACGATCTCAATTTCTCAAGTTCCTGCTTCCTTTGAAGATAATCATAGGAAAGCTTTTCATGAGAGGTTGAGAGCGATTCATGACGACTTTCAAGTTCCTCATACTTAACATGAAGATTTTTAATATCTTCAAGTAAGGACTGAGATTGGGTCATTTCCGCGTCCAACAGGTCATCGCTTTTGTCTAACAATTTTTGAATATGTTCCATGGCATTATGTTGTTCAGTTGCAATTTTAGCAAGTGTTTTGTAGCTAGGTTTAGATTCACATTCAGAGTCATCTTCACTTGATGTTTGAAAGTAAGCATCGCGTGAGTTTACCTTGGCACCACGTGCCATGAAGCAGTAGCTGGGAGCAGAGTCATCCTCATCCTTGGCATCAGCGTTGGTGATGAGGCCATTGTCTTTAGTGTTGAAGATGGACTTGGCGATGTATGCAAAAGCTAGAGCCAGGCTTGCTACTCCAGAATCAGATTCCTCTTCAGACTCCACCTCTGCCTCCTCAGATGCAGACTCCTCCTCTGAATCCATCTCCTTGCCAACAAAAGCACGAGCCTTGCTCGATGAGCTCTTCTTGTGTGATGAAGACTTCGATGAAGACTTGGAAGAAGACTTTGAGGATTTCTTCTTCTTCTTGTCATCAGAATCATATTCCTTGCTCTTCTTCTGCTTCTTCTTTGTCTCATTGTCCCACTGTGGACACTCAGAGATGTAGTGACCAGGTTTCTTGCACTTGTGACAGGTTCTCTTCTTGTGATCACAAGAGGAAGCTTCATCATTTCTTGGGATGGATCTTGAAGACTTCCTGAATTCTTTCTTCTTGGTGAACTTTTGGAACTTCTTCACAAGCATAGCAAGCTCCTTTCCAATGTCTTCAGAATCCCCAGAACTGCAATCAGATTCTTCTTCAGATGAGGAGATAGCCTTTGCCTTCAAAGCATGAGTACGGCCATAGTTGGGACCATCGATAATCTCTTTTCTCAGATAGCTGGAACTCATGTGTATTGAGCCTCTCAAGTATGTCAAACAGATCGAGAGTCTTGAAGTCAGGGCGCTCTTGAATCATCAGGGCCAGGGTGTCAAATGAGCTGTCAAGAGATCTCAGAAGTGTCTTGACGATTTCGTGCTTGGTGATCTCAGTGGCGCCGAGTGTATGAAGCTCATTGGTGATATCAGTGAGGCGGTCAAATATGAGCTGGACATTCTCATTGTCATTTCTCTTGAAGCGATTGAAGAGATTGCAAAGAACACAGATCCTTGAATCTCTCTGTGTTGAGACGCCTTTGTTGACCTTGGAGATCCAGTCCCAGACTAGCTTTGCAGTTTCCAAAGCACTCACACAACCATACTGCCCCTTGGTCAGATGATCATAGATGATGTTCTTGGCAGTTGAGTCCAGTTGTACGAACTTCTTGACATCTGCAGGAGTGACACCTTCACCAGTCTTGGGAATGCTGTTCTTGACGACATACCAGAGATCGACGTCAATGGCTTCAAGATGCATATGCATCTTATTCTTCCAGTAGGGGTAATCAGTGCCATCGAAGACAGGGCACGCAGTGGAGACTTTGATTATCCCTGCAGTCGACATAGCTAAACTCCAGGTGGTTAAACCGAATCACACAGAGCAAGGGAGCACCTTGCTCTAGTACCAATTGAAAGTGCTAGTATTCGACTAGGGGGGTGAATAGGCAATTTTTATGGAAGTCTTCAAAACAGGGGTGTTTCAAAGACAAACAATAGAAATGAACCTATTGATATGCAGTGGAAGGTAGACTACACTAGACAAGCCATAGTCAAGTAAGCAATGTAGTGAAAGCATGAAGACTATAAGCAGCTAGGTAGTACGGATCCGGATGGAAGATAGTATGAAGCCAAACAGACAACAGTCTTCACACAGTGAAGTCAAACAGATCAGGCAAGTAGGCAAAGACTCCACGAAGACAAACTGTAAGTAAGGTCAGAGAGGTAGGATAGAACCAGTTGCTCGGAGAGGACAAGGGATTTGTTGGACCAGTTCGATTCTTTGTGACAAGCTATGCGTGCAGTTAGGAGGCTGAGATTCAACTCAAAAGACCATGTCTTCACCTTATTCCCCTTGACCTAAGAACACTTAGTCCTCGCCCAATCACTCTGGTAAGTCTTCAAGGTGACTTCCAAACCTTCACAGACTTTGTTCACTAGCAATACACAATGACTCTTGGATGCTCAGAACGCGACGCCTAACCGGCTGGAGGATTCATAGTCCTCAAGTGTAATAAGTCTTTAGATCACGCGAACAGGAAGACTTCAGTGATGCCTAACACTCTTTGGCTCTGGGTGTTTTGGGCTTTGTCCTCTCAAGGATTCTCTCTCAAAGGCTTCGAAGGTGGGTTGCTCTCAAACAACAAAATCCGTGCACTAACTCAGAGCAGCCACCAATTTATGGTGTAGGGGGTGGGCTATTTATAGCCAGGAGGCAACCCGACCTGATTTGTCCAAAATGACCCTGGGTCACTAAGGAACTGACATGTGTCCAACAGTCAGATTTCAAATGTCACGCCCAATATGCGATACTATCCTAAAGAGACTCGAAGGTCCCACCAAGGATAGAACCACATATTGACACGCTTTTGCAAGGTGGATATCATTACATCAACATTACATAATAGATGGGGATACATACAAGAGGCATACAAAGCCACACGAATACAACAACATCATACATAAGAGCACCATCCGGCTACGGATGAAACACAAACAGAAACTCAAACGACATCCACCCTGCTAGCCCAGGCTGCCGACCTGGAACCTATCCCCTGATCGAAGAAGAAGCAGAAGAACTCCCAAAACAAGCAAACATCACTCTCGCATCATGATCATCACATAACCTGTACCTGCAACTGTTGTTGTAGTAATCTGTGAGCCACAAGGACTCAGCAATCCCATTACCATGGGTATCAAGACTAGCAAAGCTTAATGGGAAAGGAAGGGGTAAAGTGGTGAGGTTGCAGCAGCGACTAAGCATGATATGGTGGCTAACATACGCAAATAAGAGCGAGAAGAGGAGCAAAGGAACAGTCGTGAAGCTAGCAATGATCAAGAGGTGATCCTGAACTCCTACTTACGTCAAACATAACCCAAAGACCGTGTTCACTTCCTGGACTCCGCCAAAAAGAGACCATCACGGCTACACACGCGGTTGATGCGTTTTAACTAAGTCAAGTGTCAAGTTATCTACAACCGGACATTAACAAATTCCCATCTACCACATAACCACAGGCACGGCTTTCAAAAGTTAATACCCTGCAGGGGTGTCCCAACTTAGGCCATGATAAGATCTCGCGATCAACGAAGGATATACCTTCTCCCAGGAAGACCCGATCAGTCTCGGAATCCCGGTTTACAAGACATTTCGACAATGGTAAAACAAGACCAGCAAAGCCGCCCGATGCGTCGACAATCCCGATAGGAGCTGCGCATATCTCGTTCTTAGGGCAACACCGGATAGGTCAGCCTACGAGTAAAACCAACCCTCGAGTTGCCCCGAGGTGGCCCTGCAGTCTGCCCGGTTCGAACCAGCACTTAGAGAAGCACTGGCCCCGGGGGGGGCAAAATAAAGATGACCCTCGGGTTGGCCGACCCAAGGGAAGGGTATAGGTGGTGGTGAGGCAAATGGTAAAACCAAGGTTTGGCCTTCTTTGGAGGAGTTTTATTCAAAGCGAACTGTCAAGGGGTCCCATAAATCACCCAACCGCGTAAGGAACGCATAAAATCCGGGAACATAACACCGGTATGATAGAAACTAGGGCGGCAAGAGTGGAACAAAACACCAGGCATAAGGCCGAGCCTTGCACCCTTTACCAAGTATACAGATGCATTAATTAAAGAAGAGATATTGTGATATCCCAACATAATCCTGTCCACCATGGAGCAATCTTCAACTTCACCAGCAACTAACAACGCTATAAGAGGGGCTGAGCAAAGCGGTAACATAGCCAAGCAACGGTTTGCTAGGAAGGGTGAAAAGGTTAGAGGCTGACATGGCAATTTGGGAGGCTTGAGTAACGAGAGATAGGTAGCGCGACAAGGCGATAGAACGAAGCAACTAGCATAGCAATGATAGTAGTGAGATCCAGGGTAGCGGTCATCTTGCCTGAAATCCCGCTAGGAAGAAGAACAAGTCCATGAAGAAGACGAACGGGAGTAGTCGAACGAATCCTCACAATCGCAACATTACTGGAACTAAGAAGCAACACCGGAAAGAAACAAACAACATGGTAAATGCACAAGCATAAACATGGCATGATGCACAAACAAGTATGATGCATGTCCGATTTAATGAGGCATGGCATGGCAAAGTGCAACAAACAATACTACAAGTTAAGTGGAGCTCAATATGCAACGAGTTGCATATTGACAAAACACCACATTGACATATTTAGTTTAATCTCGTTTAAGCTACCAAGCAATGTTAAATGTTGTTAAACATGGCAAGAGGTGAAGCATATGAAAACTACCTAACTAGGCAAGTTTAAATGAGGCCGGAAGAACAAACAACAATTCCGGAAAATCCTCATGTCCATATTTTAGATTTGGTACTGTTCTGCCCTAAACCATATTTTATAGTTGTTAAACAGGAAAATTAAGTGCAACATGTTAATCTATGCATTTTTCCATCCCATTTACATATAAAGTTTATTTAAAACCGAGCTACGGTTATTTAGTTATGAAATAAAGCATTTTAGTATGGCATTTAAGCAAATTAATGCAAACAGCAATTTAAACATTTTAAACATGGATGAAAATGGCATATTATGAAACTAGATGAAATTCTAAGCATTTTCCATATATAACATGTTTCATTTGGATGCATGGACATTTAGTTATTAACAACCCAAAACAGTGGCATTCCTGTAATTATGCATGCATTGGAAAATAGGAAAATCGTCAGCAGGGGAAAAAATGTAGCCGGGCCAAACTTCCTGGGCCAACAGGAGCAGGCGCTGGGGGGCAGCTCACCATGGGCTATGTCCTGGTTCGGTGGGGAGGAGGCCGGCATGGGGGCTGCTGGGCCTTGGAGCCCACCTGGCGGTCGCTCGCGTGCGAGGCGCAGTCAACGCGGGCGTCGATTGCGTCGTCCTCCTATCGAACAGAGGCGGCAACGGGACTTGGAGGCGGCAAGAGTGCAGGCGAGCGTGGACTCCAGGGCGCGGGGAGGCGACGTGGGGAACCGGCGAGGACCAAGGCGAAGGGGAGGTCCCAGGCGCGGTCTCGGGACGGCGGATCTGGCGGGAATGTCTTTGAAGCTACTGCTGCTTGAGGCGGAGAGACAGCACCCGTCTGGGCGGCGATGGACTTGGCACGCTCTGACGATGAAGACCTGCGGATCCGACGAGGAACGAACAAGGAGGACGGGGAGGGTCGTCGCGGCGGATCTGCTCTCTCTGCTGCTGCGAGCACGAGGGGCGAGGAGGAGGGAGCTCGTGCTCCTGCAGGGGAACACGAGGAAAAGAGAGAGAGGTTAGAGTAGAGGGAGAAGAACGGGAGGAAGAAGGGAAGAAGAAAGGAGAGACAGGGAAGGAGAGGGCGGCCCTGCTGGTGCTCGTCGGCGTCGGCTCGCTAGCCGGAGCGGCGGGGCGAAGCTCCGGTGGTTGCTGTCCTCGGCCAGGGAGGAGGTAGGAGCCAGGGGCACGTGGGAGGTGGAGCTCGAGGGTGAGGGCGGCGCTCGGGGTTGGCTGCGTGTGCGGGAATCACGGGAGGTGGTCGGAGGCTGCGGTTGGAGGGAGGTGGATCTGAGATGGATGGGACAGAGAGGATCGAGCGATGCTCTGGTTGGTGGGTGGCTGAAGACGAGGTGGATCAGGAGGGATCCCGAGAGAACAGTGGCGGCGGCGGACACGGAAGGATGGGACGAGACCTAAAAACTAGGGTTTGGACTGATATAAATATACGTCAGGTGGATTAGGTTAGGGGCTATTTGGTCCCTCCAATTTTTAATCGGACGGTCAAGAAATAAATAGATAGGGAGTCTAAATAAGAAAACGGAGATGTTTTATAGATGATTGGGGATGATCCGGACTCATCGGTCATGAAAGCACGGTCGGGCTCGGTGCAGTTTTCAGACGCGCGCAAAAGGGGGTCGGTGGTTGCGCGGAGAGGGGTTAGGCGGTCATGGTCGGGAGGGAAGCGAAACCTCGATTGGTCCAAAACGGTCAACGAAGGCAAAGCAGTCCGAGGGAAGGTGATGAAGGCAAAGGGAGAAACGGCAACGACGAACCAATGCAAGTTTTATGAAAACATGCAGATGCAATGTGCATGATGCTATGAGATGAGATGCATGACACGAACAAAATGCAAAACAAAAGACAAAAACCCAACCACGAAGGAAATAATATAACACATCTCTGGAAAAGACAAGAGTTGGAGTTTCGAATATGGAAAGTTATATCCGGGGGTTACAACACTCCACCACTACGAGAGGATCTCGTCCCGAGATCTAGGATGGCACCGGAGAGAAACAGAAGAGGAAGAGAAGAGGTAAAACTAAGTTGCTTCTTTGACAAATGAGTGAAACCATGAACGTTGAGAGGTTGAGCAATTTAAAAGAAAGAGTACAATAGAGATGAACTTGATTGCAAACAAACCCGTTAGAAAAGAGGAACAAGGAACATTACGAGAACTTGAAGGTTGCAAAGACATGAATCAAGAGTTTAATGGACCAAATAGAATTCAAAACCACTCCGGTTAAAACAAGATGAGAGAGGAATAATTCGGACATCACTCCGGTTGAACATGGAAGGAATAGAACATGAACTTGAGAAGATGGGATGATACTTGATGAAAACAACAACACACTGCCTCTAGAACTATTGAAAGAATGGCACAATGGGTAAGAAGGATTTCAGACAGCACTCGGGTTGAAAAGAGAGGCAAAACTTGATAACATGAAAGAACTTGAATGAGAACACAACCCTCCGGTTAAACGGATAAGTAAGGAAAAGAACAGGATCCTCACAAATCGAGATGATGAGTGAAAAGAGCAACATCACAATGCCTCCGGAAGAAAGAATAGAAGATAGATCATTGGGATAACAGAATGGAGAAGAAAAAGGCAACTTCTGCCATAAATGAGCTTGGAAAGCACCCTTCCAAGATGGTTAAAACGGTGTTGTTGGAAAACCAACAATGAAACGAATAAGTTTGTAGTGGGCTTATAGAAAACTTCTCAACACTTGAGGTGAAATTCTGCCACTAATGAAAAACAATTGCTTGTTTGAGATCAAAGAAGATATGAAAACTTCTTTCGCCGAGAGGATAGGAGAAAACTCGGATCATTGATAAGCACCACAAATAGCAACATTCCTTAGGGAAGGCTGTAGGTGAAATATGACACAAGATAACTCCAACGAAGAGATTAATGGATTAGAAATACCTCATTCTTGACAACATGTGAATCACGAAACATGAATAGAAATTTTCAAGAATGATATAACACCATCTCAAAAGATAAGGTAGGAGAATTGCACTTTGGAATCCAAGATGAAGAATGCTTGAGCTCCTCAAAACAAAACATGTGTTGAGCACCATGTTTATTTTTTTAGAGTATAGCTTGGCTGATCTTAACTTCAAGAGAAATCTTGAAGAACAATTGAAGAATGAAAAGAATCCTTGACTAACCACCATGTAGAGCCTCTATGAAAAACTCCGGTAATAAAAAGATGATAAAATGAAAAAGAAGTTGACAACACAAGGTCAAGCCTTGCAGTGATAAGATGAAGCTTTGAAATGATATAACCGAGAAAACTTGGAACTCCGGAAAGAAAGATGAACAAATGAAATCAAGAATTTTGATGAACCTCCGGAATAAGGAATTGAATTTACTCGATCAAACAAGAATAAGAATTACATTATGCTGATCCTTCACCAATTAAATTGATGGCAAGCAATGGATTGCATACAACTTATTCACATTGGGAAAAGATTAAGGGGAGATATGCGCCAAATTTGGGAGGGTCTTCATGAGCCACCGGTAGGATAGAAAAGAACAAATGAATTGATATGGTGAGAACGGAAAAGGAATCTTCAACAAACCACCCTAAAAATGTAAACGAACAAAGAGAAGAGAACAAATCGCCGGAAAGAATTAGAAAATGAATGAAGATACTTGAGTAAATCGAGATGCACGAGAACGAAGAGATCGCGAACTGATTAGAGAAAGCTTGAAGGAAGCACCGGTACAACTATGGAACGAACGAAGCTGAAAACTTGGAACGAAGAAATCTTCCAAAAGATGGCCTCCGGATAACTGAGAGAGAACGCAAATCCTGAAATACTCCGGATGGATGAAAAGAATTGCACGACTGGAAACAATTTGATAGGATACCATCGAGCTAGCACCGCGAATCTTCGGGAGAACGGACAAGGTTTTAAGAGAAATCCTTCTTCGGTCTTCAAATGTTGAGAATGATGATGAGAACCACCATGAATTGTTGAGATACTCCGGGAGAATTGAAAGAGGAAAGGTTGAGCCAAAGATGAAAAAAAAACTGAAAACGACCTTGGAGAAGGCATGCGACTGATGAAAATCATACTTATGTCAAACTTCGAAAAGGATTTGAGAATAACTCCGGAATAATTAGAAGAGTCAGGTAAGATCCTGGGAAAAGACCTGTGGGTTAGGGCCCACTCGAAAGAAACATCGTTGAAGGATTGCTTGAAATAAAGATTGCACCGGTAGAATTAAATGGCTTGAATGAGATAACAATCTCGAGATATCTTGAACAGATTGAGAATGGAAATACAAGTCTTGTGAGATATCTTCAGCACTACAGAACAAATGAATATGGAGAAGTGAATGAATAAGAGGTGCATCAGCATGAGAAAGCATTAGAAACGAGGAAAGGAATATGATGAATATCGAAAGCTTGAATTGGATCCACCGGAGAAGAAACAACAATGAAGGATGATGAACTTGAAACTGTTGAGCATCTTCATGGGGAATCACCGGATCAGAACATTGATTGAAAAGAGTGAAGATACTTCACATGAATAAATGGATACTTGATTAAAATATATAAGTCCTTGCAGAAAAGGGTAGGAGGGCGGGAAAACAAAGACAACTTGGGACGGATGAAACAAACACCGTTGAGAAAACTTAGAATTGATCTCGCAAATATTGAAATGATCGGATCCACTTGAAGAGAAGCACGCCGGTTGGAAAATAATTAACATGACGACCTCGATGATCACGAAGGATTAGTATTCACATAGCAATATGAGAACACCATTTAGGGAAGGTATGGATTCCACATTTGACTTCAAAGCAACTCGAATACCACAAATAAAACAAAACAAAGGATTTGGCTTGCAGAATAAGCCGGAACAAATACATATGATAGAGATTTACCCAATCCCATATCATGCATTTGTCGAAAAGATATTCTAGGAGCTACTTGAATTCCCACCTATAAAACTCCCAAACTTTACGGTTATGCAATCTGTGTTGGGGATCTGAGGAAGCAATATATCTCACTCAAACTAACAATCCCTACATCCAATTTGTATCCATCCGTGAACACATAACCAAGAAAACTCCGAAATCATGTACCTCAACCTTGAAAAGCATCCATTATCTGAGCTATGGCAATACTCCCGAACTCCCGATCTTGGGTGGCATCAAGGTTATCTCACCAACAAGCTGCATAAAAGAGATTTTGATGTCGGCAAAACTCGTATTCGAGCGCAGCGATAAAATTATCACGACAACACCTCGGAGCTCAACTCCCCGGGACACTGCCACAACCCCTAAATGTCAGGAGGCACCAAGAACAATGTTCTCGTCACAAGAATATCGGAACGATCCCAAGATACCCGCATGATCCTAAATTTTTTTTAGTGAAATTTGGGAAGAGGAAAGTCAAAACATCTACGTCGAGAGTCCTCACCAGAGCGACGAAGGGGGCTGAGGAGTAAAAAGAATCCTACTCTCCGATATATATAATCCTAAGACTCAAAATAGTTTTTTTTCTAGACTCAGCAACGGCCAACAATCAAGGGGGCTCCTATGGTCGGTCGAGGCTCTGATACCAACTTGTCACGCCCAATATGCGATACTATCCTAAAGAGACTCGAAGGTCCCACCAAGGATAGAACCGTATATTGACATGCTTTTGCACGGTGGATATCATTACATCAACATTACATAATTGATGGGGATACATACAAGAGGCATACAAAGCCACACGAATACAACAACATCATACATAAGAGCACCATCCGGCTACGGATGAGACACAAACAGAAACTCAAATGACATCCACCCGGCTAGCCCAGCCTGCCGACCTGGAACCTATCCCCTGATCGAAGAAGAAGCAGAAGAACTCCTAAAACAAGCAAACATCGCTCTCGCGTCATGATCATCGCATAACCTATACCTGCAACTGTTGTTGTAGTAATTTGTGAGCCATGAGGACTCAGCAATCCCATTACCATGGGTATCAAGACTAGCAAAGCTTAATGGGAAAGGAAGGGGTAAAGTGGTGAGGTTGCAGCAGCGACTAAGCATGATATGGTGGCTAACATACGCAAATAAGAGCGAGAAGAGGAGCAAAGGAACGGTCGTGAAGCTAGCAATGATCAAGAGGTGATCCTGAACTCCTACTTACGTCAAACATAACCCAAAGACCGTGTTCACTTCCTGGACTCCGCCAAAAAGAGACCATCACGGCTACACACGCGGTTGATGCGTTTTAATTAAGTCAAGTGTCAAGTTATCTACAACCGGACATTAAACAATTCCCATCTGCCACATAACCACGGGCACGGCTTTCAAAAGTTAATACCCTGCAGGGGTGTCCCAACTTAGGCCATGATAAGATCTCGCGATCAACGAAGGATATACCTTCTCCCAGGAAGACCCGATCAGTCTCGAAATCCCGGTTTACAAGACATTTCGACAATGGTAAAACAAGACCAGCAAAGCCACCCGATGCGCCGACAATCCCGATAGGAGCTGCACATATCTCGTTCTCAGGGCAACACCGGATAGGTCACCTCTGAGTAAAACCAACCCTTGAGTTGCCCGAGGTGGCCCATGATCTGCCGTTCGAACCAGCACTTAGAGAAGCACTGGCCTGGGGGGGCTAAAATAAAGATGACCCTCGGGTTGGCCGACCCAAGGGAAGGGTATAGGTGGTGTTGAGGCAAATGGTAAAACCAAGGTTGGGCCTTGCTGGAGGAGTTTTATTCAAAGCGAACTGTCAAGGGGGTCCCATAAATCACCCAACCGCGTAAAGAATGCAAAATCCGGGAACATAACACCGGTATGACGGAAACTAGGGCGGCAAGAGTGGAATAAAACACCAGGCATAAGGCCGAGCCTTCCACCCTTTACCAAGTATATAGATGCATTAATTAAATAAGAGATATTGTGATGTCCCAACATAATCCTATCCACCATGGAGCAATCTTCAACTTCACCTGCAACTAACAACACTATAAGAGGGGCCGAGCAAAGCGGTAACATAGCCAAGCAACGGTTTGCTAGGAAGGGTGAAAAGGTTAGAGGCTGACATGGCAATTTGGGAGGCTTGAGCAACAAGAGATAGGTAGCGCAGCAAGGCGATAAAACGAAGCAACTAGCATAGCAATGATAGTAGTGAGATCCATGGTAGCGGTCATCTTGCCTGAAATCCCGCTAGGAAGAAGAACGAGTCCATGAAGAAGACGAACGGGAGTAGTTGAACGAATCCTCACAATCGCAACATTACTGGAACTAAGAAGCAACACCGGAAAGAAACAAAGAACATGGTAAATGCACAAGCATAAACATGGCATGATGCACAAACAAGTATGATGCGTCCGGTTTAATGAGGCATGGCATGGCAAAGTGCAACAAACAATACTACAAGTTAAGTGGAGCTCAATATGCAATGAGTTGCATATTGACAAAACACCACATTGACATAATTAGTTTAATCTCGTTTAAGCTACCAAGCAATGTTAAATGTTGTTAAACATGGCAAGAGGTGAAGCATATGAAAACTACCTAACTAGGCAAGTTTAAATGAGGCCGGAAGAACAAACAACAATTCCGGAAAATCCTCATGTCCATATTTTAGATTTGGTACTGTTCTGCCCTAAACCATATTTTATAGTTGTTAAACAGGAAAATTAAGTGCAGCATGTTAATCTATGCATTTTTCCACCCCATTTACATATAAAGTTTATTTAAAACCGAGCTACGGTTATTTAGTTATGAAATAAAGCATTTTAGCATGGCATTTAAGCAAATTAATGCAAACAGCAATTTAAACATTTTAAACATGGATGAAAATGGCATATTATGAAACTAGATGAAATTCTAAGCATTTTCCATATATAATATGTTTCATTTGGATGCATGGACATTTAGTTATTAACAACCCAAAACAGTGGCATTCCTGTAATTATGCATGCATTGGAAAATAGGAAAATCGTCAGCAGGGGAAAAAATGTAGCCGGGCCGAAACTTGCTGGGCCAACAGGAGCAGGCGCTGGGGGGCAGTTCACCATGGGCTATGGCCCGGTTCGGTGGGGAGGAGGCCGGCATGGGGCTCTTGGGCCTTGAGCCTTTGGCGGTCGCTTCGCGTCTGGCGCATCAACACGGGCGTCGACTGCGTCGTCCTCCTCTCGAACAGAGGCGGCAACGGGACTTGGAGGCTGCAAGAGTGCAGGCCAGCATGGACTCCAGGGCGCGGGGAGGCGATGTGGGGAACCGGCGGGGACCAAGGCAAAGTAGGGGAGGTCCGGCAGGGGCGCGGGTCTCCAGGATGGCGGATCTGGCCGGGAACGGGCTGAAGCTACTGCTGCCAGGGCGGCAGAGACAGCGCACCGTCTGGGCGGCGATGGACTTGGCGCGGCTACGACAACGAAGACCTGCCGGATCCGACGAGGAACCAAACAAGGAGGACGGGGAGGGGGCGTTGCGGCCGGATCCTGCTCTGCTGCTGTGGGCATGGGGACGAGGAGGAGGGAGCTCGTGCTCCTGCAGGGGAACACAGGGAAAAGAGAGAGAGAGGTTAGAGCAGAGGGAGAAGAACGGGAGGAAGAAGGGAAGAAGAAAGGAGAGACAGGGAAGGAGAGGGCGTCCCTGCTGGTGCTTGTCGGCGTCGGCTCGCTAGCCGGAGCGGCAGGGCGAAGCTCCGGTGGTGGCTGTCCTCGGCCAGGGAGGAGGCAGGAGCCAGGGGCACGTGTGATGTGGAGCTCGAGGGTGAGGGCGGCGCTCGGGGTTGGCTGCGTGTGCAGGAATCACGAAAGGTGGTCGGAGGCTGCGGTTGGAGGGAGGTGGATCTGAGATGGATGGGACAGAGAGGATCGGGCGATGCTCTGGTTGGTGGGTGGCTGAAGACGAGGTGGATCGGGAGGGATCCCGAGAGAACAGTGGCGGCGGCGGACACGGAAGGATGGGACAAGACCTAAAAACTAGGGTTTGGACTGATATAAATATACGTCAGGTGGATTAGGTTAGGGGCTATTTGGTCCCTCCGATTTTGAATCGGACGGTCAAGAAATAAATAGATAGGGAGTCTAAATAAGAAAACGGAGATGTTTTATAGATGATTGGGGATGATCCGGACTCATCGGTCACGATAGCACGGTTCGAGCTCGGAGCAGTTTTCAGACGCGCGCAAAAGGGGGTCGATGGTTGCGCGGAGAGGGGTTAGGCGTTCACGGTCGGGAGGGAAGCGAAACCTCGATTGGTCCAAAACGGTCAACAAAGGCAAAGCAGTCCGAGGGAAGGTGATGAAGGCAAAGGGAGAAACGGCAACGACGAACCAATGCAAGTTTTATGAAAACATGCAGATGCAATGTGCATGATGCTATGAGATGAGATGCATGACACAAACAAAATGCAAAACAAAAGACAAAAACCCAACCACGAAGGAAATAATATAACACATCTCCGGAAAAGACAAGAGTTGGAGTTTCGAATATGGAAAGTTATATCCGGGTGTTACATCAAACACACACGACAGCTTAGCTTGGGCTACAAGCCAAGCTGACTTATCCAGCTCTGGATAAGATTTGCTCTCATTGTCTTCGCTCGAAGACATAGGATTTGGTTGAGCATCACATCAGTCACTCTGACTTTGTTCACTTGGACCCCACTTAACAGTACGGTGGTTCCTATGACTCAACAAAGAAGAAAAGGGAACTACGAAATGACTATGTCTTCGCACTCCATAGTCTTCACGCAATGTCTTCTCCTGTCATAGTCTTCAATGTGAATGTCTTCACAGACCACCATTGTCTTCAATGTCTTCACACATTTTTAGGGGTCATCTCTGGTAGGTAAACCGAATCAATATGGGACTACTACCTGTGTTATCCTACAATTCTCACAAACACATTAGTCCCTCAACCAAGTTTGTCATCAATACTCCAAAACCACCTAGGGGTGGCACTAGATGCACTTACAATGTCTATTACTTGTGACATTTCTGATTGAATAGCAGGTGGTGGTGTCACAAGTTGACTTAAAATAGTAGGTGACTCAAGTGTACACTGAGTTGGCAGTTCCTTAACTCCCCTCGTCTTAGAGGGCATGATGTTGGTCTTAGAGTCTCTCGGATTCTTCATGGTGAATATAAATTGTAGCAGATATTTAACTTCCAAGTGAACTTAATATATAGAGCTATGCTCGCCGGTAACGGCATCAGGAAATAGTCTTGATGACCCACAAGTATAGGGGATTGCAATAGTCTTCGAGGGTAGTATTTCACCCAATTTATTAATTCGACACAACGGGAGCCAGAAAATATTTATAAGCCTTAGCAGTTGAGTTGTCAATTCAACCACACCTGAGAAGCAAACTCTTGGTGCAAATTATTAGTAGCACAGTAATTTGATAGCAATAGTCATAACAGTAGTAATAGTAACTGTTTTTCGTTGTTGTAGATATGCCCTAGAGGCAATCATGTATGATGATATTTCCTATGTGCTTATGAATAAAGATAGTCCTTGGACAATATCAATGATGTATATCAGCAAGTGCGTGACTTGTTTGTGCAACTATGCATTGTATGATTACTGTCCTAAAATGCCCCTAGTCGAAAGGGTTGTGTGGACGCGCAGCCGACTGGACTAGCATATGAGACGGTCGATGGCTTGGTCTCACTAGCCATGGAGCATTAGATGCTAACCAGATAATATGGACTCAGAAGGATCTGGTCGGATTCGACTTAGTCGGATCCGAGTCTAGATAAGGTCTGAGTTGGACAGACCCAACTATGAGACACAGCGATATGTCATCTGTGAGTCTCTAGTACAACATACGTTCTATGTCCTAAGACCCGAGCTGGCACATGTACTTGGGATGGTGGCAGACCTGCGTTGGGCCAACCAAATGCTACTCCGTGACTGGGTAGTTACAAAGGTAGGTTTCAGGCTTGTCCAGACCCATGCTGCGAGACATGGTCGAGCAAGATGGGATTTTCCCCTCCGATCAGGAGAGATATACTCTGGTCCCCTCGTGTGATCCAACCAGGATAAACATGGCCATGCGACAAGTATTATGAGATAATCCCATTTGTAGCCGGCATCACTTGAATGAGAAAGGGGTCGGGCTAGCACAAGGATGTCATTCTCACCTTGAGCCCGACAACATATATCATGTGGCAAAAGGAATGGAAGTGTGATGTACAGGTTCGCCAACCGGCTTCATTGTCTGCTTTATGGTCGGCACGCCTTGCTAGAGGCTGCTACCAGCCGAGCAGGTCGGAGGTGATCCGACCTGCGACCAAGCCGACTTGAACCTAAGGGGTCGCGAGCTTAAGGGAAGGAACCTGTGAGGACGGATCAGACTCCACGAGTCAGATGTGATCCTACTTGGACTTGGAACCCGACCGAACAAATTTTGGGCTTTAGGGTCCATGCGAGGCCCAAGTTTTGAGCCCGCGGCGGACGCCTATATAAAGTGGAGGTGCGGCATACTCATTTGGTTGATCGCTTCGGCATTGTCATTAGGGTTTGCATGTGTTGCGAATAGCCACCTCCACTCGTCGCCGACTGTGTGATCAGACCTAGTAGTCCACCGAACGGTGTTCCTCCTGCACGTGCGGATACCACTAGAGGCGGTGCACTTGCGCCACTCCGGCGAACCTGTATGTGGGAACCGACGACCGACTGTTCGAGGGAGATCGGACAAGGAGGAGATGATCCACGCGGACGCGCTGCCCCAACTCTTCTTCCGCTGCACGGCACTACGCGTCTAGTGTAACGATCTGTGATCCATCTCCCGTAGCATGTTCTTGGTTGTTCTGTGCGTAGAAAAAAATTAATTTGCAGTCGACGCACGCTACCATAGAACCCAACATTCGTAACAAGTGTAACAGCAGCAACAGTAGTAGTAACTTAGCAAAAACAATATGAGCAAAGCGTAGGCACATAGTAGTGATGGATATTTGGATGACATTCATCATGTTACAGTCACAACCTAGAGTGATACACTCCAATTCATCAATGATAGGTAGGCTTGTCTTTCGTATATAGTCATACATGCTTGCAGTAAGAACTTGCATGCCATCTTTTGTCCTACCTTCCCATGGCAGCGGGGTCCTAATGGAAATCTAATGGTAATTAAGGCGCTCCTTTTAATAGAAACCGGAACAAATCATTAACTCATAGTGAATACATGAACTCCTCAAATTACAGTCGTTCCTTGAGAGTATCCGAATTATTGTCACCTTGGGTCTACGGTTCAGAACAATAACAAGTGCATATAACTTGCAGATAAGATCAAGAAATCAAATATACCCGTGAAAACAGAATAGTTCAGATCTGGAATCATGTCACTCGGACCCTAGTGACAAGTACTAAGCATAGCACATAAATGTCAATCTCAGAACATAGTGGATACTAAGGATCAAGACCTAACAAATTGACTCAATTACATGACAAATCTCATCCATCTCCATCTACCTCTAGTATGCCTACGATGAAATTACTCACTCCCGGAGCATCATGAGGTTGTTGATGGAGAAGGGTTGATGATGACGACAGTGATGAATCCCCCTCTCCGGAGCCCCGAATGGACTTGAGAATAGCCCTCCCGAGGAAGAACAAGAGGTGACCGTAGCTCCGTATCATAAAAAGCGATGATTCTTTGTCCCTGATTTTTTCTCAGGAAGACGGTATATATATGGACTTGAAATTAGGTTAGATAGATGCCTGTGGGCCCCACAAGGCAGCTAAGCGCACCCTGGGGACAGGAGTAGGCGCACCCTTTCCTTGTGGGCAGGTGGTGCCCCCCCTCCAGTAGATGTTTGCACCACTATTTTTTATATATTCAGTAAATATCTCCGCCAAGTTTCATCCAATTATGAGAATTTTTACTTCTGCACAAAAAACAACACCAAGGTAGTTCTGCCGAAAACAACATAGTCCAGGTTAGTTCCATTCAAATCATGCAAATTAGAGTCCAAAGCAAGAGCAAAAGTGTTTGGAAAAATAGATATGGTGGAGACGTATCATCCTCCTCAATGGACATGCTCAACCTTGATCTCTTTGGAGTGGTCTCCGAGTACCTTTAGATCCACTTCTCATTCTTGCATAGCTCTTTACAACAATGGTGCAACATGAAGGGCTTGAGGCTGAACTTGTTGTTCCAATGCTCGAATAGTTCTTGGATGTAGGGCCATACTCCGCCACTTTCACACTGCTCGGTGGTGCAGGATTCAGTTGATTCATGCAACTGGACCATCGGTTGCATTGGTCATGAATGGTGCTCCAACGATACCCAAGAGAACCTCGTGTACGACTTGATTGCACCTCCATGGTGTTGTTGTAGTAGTCTGTAATTCTCTCCCAAAATATAGTCTTGGTTTGATCTGTTCCAACCGGTGCATCCGTGAAGATATTCATAGGTTTTCTATCATGTTTCAGAATTCAATCGTGTAGTTATTTCTGTAAGTAGTTTCAAAGTTAGGTATCATTTTTTGAGTTCCGTCAGTTAGTTTCATTCTTCATTAGTTTCTTAATTTCTTAGTCTTAGTTATCAGTTCTTAGTCTTCAGAGTTAGTTGCCAGTACCCTTCTAAGGATCAATATCTTTCAGTTATTAGTCTTCATTAACCCTAAGGATCGACATTTTTGTGCTTATGTTGCTATCAGTTCTTAGTTTTTTGTATCTTCTATGCATAGTCATAACTAGTTTCATTTTTTAACAATAGTACTTTTGTTGCTCATCGGCTGACACCTTCTTTTTCTTTTTTCTCTTTTTTTCTGATGTATGCAACCCAACGGGCATCACAGAAATTACCATTCAATATCACGGGGACGGGCTAGCTGGAATATACTTGGGAACAGGGAGCATTACTACTGTTGTATATACGACTTTTAAGGACGGCCAAATCAACTTTAAGGAGGGGTGGAAGGAGTTTGTGATGGGGAAGGCAATGATGTACTAATCACTTTCAGGCGCAGCGCATTCGTGGATTTCAAAATGATAATGATCATCAACAAGAGAGTTGCTCGATTTTATTCAAGAGGGCGATGATGTGCTTTTTTCTGAAGTATAAGTCGTTCACCGTGCTCCACTTTTATATTGTTACAGTTGTTGTGTTTGCTTCAAGCTACTGGAATCTTTTTATAAGCCATCTATTTTCACTATCTTTTTCTTCAGTTAGCTTTCATGTATGTATTGCCAACCAATCGCCTAGCTATGCTCAATAACATTTGTATTTTCTCAATCTGTACTAGTAATATCAGTCATTGATTCTATTTTTTAAGCTTTGCTTTTCATTGTATGTATTATTGATTATTTCATTTTTCTCCTCTACACATCGCTTTACTTGGCCTATTCCTCGCATCTATCAGAGCTCCCAACATATAGTAAGCAAGGCTTCTGCTATAGCAGCGAGCGCATCAAGTGATGCTTGTAAGCACAATGATATGTCTCCAACGTATCTATATTTTTTGATTGTTCCATGCTATTATATTACCCCTTTTGGATGTTTATGGGCTTCATTTTACACATTTATATCATTTTTGGGACTAACGTACTAATCGGAGCCCATATTGCTATTTTTTTTTGCCTATTTCAGTATTTCGAAGAAAATGAATATCAAACGGAGTCCAAACGGAATGAAACCTTCGGGAGCGTGATTTTTGAAACAAACGTGATCCGGAGAGCTTGGAGTGAAAGTCAAGAAGCTCCAGAGGACCCCACAAGATAGGAGGGCCCCCCCTATAGGGCGGCCACCGACGTACTTCTTCCTCCTATATATACCTACGTACCCCGAAAACACCCAGGAGCACCACGAAACACAATTTCCACCGCCGTAACCTTCTGTATCCGTGATATCTCATCTTGGAGACTTCGTCGGCACTCTGCCGGAGGGGGAATCGACCATGGAGGGCTTCTACATCAACATCCTTGCCCCTCCGATGAGTTGTGAGTAGTTTACCACAGACCTACGGGTCCATAGTTATTAGCTAGATGGCTTCTCCTCTCTTTTTGGACCTCAATACAATGTTCTCCCCCTCTCTTGTGGAGGTCTATTTGATGGAAACTCTTTTTGCGGTGTGTTTGTCGAGATCCGATGAATTGTGGGTTTATGATCAAGTTTATCTATGAATAATATTTGAATCTTCTCTGAATTCTTTTATGTATGATTGAGTTATCTTTGCAAGTCTCTTCGAATTATCAGTTTGGTTTGGCCTACTAGATTGGTCTTTCTTGCCATTGGAGAAGTGCTTAGCTTTGGGTTCAATCTTGCGGTGTCCTTACCCACTGACAGAAAGGGTTGCAAGGCACGTATTGTATTGTTGCCATCGAGGATAACAAGATGGGCTTTATATCATATTGCATGAGTTTATCCCTCTACATCATGTCATCTTGCTTAATGCGTTACTCTGTTCTTATGAACTTAATACTCTACATGCAGGCAGGAGTCGGTCGATGTGTGGAAATTCTTATGAACCTTCTGTATCCGCGATATCTCATCTTGGCGCCGTTGCCGGGGAGGTCTTCGCTCAAGTCAAGACATACCAAGTACCCATCACAAACCCATATCCCTCGCATTTACATTATTTGCAATTTGCCTCTCGTTTTCCTCCCCCCCACTTCACCCTTGCCGTTTTATTCGCCCTCTCTTTCCCAATCTCCTCCTCTCTTTTTCGCTTGCCTTTTTCTGCTTGCTTGTGGGCCTGTTTGTCCTGATGGCTTTGCCTAAGGGTCCTGACCACCTTCTCAGAAGGATGGATGAGATTGAATCAAATATTAGAAGCTTTATGAATTTGCAATTTGAGCACAATAATTTCTTTAGAAAAGAACTTAAGGAACAAAAAAGTTTTTTGGGGTTTATGAACAAAGAGCTTGATGATATGAATAAAGAATTTTATGGTGTTAACACTCAAATTACCCGGCTTGAAAATGCTATAGCCAGAATTTCTGACAAGCAAGCCACCTTAGTCAATAAGATGGCTGCTAAACCAGAAAAATTACATGAAAATAATGATGTGGATCTTAAAGTTATTGATGCGTCTCCGATTAGATCTATATTTTGCAACATGAATTTTGATGATTATGGGATTGATGATGAATCAACTTTGCCTAGAAGGCATCCCAAGAATTCGGAGTCTTTAGATCTTAATGCTAAATTTGGTAAAAGTGAGATTGGAGAATCCTCAACTTCTAATAATATTGAACCTTCTATCTCGGATTTCAAGGAATTTGATTATGATAATTGCTCTTTAAAAGGTTGTATTTCCTTGTTGCAATCCGTTGTTAATTCTCCTCATGCTTATAGTCAAAATAAAGCTTTTACCAAACATATTATTGATGCCTTGATGCAATCTTATGATGAAAAACTTAATTTGGAAGTTTCTATACCTAAAAAACTTAATGATGAGTGGGAACCTACTATAAAGATTAGAATTAAAGATTATGAGTGTTTTGCTTTGTGTGATTTGGGTGCTAGTGTTTCCACGATTCCGAAAACTTTATGTGATATTCTAGGTTTCCATGATCTTGATGATTGCTCTTTAAATTTGCACCTTGCGGATTCCACCATTAAAAAACCGATGGGAAGAATCAATGATGTTCTTATTGTTGCAAATAGAAATTTGGTGCCCGTAGATTTTATCGTTCTTGATATAGATTGCAATCTTTCTTGCCCTATTATTCTTGGTAGACCTTTCCTTAGAACGATTGGTGCGATTATTGATATGAAGGAAGGGAACATTAGATTCCAATTTCCATTAAAGAAAGGCATGGAGCACTTTCCAAGAAAGAAAGTCAAATTACCTTATGAATCTATCATGCAGGCTACTTATGAATTTAGTGCCAAAGATGTCACTCGTTAGATCTATCCTTACTTTTATGCCTAGCTAGGGGCGTTAAACGATAGCGCTAGTTGGGAGGCAACCCAATTTTCTTTATGTTTTCTTGTTTTTGCTCCTGTTTAGTAATAAATCTTGCATCTACCTTCTGGTTAGATGTGTTTTTATCTTTTAATTAGTGTTTGTGCCAAGTAGAACCTATAGGATAACCTACGATGATAGTTGATTTGATTCTGCTGAAAAACAGAAACTTTGCGCGCACGAATATAATTTTGTTAAATCACAGGAACGTGATTTTGCATTGATTCTTTTTGCTTTTGTTCAATAAACAAATTGTCCAGGACTTCCTATTTTGTTAGGATTTTTAGAGTTCCATAAGTTTGCGTTAGTTACAGATTGCTACAGACTGTTCTATTTTTGACAGATTCTGTTTTTCGTGTGTTGTTTGCTTATTTCAATGCATCTATGGCTAGTAAATTAGTTTATAAACCATAAGGAAGTTGGAATACAGTAGGTTTAACACCAAATTAAATAAAGAATGAGTTCATGGCAGTACCTTATGTGGTGGTTTTGTTTTCTTTCACTAACGGAGCTTATAAGATTTCCTGTTGAGTTTTGTGTTGTGAAGTTTTCAAGTTTTGGGTAAAGCTTTTTTGGATTATGGAATAAGGAGTGGCAAGAGCCTAAGTTTGGGGATGCCCAAGGCACCCCAAGATATTAAAGAATAGCCAAAAGCCTAGGCTTGGGGATGCCCCGGGAAGGCATCCCCTCTTTTGTCTTCGTTCATTGGTAACTTTACTTGGAGCTATATTTTTATTCGCCACATGATATGTGTTTTGCTTGGAGCGTTGTGTATTATATTAGTCTTTCCTTTTTAGTTTACCACAATCATCCTTGCTGTACACACCTTTTGGGAGAAGCCTATTTGATTAGAATTTGCTCGAATACTCTATGTGTTTCACTTATATCTTTTGAGCTTAATAGTTTTTGCTCTAGTGCTTCACTTATATCTTTTAGAGCACGGTGGTGTCTTAATTTTGAAGAAATTGCTAGTATCTCATGCTGCACTTATATCTTTTTGAGAGTCTTTTAGAACATCATGGTATTTGCTATGGTCATAAAGTTGGTCCTAGAATGGTCTAGAGGTGCGCGGGGATTCAAACCTTGCAATATCCCAAATAAATGGAGACTTTGATGCCAAGGATCCGAAAATGGCAGCATATCGCAACGCTGTCCTAAAAATGTCAGCTCGGTTTGAAGGACTTGAATTCCACCACGTAGCCCGGGATAATAACCAAGCAGCCGACATATTGGCACGCATCGGCGCAAAACGTGACGCTGTCCCTCCAAACATCTTCCTGGAACGGCTCTTTAAGCCATCCGTACTATGGGAAGAGGAGTCTGGAAATAACAAACCGGAAGCAGCCGCACCAACCGACACAGAGCAATCTGACATAACCGGCGATTCAGTCGATGAAATAACACCTTCAGCCCACGACATAATGGCAGTACTCGCCCCATGGACAGAACCATTCCTAGCCTACTTGCTTAGGCAGGAACTTCCCGAAGACCAAAATGAGGCCCGCTGCATAGTCCGGCAATCAAAAGCCTACAAGGTCCATGAGGGAGAACTCTATAAGAAAAGCACAACCGGAGTCCTTCAAAGGTGTATCTCCGAAGAGGAAGGGCGAAACCTTCTGGCTGAAATTCATGCCGGACTAGGCGGACACCACGCCGCAGCTCGGGCCCTTGTAGGAAAGGCATTCCGTATAGGATTTTATTGGCCGACGGCCGAAAGCGGATCTCGGGACTTAGTCCAAAGATGCATCGGTTGTCGCCTCTTTGCTAATCGAGCCATATGCCACCCATCGCCCTCAAAACTATACCCATTACACGGCCGTTCGCGGTGCAGGGGCTTGACATGGTTGGACCCTTAAAGGGGGAACCCACAAGCAAAGGTACCTATTGTTCATGGTGGATAAATTCACCAAATGGATAGAGGCCAAGCCAGTTAAAACGGCAGAGTCCGGACCAACGATAGACTTCATATCCGGGGTAGTACACCGTTATGGTGTCCCCCACAGCATCATCACCGATAAAGGCATGAACTTCACGGCCGACGAGGTTAAATCATGGTGCAAAAATATGGGCATTAAGCTCGATTACGCTTCAGTCTATCATCCTCAAACCAACGGTCAAGTGGAACGAGCGAACGGTCTAATAATGGCGGCATCAAACCCGGACTAGTGCGGTCACTTGCGAAATCGACACGCCCGGGTAGAGGAGCTCGACTCCGTACTGGGGTTGCGGACAACGCCCAACCGTACTACCGGATTCACACCATTTTTATGGTATACGGCGCAGAGGCGATTCGCTCTGCGACATCATTCATGACTCACCTCGAGTGCGCATGTACAAAGAAAGAGAAGTCGAGCTGGATTGGCGGGACAGCTTGGGCGCGTTGGAGGAAAAACGCGACGTCGCCAAGGCTCGTTCCGCATTCTATCGATGAGAGCTCGAAGATATCAAAGCGAGAAGTGCGGGCCAAGACTTACAACATTGGCGAACTAGTTCTCGCTGCCGGACAAAAAAGGACAAGCTCAAGCCCAAATGGGAGGGGCCCTTCATTATCGATCAAGTCCTCGACCGGCGGAGCGCATACCGTCTCTTAAATCGTCGGACAACCGACTCGAGCCGAACCCATGGAATGCAGCCCGCCTCCGAAGATTCTATGCCTAGCGCCGGACTAAGAGTTCGTCCCCTTCCCCCGTCCAAATTTTTACACTTTAGCTGTCTTTTGTTTCTCTTTCTTCTCTCAACCCTTTTCCTAAAAAGCCCTTAAAGGCCTACTTGCGCATTGTTCGCACACACTTGATGTGCCATCCGCACTCATTATACCTGGGGGCTTCTTTACCAAAAGCTTAATTATAAGGGCTTCATGCCTAGCACATTTGTCGAGCTTCCACATGTACCTTTTATTCACCATTATATGCATCGATATGACTTAAGTTTTAGCCAAGCTGGGTTGCCTGGCTCCTGTGCTTACCCCTACGTTCCCGATTGTTCGGCTAGGAGGTAAAGGAGCACCTCTGCGATTATTCTTGCCGGTCACCGGATGTGTACCTCATCCTGGGTGAAGCCGAAAGCTAGCGTTCTTAAGGGAATATTCGGTCGGTGACTTGAAAGATGATTCTTTACCTACTTATTTATCTGCCCCTAGATGTTTTTCTGCTCTTTTCGCAGACCGGACATGCACTTTAGGGCATGCCTCCCAGGGAAAGGAACCCTTAACGGAACTATTCTCCCTGGAAGATGTTTCTTACTAACCATGTAATATAACATAACTAGTTGGGCACTTGTCTGATAAAGCACTAATGACCCCTCGCCTTGTCTCCATGCATGCCCGGTTGTTTCTTAACCGAGAAGGTATTCGTACACACCTCAGGACTCTAGGGTCCCGAGGTTGAAGCGAAAAGGTCGGCAAAGACAAACGATCTACAATCCGGCTAGAAGGCATTTTACATGTCATTTTAAAATACATTGTCAAATCTACTGACTATATTCCTCCTCAATCCCGTCTAACAGGCTGTCTAATTTACAGTCCCGTTGGGAAAATTTAGCGGCCAACTCTACTTGGCCGTATACTAAACTCATAGGGATCTCCTTCCCATCGGGCCCCACAGGTCCGACCTCGGCCATGTGGTTGGGATCCGCCTTCTTGTACCGCGTCTTCACCATGGCCTAGGCCTCCCTGGCACCTTGGCGGCAGGCCGAAATCTTCCATAAGCAGGCGTTGCCGCACTCCTGAAGCTTCTCCATAAGCTCCCCAAGGCCCTCGGGCAGGGGAGAGGCTGGCCATAAAGCACAGGACGACGCTGCTCATTGCTGTCGAACTCGTTCGAGCAGTTGCAACAGCTCGGGAAGTTGATCACCCGTTGATACGGGCATCTCCTCCGCAGGGCGACCTGTGAGTATACCTACAGACACATTTTGTCAATTGACTTCCTCGCCGGAATCTTCTTTTCAAAGGAGTTCGCTCAAGCACTTACTATAGATGCCGCGACGAAGCCACTGATTCTCCTTAACGGAGCCAGACAGCTCGGCCCGAACGCCTTTCAGCTCTTCTCCAAGCTGGGCGTGGGCATTCTGGAGCTTGTTCCTTTCCTGCTGCACCTTATTCAGCACCCTCTCGTCGGCCTTCAGCTGGCGCAGTAGTTCTTGCCTGTCCGGATCTTGTCCGGCAGCACCTACAATGTCATTATTAGACTTGCGCGCACGCCGCACACCACTTATCTTTTTAAAAATAATGTGTTACCCGGAGGGGTCTCTGTGTTTCCTCCTGCGGCAGCAAGTGCGGCCTCGAGTTGGGCCTTACACTCTTGCAGCTCCTGAGACAGTTGGGTATTCTTCTCCGTAAGATCCTGCGTTTCAAATGATCCTTAAATCATTTAATATAACTACTTTAAGTCTCGGGGGCTACTGGCATATACAACTATTAAATTCTCTTACCCGTATGTCTTTTACATCTTTGCTCCGTGGCTCTGGTCAAACCATCTTGAGCAGCACGGAGTGCGCGTCCCAGCGTTAAAGGCATTCAACGCCTCGGGGAGAAGCACGCGTCACGAAAAACTGTCGGCGGCGCTGTGGTTCATGGCGCTCTCCACCTCGCACTTGGTGGCGGACGATCTGTCGGCATCCTCCGTTGGAGGAGTATCCGTCTTGCACCTTGCGCTCGCCTCCCCCGCAGACCAGTCTTTGGAGCTTGGCTGGTAGAGGCTGGGTTGGCAACCTCTCGCCCCGATCCGGCGGCGCTTTTTCTCCTACAAAAGTCATGAGCACTCAAACGCTTCCTAGGAACGTTGCTCTAAATGACAAACCGTGGGCTATACCTTTGCGGCGACGTTTCAATCCGCGCCGCGCTCCTCTTCCGCCTACTGGTACGGACTGGCCCTTGTTGGTCAGCCGCCGCGGGTTCGGCTTCCCGCCTTGAAGGTGCCTCCTGCAAAGCGCCATCGTATACGGTGGTCAGAAATGAGCAAGGAGGAAATAATGGTGTCAGGACTTCGGTCGCAATCACCTGGGAAGCCGGATATAGTCCGGGGTAGTCAGCCGTGATGGCGACTAAAGCATTATCCATGCTGAGCTGGTGGAACACCCCGTCGATTAGCTCCACCTTTATGTCCGGGTCCTCTTCGGAGGCCGGATCCTGGGATCTCTCTGGATCCTCAGGTTGCGGAGCTGTACTAAGCATGCCCTCCACAACCCGACGCAGCTCCTGCGTCGAAAACATCATATAAGAAACTTAAACTTCGAAAGCATGGGTCGGGCACACAGAGTGTTCGCTTACCCAATGCCGAGGATTATTCATGGAGAACCCATTCAACGGGTTCGTCCGGAGGAAGTCCTCCTTCTCCCCCTTGTACAGGCCGGACAGGATCTTCGCCGGGTCCTCGGCCGAACCCGGCCCTTTGCGGCCATGACGGGTGGCATCGTCCTCCCCGTTGAAATCCCACATAGGGTGGCCCCTGTATTGCAGCGGCTGCACCCCCCGCATAATGCATGTTGCCATGACTCCAATCATGGTCAACCCGGAATGGGCGATAACCTTATCCGCCCATCAAATAATGGGCGCTCTTGTCTTCCTCCGGTTGGGGCTCCGTGGGCGCCAACTAAGGCATTTCTTCAGAGGAGCATTACTGAACTCCGGGAGGCCGATCTGAACAGGGTCCGGCAACGGATCGTCTTCTATGTAAAACCATTCCGAAGGCCAGTCTTCGGACGCCTTCTTAGGGGTTCGGATGGATATCCGGTCTGGCGATCGCCATATTTGGCGCCGCCCACTTGATATATGGACCCCTCGTGAGAGCGGGGTACAAGGCAAAACAACCTCTTCCACAGCGCAAAATGGGGCTCGGCGCCGAAATAGCTCGCAGGAGCTCGTAACCCGCGATATGCGGGATAGGCGGGAGTGAGGTGATGGAGCTGAGTCCGAGAACTCCGAGCCCGCGAGGAACGGATGTATAGGAAATCCGAGCCCCTTATCGGATAGGGGACGGCGTACCGCTCCCCTTTGTTGGGATTTGGGGTAGCCTCTGCTTGCTTCCCACCTTGGTAGGTGGCCAGCCCGGCTCGAACCGGGACCATGAAGGCCGGAGGGAGATATCCCTCCGCTTGGAGCGTCAGACGGCTGGGAGCGCGAGAGGAGGAGCCGCGTCGACGGTCCATGATGGAATGGATTTTTGGTCGGAAGCGCTCTGATGAGTACTCGCGGAAGGAAGATGGTGTGATTTGGATCTGGATTCTTGCCTCTCTTATAGGCAGATTATTTGCACAGCTAAGGGTAAAACATAAAAGATACCACGGCTTTTCGCATTAGTGCGGCGCGTGGAAGATGGCCATTATTGGGCGTGGAAGCCAAGAAGCGCAACATTGATAAGGAAGCGGACACTGTTCGGCGGTACATGGAACAAGGAGAACCCGCCTTGCAACGCCAAGACTACATCTGCGCTAGACCTATCGTCATTGAAGCCTGGTTAGGGGCTCTTGAGGAGTCTGGACTAGGGGTGTCCGGATAGCGGACTATCATCGTCGGCCGGACTCCAAGACTATGAAGATACAAGATTGAAGACTTCGCCCCGTGTCCGGATGGGACTTTCCTTGGCGTGGAAGGCAAGCTTGGCAATACGGATATGTAGATCTCCTACCACTGTAACCGACTCTGTGTAATCCTAGCCCTCTCCGGTGTCTATATAAACTGGAGGGTTTTAGTCCGTAGGACGAACAACCATTACAACAATCATACCATAGGCTAGCTTCTAGGGTTTAGCCTCCTTGATCTCGTGGTAGATCCACTCTTGTACTACCCATATCATCAATATCAATCAAGCAGGAGTAGGGTTTTACCACCATCGAGAGGGCCCGAACCTGGGTAAAAACATCGTGTCCCTTGTCTCCTGTTACCATCCGCCTAGACGCACAGTTTGGGACACCCTACCCGAGATCCACCGGTTTTGACACCGACAGCCACCGACGTACTTCTTCCTCCTATATATACCTACGTACCCCAAAAACATCCAGGAGCACCACGAAACACAATTTACACCACCGTAACCTTCTGTATCCACGAAATCTCATCTTGGAGCCTTCGCCGGCATTCTGCCGGAGGGGGAATCGACCATGGAGGGCTTCTACATCAACATCCTTGCCCCTCCGATGAGTTGTGAGTAGTTTACCACAGATCTACGGGTCCATAGTTATTAGCTAGATGGATTCTCCTCTCTTTTTGGATCTCAATACAATGTTCTCCCCCTCTCTTGTGGAGATCTATTCGATGTAAACTCTTTTTGCGGTGTGTTTGTCGAGATCCGATGAATTGTGGGTTTATGATCAAGTTTATCTATGAATAATATTTGAATCTTCTCTGAATTCTTTTATGTATGATTGAGTTATCTTTGCTAGTCTCTTCGAATTATCAGTTTGGTTTGGCCTACTAGATTGGTCTTTCTTGCCATGGGAGAAGTGCTTAGCTTTGGGTTCAATCTTGCGGTGTCCTTACCCAGTGACAGAAAGGGTTGCAAGGCATGTATTGTATTGTTGCCATCAAGGATAACAAGATGGGCTTTATATCATATTGCATGAGTTTATCCCTCTACATCATGTCATCTTGCTTAATGTGTTACTCTGTTCTTATGAACTTAATACTCTAGATGCAGGCAGGAGTCGGTCGATGTGTGGAGTAATAGTAGTAGATGCAGCAGAGTCGGTCTACTTGTTATGGACGTGATGCCTATATACATGATCATGCCTAGATAATCTCATAACTATGCGCTTTTCTATCAATTGCTCGACAAGAATTTGTTCACCCACCGTAATACTTATGCTATCTTGAGAGAAGCCACTAGTGAAACCTATGGCCCCGGGTCTATCTCTTATCATATTTGCTTTCAATCTACTTTTATTTGCATCTTTACTTTTTGCATCTATCTTATAAAATACCAAAAATATATTTATCTTATCATACTATCTTTATTAGATCTCACTTTCGCAAGTGGCCGTGAAGGGATTGACAACCCCTTTATTGTGTTGGTTGCGAGTTCTCAGTTTGTTTGTGTAGGTGTGTGGGACTTTGGAGGAGCCTCTTACTGGATTGATACCTTGGTTCTCAAAACTAAGGGAAATACTTACGCTACACTTGCTGCATCACCCTGTCCTCTTTGTGGAAAACCAACGCAAGCTCAAGACATAGCACACGACTTCTATTAGCAGCAGGCGGGGACTGATAATTTCAGACTAATTGAAATCTAGACAGATGGCAGCACGACAATGGACCAAAAAAACCGACCTGAGTCCAAATAGGAATCAGATGTCTGTTTGTTAGGCACTCCCTATTGATATCATCATCAAGGACTTTGCATCTAGAAAGTTAGAACAAAAAGTTGAAGGTAATATATAAGGGGCCCTGGTTCTTGTTCTGCCCAAGCCCCCTGAAATCTCAAGACCGACCCTGAGCAAAACCAAATTTATTCTTCCTTATAGCCGGATAGGGGATCAATTAGATTTGGCGTTTGGGAGGTTAAGCCTTATTTTTTAGTTTTAGATTGGTGGGTTATCTCTATTTAGTTAGTATTATTATAGCTTATTTTTATCGGTTTGTATTTCAGCTTTTTTTCAATTTCAGTCTATAATCATGAGTGTCCTACTAAATTTTTTGTTACATAGTTCTCTTTATTTTCGTTATTTAGCAAGCATCTCCAATATTTTCTTAGTATTTCATTATTGTCACTGTGTATCGGTCAATTGTTATATGTGGTTATGGTTTAGGGGTCATTTCTTAATCAATATTTCTTAGTTTTTTTCAAGGTTTTGTTAATAGTTTTTAGTTTTTCAGGGTTCATTGTATGGCTTTCAGTGTTATATATTCATTTTATGTTTAGTCTTGCATGGTTAGTTTCAGTGACATCGGTGTTTCATCAATCATCTGTTTTGATATTTTGGTTTAGTTCTTAGCATGAGTTTTCAGATACTCAGTTTAGGATAAGTAACCAGTTAGGTTTTAGTATTTAAACATGGAGTGACATAAGTTGTTCAGTGTCCATAGGTTTTCTGTCATGTTTCAGTTTTCAATCGTGTAGTTTTTTTGCAAGTGATTTCAGAGTTAGGTGTCATTGTTTCCAGTTCCGCCAGTTAGTTTCATTCTTCATTAGTTTCTTAATTTCTTAATCTTAGTTATCACTTCTTAGTCTTCGGAGTTAGTTCTTAGTACCCTTCTAAGGATCAATATCTTTCAGTTTTTGGTCTTCATTATCCCTAAGGATCGACATTTGTGTGCTTATGTTGCTATATGATACGTCCATTTTGCATCATGTTTTACTACTGTTATCTATAATATTTTTATGCATAATAATACTTTATGGAGTAATTCTAATCCTTTTCTCTCATAATATGCAAGGTTTACACAAAGAGGGAGAATACCTACAGCTGGAATTCTGGACCTGAAAAAGCTATGTCAGAGATACCTATTCTGTACATCTCGAAATGAGCTGAAATTTTAAGAAGAATTATTTTGGAATATACAATAAATATTGGAGCAAATAACTACCAGAAGGGGGGGGGGGTTGCTTGGTGCCCACAAGACACCAGGGTGTGCCATGCCCCCCAGGAGCACCCTGGTGGGTGGTGGGTAGCCCATCCCACCTCCAGTGCCCATCTTCTGGTATATAAGGTCTTTTGACCTAGAAAAAAAAGAAGGAGAGTACTTTCGGGATCGAGCGCCACCGTCTTGAGGCGAAACTTGGGCCGGAGCACTTTTGCCCTCTGGCCAAGCGATTCCGCCGGGGGAACTTCCCTCCCGGAGGGGGAAATCAAAGCCATTGTCATCACCAAAAACCCTCTCATCTTTGGGAGGACAATCTCCATCAACATCTTAAACAACACCATATCATCTAAAACCCAAGTACATCTCTTGTGTTCAATCTTTGTACCGAAACATCAGATTGGTACCTGTGGGTGACTAGTAGTGTTGATTACATCTTATAGTTGATTACTATATGGTTTATTTCGTGGAAGATTATATGTTCAGATCCATTATGCTATTCAATACCCCTCTGATCTTGAGCATGAATATCATTTGTGAGTAGTTACTTTTGTTCTTGAGGCCACGGGAGAAGTCATGTTGCTACGGGTTCTCAGTTTTTTTGTATCTTCTGCGCATCTATCAGAGCTCCCAACATATAGTAAGCAAGGCTTCTATTATAGCAGCGGGCACCTTAGCTGATGCTTGTAAGCACGACTTCTGTTAGCAGCGGGTGAGGACTAATGATTTTATACTAATTGAAATCTAGACAGATGGCAGCATGACAATGGACCAAAAAAACGACATGAGCCCAAATAGGAATCAGACGTCTGTTTGTTAGGCACTCCCTATTGATATCTTCATCCGACTTTGCATCTAGAAAGTTAGAACAAAAAACTGAAGGTACTATATAAGGGGACATGGTTCTTGTTTCGCCCCAGCCCCTCGAAATCTCAGGACCAGCCCTGAGCAAAACCAAATTTATTCTTCCTTATAGCCGGATAGGGGATCAGTTAGAGTTGGCGTTTGGGAGGTTAATTGTAGGCGCGTCCATCTAAATCTATAAATCTGACTCTGACGAGCGGAATGCATTCAGGATTCAAATCACAAGTACGAGTATTAAACAGGTTACTGAAGATCAAATTTGGCTCTTATGTACACCCTCCGTCCCATCATATAAAAGCGTTTTTGACACTACATTGACAATACTCCCTCTGGTCCTTTTTACTCCGCGTATTAGATTTGTGTCAAGTCAAATCTTGCAAACTTTGACCAAATAAACATTAAAAATAAAATATCAACATCTACAACACCAAATATATACTCCATGAAACTACATTTCATATTGAATCTAACAATTTTGATTTGGTATTATGAACGTTGATACTTTTTTCTATAAATATGGTCAAAGTAGAGATACTTTGACTTCGAGCAAACTTATATGCAAACTAAAAAGGGGACGCTATGCGTCCGCCGGCCGATTTTCTGATTTCATCTGTCGCCTTGACGGCGGTTGGATGCCCGACCTGATAGCCGTCCGATCTACTGCCCGTGCCGCGCATGTACTAGTTATTTTTCACAACAACCACTCTGTTGTAGAAATAATAGTACTCTTGCCCCCGGCCCCCTACAGATCTGCGCCCCGCGCGGTTTCGCAATAAGAACAATTCCTGTAATAATGCTCTTGTTGCAACATCTTGTCATTTTCTGATTTCCTGCAACAAGACCATTGTTGTGAAACCTCACCTTTTACAATTTTCTGCAACAAGACTCATGTTGCAAAACCTCTTCTTCTTTAGTTTTCTGCAACAAGACCCTTCGAAAAATTGCAACAACATCTCCCTCCGCGTCTAATTTTCTGCAACAAAATTTTTCACGCGTCTAATTTTCTGCAACATCTTCCACGCGTCTAACTTTTTGCAACAAGATCCTTATTGCAAAAATTGCAACAACATCTTCCATTGTGTCTAATTTTCTGCAACAAAACCCTTGTTGCAAAAATTAAAACAACATCTCCGCCACATCTAATTTTCTGCAACATGACCCATATTGCAAAAAATTGCAAAAACTACATATTTGTTTCTCTAAAACTACAAACTGGATAACTACATGAGGTACAGAAGCTTTGGAATAAAAAAATTATATCAGAAAACATATCAATCCTGCATCACTAGTTTCCTACAGCACATGAAATCTGTACCACTAATTCCGTACAACACAACAAAATCCTGCATCACTAACTTCCAGGTGAAAATGCTACAAAAAGTTTTGAGCTACAAACATTCAGACAAGCAGCACATCAATAGGATAACATGAGCTCCAGCAGCGCATCTGAAAGTCTAACAAAAAATTATGCAACACTAGATCTGCGACATCGTGCCTACTGCACATCTACACCACCTATAACATCTACTTCATCCGCCTCGATGGCAATGGCGAGAGCATCTCTCGACGATGGAGCACCGCTACGATGAGCTGCCGCGGGGATAACCATCATCAGGGCTAGCTAGAAAAAAATTGGGGGGGGGGAGCAGCGTGGCAACACCTGCTTGTGTCGCCGTCGGCCACAGCCGATCCCGAAGCTGTCGTCATCGCCACCGCGCTGGATGCGCCGCGGCCTCCCCACACCATGCGCCGTCGCCGCCCCTGCTCCCTCCCAAATCCCACCGCCGTCGCACTCCATCCTAGCCACCCACACGAGGCAACTGAGCTACGGGCGTTATCCAGTAGCACAAATGAGTCCTGAAACAATGGGTAAGTTGCGGAAAAACGTGTTAGGGAACGTAGTAATAATTCAAAATTTTCCTATGTGTCACCAAGATCAATCTAGGAGATACTAGTAACGAGAGTGAGTGCATCTTCATACACTTGAAGATCGCTAAGCGGAAGCATTACAAAAACGTGGTTGATGGAGTCGTACTCGCGACGATTCAAATCGCGGAAGATCCGATCTAGTGCCGAATGGACGACGCCTCCACGTTCAACACACATACAGCCCGAGGACGTCTCCTCCTTCTTGATCCAGCAAGGGGAGAGGAGAAATTGAGGGAGAGCTCCGGCAGCACGACGGCGTGGTGGTGGAGCTTGTGGTTCTCCTGCAGGGCTTCGCCAAGCACTACGGAGGAGAAGGGGGTATTGGAGGAGGGAGGGGCTGTGCCAAGGGAAGGGGTGCGGCTGCCCTCTCTCCCTCACTATATATAGGGGGAAGGGAGGAGGAGGAGGCGCCCTAGGGATTCCCTAGGGGAGGGGCGGCGGCCACAGGGGAAACCCTAGATGGGTTTGGGCGCCCCCACCCCTAGGAAACTTGCCCCCCAAGCCGGGAGGGGCGGCTGCCCTAGGGCAGGTGCCCCCACCTCTCCAGATTACATGATATGGGGTGGGAGGGGCGCACAGCCCCTTAGTGGGCTGATGTGCCCCATCCCCTTGGCCCATAAGGCCCCCAAACGCTTGTCGGGGCCTCCGAAACCCCTTTCAGACACGCTGGTCGTCACCCGGTACCCCTGGAACAATTTCGGACGCCAATACCCATCGTCCAATATATCAATCTTCACCTCTGGACCATTCCGGAGTTCCTCCTCATGTCTGGGATCTCATCAGGGACTCCGAACAACCTTCGGTAACCACATACTATTTCCCATAACAACTCTAGCGTCACCGAACCTTAAGTGTGTAGACCCTACGGGTTCGGGAACCATGCAGACATGACCGAGACGTTCTCCGGCCAATAACCAACAGTTGGATCTGGATACCCATGTTGGCTCCCACATGTTCCACGATGATCTCATCGGATGAACCACGATGTTGGGGATTCAATCGATCCCGTATACAATTCCCTTTGTCCACCGGTATGTTACTTGCCCGAGATTCGATCGTCGGTATCCTAATACCTCGTTCAATCTCGTTACGGGCAAGTCTCTTTACTCGTTCCGTAACGCATGATCCCGCGACTAATTCCTTAGTCACATTGAGCTCATTATGATGATGCATTACCGAGTGGGCCCAGAGATACCTCTCCGTCATACGGAGTGACAAATCCCAGTCTCGATTCGTGCCAACCCAACAGACACTTCCAGAGATACCTGTAGTGCACTTTACAGCCACCCAGTTACGTTGTGATGTCTGGTACACCCAAAGCATTCCTACTCTATCCGGGAGTTGCACAATCTCATGGTCTAAGGAAATGATACTTGACATTAGAAAAGCTCTTGGCAAATGAACTACACGATCTTGTCCTATGCTTAGGATTGGGTCTTGTCCATCACATCATTCTCCTAATGATGTGATCCCGTTATCAATGACATCCAATGTCCATGGTCAGGAAACCATAACCATCTATTGATCAACGAGCTAGTCAACTACAGGCTCACTAGGGAAATGTTGTGGTCTATGTATTCACACATGTGTTACGGTTTCCGGTTAATACAATTATAGCATGAACAATAGACAATTATCATGAACAAAGAAATATCATAATAACCATTTTATTATTGCCTCTAGGGCATATTTTTAACAGTCTCCCACTTGCACTAGAGTCAATAATCTAGTTCACATCACTATGTGAATGTAATGAATCAAACACCCGTGGGGTTTGATCATATCTCGCTTGTGAGAGAGGTTATTAGTCAACGGGTCTGAACCTTTTAGATCCGTGTGTGCTTTACAAATCTCCATGTCATCTTGTAGATGCAGCTACCACGTGCTATTTGGAACTATTGCAAATACCTGCTCTACTATACGAATCCGGTTTACTACTCGGAATCATCCGTATTAGTGTCAAAGTTTGCATCCACGTAACCCTTTACAACGAACTCTTTTACCACCTCCATAATCGAGAAAATTCCTTAGTCCACTAGTTACTAAGGATAACTTTGACCGCTATCCTGTGATCCATTCCTGGACCACTCTTGTACTCCATGAATGACTCATGGCAAGGCACACTTCAGGTGCGGTACACAGCATAGCATACTGTAGAGCCTAAGTCTAAAGCATAGGGGACGACCTTCGTCATTTCTCTCTCTTCTGCCGTGGTCAGGTCTTGAGTCCTTAGAAGGATTGCTGGAGCTTTGCACACTTGTTAGCATCTTTTAGGATTGAAAAAACCTTCTAGTTGTATCACATACAACCTTTCCTCAAGAAAATCATCGAGGAAACAATGTTTTGACATCCTATCTGCAAGATTTCATAAATAATGCAGTAACTGCTAATATAGTTCCAACAGAATCTTAGCATCGCTACGAGTGAGAAAGTCTCATCGTAGTCAACTCCTTGAACTTGTCGAAAAACATCTTAGCGACAAGTCAAGCTTTCTTAATGGTGACACTTACCATCATTGTCTGTCTTCCTTTTAAAATCTATCTGTGCCCAACAGCCTTACGACCATTAAGTAGTTCTTCCAAAGTCTACACTTTGTTTTCATACATGGATCCTCTCTCGGATTTTATGGCCTCGAGCCATTTGTCGGAATCCGGGCCCACCATCACTTCTCCATAGCTCGTAGGTTCATTGTTGTCTAGCAACATGACCTCCAAGACAGGATTACCGTACCACTCTGAAGTAGTATGCATCCTTGTCGACCTACGAGGATTGGTAGTGACTTGATCCAAAGTTTCATGATCACTATCATCAGCTTCCACTTCAATTGGTATAGGCACCACAGGAACGACTTCCTGGGCCCTGCTACACACTGGTTGAAGTGATGGTTCAATAACCTCATCAAGTCTCCACCATCCTTCCACTCAATTCTTTCGAGAGAAACTTTTCCTCGAGAAAGGACCCGTTTCTAGAAACAATCACTTTTGCTTCCGGATCTGAATTAGGAGGTGTACCCAACTATTTTGGGTGTCCTGTGAAGATGCATCTATCCGCTTTGGGTTCAAGCTTATCAGGCTAAAACTTTTTCACATAAGCATTGAAACCCCCAAACTTTTAAGAAACGACAGCTTAGGTTTCTCTAAACCATAGTTCATACGCTGTCATCTCAATGGAATTATGTGGTGCCCTATTTAAAATGAATGTGGTTGTCTCTAATGCCTAACCCATAAACGATAGTGGTAATTTGATAAGAGACATCATGGTATGCACCACATACAATAGGGTGCGGCTATGATGTTCGGACACACCATCACACTATAGTGTTCCAGGCGGTATTAGTTGTGAAACAATTTCCACAATGTCTTAATTGTGTACGAAACACGTAACTCAGATATTCATCTCTATGATCATATCATAGACATTTTATCCTCGTGTCACGATGATCTTCAACATCACTCTGAAATTACTTGAACCTTTCAATAATTCAGACTTGTGTTTCATAAATTAAATATACTTAGAATCTACTCAAATCATTTGTGAAGTAAGAGCATAACGATATTCACTGCGTGCCTCAGCACTCATTGGGTTGCACACATCAAATGTATTACTTCCAACAAGTTTCTCTCTTGTTCCATCTCACTGAAAATGAGGCCTTTCAGTCATCTTGCCCATGTGGTATGATTTGCATGTCTCAAGTGATTCAAAATCAAGTGAGTCCAAACGATCCATCTACATGGAGTTTCTTCATGCGTATATACCAATAGACATGGTTCGCATGTCTCAATATTTTTCAAAAAAAAACGAGTGAGTCCAAAAATCCATCAACATGGAGCTTCTTTGTGCGTTTTATCCAATATGACTCAAATGGCAGTGCCACAAGTATGTGGTACTATCATTACTATCTTATATCTTTTGGCATGAACATGTGTATTACTATGATCGAGATTCAATAAACCATTCATTTTAGGTGCAAAACCATTGAAGGTATTATTCAAATAAATAGAGTAACCATTATTCTCCTTAAATGAATAACCGTATTGCGATAAACATAATCCAATCATGTCTATGCTCAACGCAAACACCAAATAACAATTATTTAGGTTTAACACCAATCCCGATGGTAGAGGGAGCGTACGATGTTTTATCACATCAACCTTGGAAACACTTCCAACACATATCATCATCTCACCTTTAGCTAGTCTCCGTTTATTCCGTCGCTTTCTATTTCGAGTTACTAACACTTAGCAACCGAACCTGTATCTAATACCCTGGTGCTACTAGAAGTACTAGTAAAGTACACATTAATATAATGTATATCCAATATACTGTTGGGGAACGTAGTAATTTCAAAAATTTTCCTACGCACACGCAAGATCATGGTAATGCATAGCAACGAGAGGGGAGAGTGTTGTCTACGTACCCTCGTAGACCGAAAGCGGAATCGTTATGACAACGCGGTTGATGTAGTCGTACGTCTTCACGATCCGACCGATCCAAGCACCGAACGTACGGCACCTCCGAGTTCTGCACACGTTCAGCTCGATGACGTCCCTCGAACTCCGATCCAGCTGAGTGTCGAGGGAGAGTTCCGTCAGCATGACGGCATGGTGACGATCTTGATGTTCTACCGGCGCAGGGCTTCACCCAAGCTTTGCGACGATATGACCGAGGTGGAATATGGTGGAACGGGGCACCGCACACGGCTAAGGAACGATCCGTAGATCAACTTGTGTGTCTATGGGGTGCCCCCTACCCCCGTATATAAAGGAGGGAGGGAGGAGGAGGCCGGCCTAGGGAGGAGGCGCGCCATAGGGGAGTCCTACTCCCACCGGAGTAGGATTCCCCTTTCCTAGTCCAACTAGGGATCCTTCCATGTATTAGGAGTAGGAGACTAGGAAGGGAAGAGAGAAGGAAGGAAGGAGGGGTGCGGCCCTCCCTTAGCCCACCGGACTAGGGCAAGGGGCGCGCAGCCTGCCCTAGGCAGCCCTCTCCCTTTCCCGTAGGCCCAATAAGGCCCAATACTTCTCCCGGCGAATTCCGTAACTCTCGGTACTCAAAAATACCGAATCACTCGGAACCTTTCCGAACTTGAATATAGTCGTCCAATATATCGATCTTTATGTCTCGACCATTTCGAGACTCCTCGTCATGTCCCCGATCTCATCCGGGACTCAACTCCTTCGGTACATCAAAACTCATAAACTCATAATATAACCATCATCGAAACCTTAAGCGTGCGGACCCTACGGGTTCGAGAACTATGTAGACATGACCTAGAACTATTCTTGGTCAATAACCAATAGCGGGACCTGGATGCCCATGTTGGCTCCTACATATTCTACGAAGATCTTTATCGGTCAGACCGCATAACAACATACGTTGTTCCCTTTGTCATCGGTATGTTACTTGCCCGAGATTCGATCGTCGGTATCCAATACCTAGTTCAATCTCGTTACCGGCAAGTCTCTTTACTCGTTCCATAATACATCATCTCGCAACTAACTCATTAGTTGCAATGCTTGCAAGGCTTAAGTGATGTGCATTACCGAGAGGGCCCAGAGATACCTCTCCGACATTCGGAGTGACAAATCCTAATCTCGAAATACGCCAACCCAACAAGTACCTTTGGAGACACCAGAGAGCACCTTTATGATCACCCAATTACGTTGTGACGCTTTGGTAGCACACAAAGTGTTCCTCCGTAAACGGAGTTGCATAATCTCATAGTCATAGGAACATGTATAAGTCATGAAGGAAGCAATAGCAACATACTAAACGATCAAGTGCTAAGCTAACGGAATGGGTCATGTCAATCAGATCATTCAACTAATGATGTGACCTTGTTAATCAAATAACAACTCCTTGTTCATGGTTAGGAAACATAACCATCTTTGATTAACAAGCTAGTCAAGTAGAGGCATACTAGTGACACTATGTTTGTCTATATATTCACACATGTATTATGTTTCCGGTTAATACAATTCTAGCATGAATAATAAACATTTATCATGATATGAGGAAATAAATAATAACTTTATTATTGCCTCTAGGGCATATTTCCTTCAGTCTCCCACTTGCACTAGAGTCAATAATCTAGATCACATCACCATGTGATTAACATCGATAGTTCACATCATCATGTGATTAGCACCCATAGTTCACATCGCCATGTGACCAACACCCAAAGGGTTTACTAGATTCAGTAATCTAGTTCACATCGCTATGTGATTAACACCCAAAGAGTACTAAGGTGTGATCATGTTTTGCTTGTGAGAGAGTCTTAGTCAATGGGTCTTTCACATTCAGATCCGTTATGTATTTTGCAATTTTTCTATGTCTACAATGCTCTACACGAAGCTACTCTAGCTAATTGCTCCCACTTTCAATATGTATCTAGATCGAGACTTAGAGTCATCCAGATCAGTGTCAAAACTTGCATCGACGTAACCCTTTACGACGAACCTTTTGTCACTTCCATAATCGAGAAACATATCCTTATTCCACTAAGGATAATTTTGACCGCTGTCCATGATCTACTCCTAGATCACTATTGTACTCCTTGCCAAACTCAAAGGTAGGGTATACAATAGATCTGGTACACAACATGGCATATTTTATAGAACCTATGGCCAAGGCATAGGAAATGACTTTCATTCTCTTTCTATCTTCTGCTGTGGTCGGGTTTTGAGTCTTACTCTATTTCACACCTTGTAACACAGGCAAGAACTCTTTCTTTGATCGCTCCATTTTGAACTACTTCAAAATCTTGTCAAGGTATGTACTCATTGAAAAACTTATCAAGCGCCTTGATCTATCTCTATAGATCTTGATGCTCAATATGTAAGCAGCTTCACCGAGGTCTTTCTTTGAAAAACTCCTTTCAAACACTCCTTTATGCTTTACAGAATAATTCTACATTATTTCTGATCGACAATATGTCATTCACATATACTTATCAGAAATGTTGTATTGCTCCCACTCACTTTCTTGTAAATACAGGCTTCACTGCAAGTCTGTATAAACTATATGCTTTGATCACTTATCAAAGCGTATATTCCAACTCCGAGATGCTTGCACCAGTCCATAAATGGATTGATGGAGCTTGCGCACTTTGTTAGCTCCCTTTGGATCGATAAAAACTTTCTGGTTGCATCATATACAACTCTTCCTCCAGAAATCCATTCAGGAATGCAGTTTTTACATCCATTTGCCAAATTTCATAATCATAAAATGCGGCAATTGCTAACATGATTCGGACAGACTTAAGCATCGCTACGGGTGAGAAGGTCTCATCGTAGTCAACCCCTTGAACTTGTCGAAAACCTTTTTGCAACAAGTCAAGCTTTGTAGATAGTAACACTACTATCAACGTCCGTCTTCCTCTTGAAGATCCATTTATTTTCTATGGTTTGCCGATCATCGGGCAAATCCATCAAAGTCCATACTTTGTTCTCATACATGGATCATATCTCAGATTTCATGGCCTCAAACCATTTTGCGGAATCTGGGCTCATCATCGCTTCCTCATAGTTCGTAAGTTTGTCATGGTCAAGTAACACGACCTCCAGAACAGGATTACCGTACCACTCTGGTGCGGATCTCACTCTATTTTACCTACGAGGTTCGGTAGTAACTTGATCTGAAGTTACATGATCATCATCATTAGCTTCCTCACTAATTGGTATAGTAGTCACAAGAACAGATTTCGTGATGAACTACTTTCCAATAAGGAGAAGGTATAGCTTACCTCATCAAGTTCTACTTTCCTCCCACTCACTTCTTTCGAGAGAAACTCCTTCTCTAGAAAGGATCCATTTATTAGCAACGAATGTTTTGCCTTCGGATCTGTGATAGAAGGTGTACCCAACAATTTCCTTTGGGTATTTTATGAAGACGCACTTCTCCGATTTGGGTTTGAGCTTATCAGATGAAACTTTTTCACATAAGCATCGCAGCCCCAAACTTTAAGAAACGACAACTTGGGTTTCTTGCTAAACCACAGTTCATATAGTGTCGCCTCAACGGATTTAGATGGTGCCCTTTTAATGTGAATGCAGCTGTCTCTAATGCATGATCCCAAAACGATATTGGTAAATCGGTAAGAAACATCATAGATTGTACTATATCCAATAAAGTGCGGTTATGATGTTCGGACACACCATTATGATGTGGTGTTCGGTGGCATGAATTTGTGAAACTATTCCACATTGTTTTAATTGAAGACCAAACTCAGAACTCAAATATTTGTCTCCGCGATCATATCGTAGAAACTTTATTTTCTTGTTACGATGATTTTCCACTTCACTCTGAAATTCTTTGAACCTTTCAACTATTTCAGACTTATGTTTCATCAAGTAGATATACCCATATCTGCTCAAATCATCTGTGAAGGTCAGAAAATAACGATACCCGCCGCGAGCCTTAACACTCATTGGATCGCATACATCAATATGTATTATTTCCAATAAGTCAGTTGCTCGCTCCACTGTTCCGGAGAACGGAGTCTTAGTCATCTTGCCCATGAGGCATGGTTCGCAAGCATCAAGTGATTCATAATCAAGTGATTCCAAAATCCCATCAGCATGGAGTTTCTTCATGCGCTTTACACCAATATGACCTAAACGGCAGTGCCACAAATAAGTTGCACTATCATTATTAACTTTGCATATTTTGGTTTCAATATTATGAATATGTGTATCACTACGATCGAGATCCAATGAACCATTTTTATTGGGTGTGTAACCATATAAGGTTTTATTCATGTAAACGGAACAACAGTTTATTCTCTTACTTAAATGAATAACCGTATTGCAATAAACACGATCAAATCATATTCATGCTCAACGCAAACACCAAATAACATTTATTTAGGTTCAACACTAATCGCGAAAGTATAGGGAGTGTGCGATGATGATCATATCAATCTTGAAACTACTTTCAACACACATCGTCACTTCACCCTTAACTAGTTTTTGTTTATTCTGCAACCCCCATTTCGAGTTACTACTCTTAGAAACTGAACCAGTACCAAATACCGAGGGGTTGCTATAAACACTAGTAAAGTACACATAAATAACATGTATATCAAATATACCTTTGTTTACTTTGCCATCCTTCTTATCCGCCAAATACTTGGGGTAGTTCTGCTTCCAGTAACCAGTCCCTTTGCAGTAGAAGCACTTAGTCTCAGGCTTAGGTCCAGACTTGGGCTTCTTTACTTGAGCAGCAACTTGCTTGCCGTTCTTTTGAAGTTCCCTTCTATCCCTTTGCCCTTTTCTTGAAACTAGTGGTCTTGTTAACCATCAACACTTGATGTTCTTTCTTGATTTCTACCTTCATCGATTTCATCATGAAAAACTTGGGAATCATTTTCATCATCCCTTGCATCCTATAGTTCATCACGAAGTTCTACTAACTTGGTGATGGTGACTAGAGAATTCTGTCAATCACTATCTTATCTGGAAGATTAACTCCCACTTGATTCAAGCGATTGTAGTACCTGCATAATCTGAGCACATGCTCACTAGTTGAGCGATTCTCCTTCATCTTTTAGCTATAGAACTTGTTGGAGACTTCATATCTCTCAACTCGGTATTTGCTTGAAATATTAACTTCAACTCCTCGAACATCTCATATGGTCCATGACGCTCAAAACGCCTTTGAAGTCCCGATTCTAAGCCGTTAAGCATGGTGCACTAAACTATCAAGTAGTCATCATATTGAGCTAGCCAAACGCTCATAACGCCTCGCATCCGCTCCTGCAATAGGTCTGTCACCTAGCGTGCATCAAGGACATAATTCTTCAGTGCAAGAATGAGGATAAACCTCGATCGCGGATCCAATCCACATCATTGCTACTAACATCTTTCAATACATTTTTCTCTAGGAACATATCAAAATAAACATATGAAAACAACAACGCAAGCTATTGATCTTACAACATAATTTGCAAAATACTACCAGGACTAAGTTCATGATAAATTTAAGTTCAATTAATCATATTACTTAAGAACTCCCACTTAGATAGACATCCTCTAATCCTCTAAGTGATCACGTGATCCAAATTCAACTAAACCATAACCGATCATCACGTGAAATGGATTAGTTTTCAATGGTGAACATCTCATGTTGATCATATCTACTATATGATTCACGCTCGACCTTTCGGTCTCCGTGTTCCGAGGCCATATCTGCATATGCTAGGCTCGTCAAGTTTAACCCGAGTATTCCGCGTGTGCAAAACTGGCTTGCACCCGTTGTAGATGGACGTTGAGCTTATCACACCCGATCATCACGTGGTGTCTGGGCACGACGAACTTTGGCAACGGTGCATACTCAGGGAGAACACTTCTTGATAATTAGTGAGAGATCATCTTAAAATGCTACCGTCAATCAAAGCAAGAATAAGATGTATAATAGATAAACATCATATGCAATCAAAATATGTGACATGATATGGCCATGATCATCTTGCGCCTTTGATCTCCATCTCCAAAGTACTGTCATGATCTCTATCGTCACCGGCACGACACCATGATATTCATCATCTTGATCTACATCAATGTGTCATCACATGGTTGTCTCACCAACTATTGCTCTTGCAACTATTGCTGTCGTATATCGATAAAGTAAAGCAATTATTTGGCACTTGCATCTTATGCAACAAAGAGACATCCATAGGGCTTTTGCCAGTTGCTGATAACTTCAACAAAACATGATCATCTCATACAACAACTTATATCTTATCACGTCTTGACCATATCACATCACAACATGCCCTGCAAAAACAAGTTAGACGTCCTCTACTTTGTTGTTGCAAGTTTTACGTGGCTGCTACGGGCTTAAGCAAGAACCAATCTCACCTACGCATCAAAACCACAACGATAGTTTGTCAAGTTGGTGCTGTTTTAACCTTCGCAAGGACCGGGCGTAGCCATACTCGGTTCAACTAAAGTTGGAGAAACCGACACCGCTAGTCACCGTGTGCAAAGCACGGCGGTAAAACCAGTCTCGCGTAAGCGTCTGGCGTAATGTCGGTCCGGCCGCTTCATCCAACAATACCGCCAACCAAAGTATGACATGCTTTGGTAAGCAAGATGACTTATATCGCCCACAACTCACTTGTGTCCTACTCGTGCATATAACATCAAACCATAAAACCTAGGCTCGGATGCCACTTTGTTGGGGAACGTAGTAATTTCAAAAAATTTCCTACGCACACGCAAGATCATGGTAATGCATAGCAACAAGAGGGGAGAGTATTGTCTACGCACTCGTGAGACCGAAAGCGAAGCGCTATGACAACGCGTTGATGTAGTCGACGTCTTCACGATCCGACCGATCCAAGCACCGAACGTCACGGCACCTCCGAGTTCTCGCACACGCTCAGCTCGATGACATCCCTCGAACTCCGATCCAGCCGAGTGTCGAGGAGAGTTCCACAAGACGACGGCGTGGTGACGATCTTGATGTTCTATCGGCGCAGGCTTCACCCAAGCTTTGCGACGATATGACCGAGGTGGAATATGGTGGAAGGGGCACCGCACACGGCTAAGGAACGATCCGTAGATCAACTTGTGTGTCTATGGGGTGCCCCTACCCCGTATATAAAGGAGGAGGGAGGAGGAGGCCGCCTAGGGAGGAGGCGCGCCATAGGGGAGTCCTACTCCCACCGGAGTAGGATTCCCCTTTCCTAGTCCAACTAGGATCCTTCCATGTATTAGGAGTAGGAGACTAGGAAGGGAAGAGAGAAGGAAGGAAGGAGGGTGCCCCCTTAGCCAATTCGGACTAGGGCAAGGGGCGCGCAGCCTGCCCTAGGCAGCCCTCTCCCTTTCCCGTAGGGTCCAATAAGGCCCAATACTTCTCCCGGCGAATTCCTCGTAACTCTCCCAGACTCAAAAATACCGAATCACTCGAACCTTCCGAACTCGAATATAGTCGTCAATATATCGATCTTTACGCCTTGACCATTTCGAGACTCCTCGTCATGTCCCCGATCTCATCCGGGACTCAACTCCTTCGGTACATCAAAACTCATAAACTCATAATATAACCGCCATCGAAACCTTAAGCGTGCGGACCCTACGGGTTCGAGAACTATGTAGACATGACCTAGAACTATTCTTGGTCAATAACCAATAGCGGGACCTGGATGCCCATATTGGCTCCTACATATTCTACGAAGATCTTTATCGGTCAAACCGCATAACAACATACGTTGTTCCCTTTGTCATCGGTATGTTACTTGCCCGAGATTCGATCGTCGGTATCCAATACCTAGTTCAATCTCGCACGCAAGTCTCTTTACTCGCTCCATAATACATCATCTCGCAACTAACTCATTAGTTGCAATGCTTGCAAGGCTTAAGTGATGTGCATTACCGAGAGGGCCCAGAGATACCTCTCCGACATTCGGAGTGACAAATCCTAATCTCGAAATACGCCAACCCAACAAGTACCTTTGGAGACACCTGAGAGCACCTTTATAATCACCCGATTACGCTTGTGACGCTTTGGTAGCACACAAAGTGTTCCTCCGTAAACGGAGTTGCATAATCTCATAGTCATAGGAACATGTATAAGTCATGAAGGAAGCAATAGCAACATACTAAACGATCGTGTGCTAAGCTAACGGAATGGGTCATGTCAATCAGATCATTCAACTAATGATGTGACCTTGTTAATCAAATAACAACTCCTTGTTCATGGTTAGGAAACATAACCATCTTTGATTAACAAGCTAGTCAAGTAGAGGCATACTAGTGACACTCTGTTTGACTATATATTCACACATGTATTATGTTTCCGGTTAATACAATTCCAGCATGAATAATAAACATTTATCATGATATGAGGAAATAAATAATAACTTTATTATTGCCTCTAGGGCATATTTCCTTCATATACTTCTGTCGACCTTGCTAGCCTTCTCATCTACCGAGTATCTAGGGTAGTTCGGCTTCAGTGACCGTTCCCCTCATTACAAAAGCACTTAGTTTCGGGTTTGGGTTCAACCTTGGGTTTCTTCACTAGAGCAGCAACTGATTTGTCGTTTCATGAAGTATCCCTTCTTGCCCTTGCCCTTCTTGAAACTAGTGGTTTTACTAACCATCAACAATTGATGCTCCTACTTGATTTCTACTTTCGCGGTGTCAAACATCGCGAATAGCTCAAGGATCATCATATCTATCCCTGATATGTTATAGTTCATCACGAATCTCTAGTAGCTTGGTGGCCGTGACTTTGGAGAACCATCACTATCTCATCTGGAAGATTAATCCCACTGAATTCAAGCGATTGTAGTACTCAGACAATCTGAGCACATGCTCAACGATTGAGCTTTTCTCCCTTATTTTGCAAGCTAAGAAACTTGTCGGAGGTCTCGCACCTCTTGATGTGGCACGAGCCTGAAATCCCAATTTCAGCTCTTGGAACATCTCATATGTTCTGCGACGTTTCAAAAAATGTCTTCGGTGCCTTAATTCTAAACCGTTTAACATTACGCACTGAAGTATCACGTAGTCATCAAAACGTGTATGTCAGATGTTCGTAACATCCACAGACGACGCTCGAGGTTCAGCACACCGAGCGGTGCATTAAGGACATAATCCTTCTGCGCAGCAATGAGGACAATCCTTAGTATACAGACCCGGTCCACACAATTGCTACTGTCAACTTTCATCTAAAATTTTCTCTAGGAACATATCTAAAACAGTAGAACTAAAGCGCAAGCTACGACATAATTTGCAAAGACCTTTTGACTATGTTCATGACAATTAAGTTCGTCTAATGAATTATTAGTGATATCCCACTTAGATAGACATCCCTCTAGTCATCTAAGTGATACATGATCCGAATCGACTAGGCCGTGTCCGATCATCACGTGAGACGGACTAGTCATCAACGGTGAACATCTCCATGTTGATCGTATCTACCATACGACTCATGTTCGACCTTTCGGTCTCTCGTGTTCCGAGGCCATGTCTGTACATGCTAGGCTCGTCAAGTCAACCTAAGTGTTTCGCGTGTGTAAAACTGGCTTACACCCGTTGTATGCGAATGTTAGAATCTATCACACCCAATCATCACATGGTGCTTCGAAACAATGAACTTTCGCAACGGTGCACAGTTAGGGGGAACACTTTCTTGAAATTTGAGTGAGGGATCATCTATTTATGCTACCGTCGTTCTAAGCAAATAAGATGTAAACATGACAAACATCACATGCAAATCATAAAGTGACATGATATGGCCAATATCATCTTGCGCCTTTAATCTTCATCTTCGAGGTGCGGCATGATCACCATCGTCACCGGCATGACACCATAATCTCCATCATCACGATCTCCATCATCGTGTCTTCATGAAGTTGTCTCGCCAACTATTACTTCTACTACTATGGATAATGGTTAGCAATAAATTAAAGTAATTACATGGCATTTTCATTGACATGCAGGTCATACAATAAATTAAAACAACTCCTATGGCTCCTACCGGTTGTCATACTCATCGACATGCAAGTCGTGATTCCTATTACAAGAACATGATCAATCTCATACATCACATATATCATTCATCACATCCTTTTGGCCATATCACATCACATAGCATACCCTACGTACAAAAACAAGTTAGACTTCCTATTGTTGTTGCATGTTTTACGTGGCTACTATGGGTTTCTAGCAAGAACGTTTCTTACCTACGCAAAAGCCACAACGGTGATATGCTAATTGCTATTTACCCTTCATAAGGACCCTTTTATTCATAGAATCCGATCCGACTAAAGTGGGAGAGACAGACACCCGTTAGCCACCTTATGCAACAAGTGCATGTCAGTCAGTGGAACCTGTGTCACGTAAGCGTACGTGTAAGGTCGGTCCGGGCCGTTTCATCCCACAATGCTACCGAACCAAGATAGGACTAGTAACGGTAAGCAAATTAAACAAACCATCGCCCACAACTACTTGTGTTCTACTCGTGCATAGAATCTACGCATAGACCTAGCTCATGATGCCACTGTTAGGAAACGTAGTAATAATTCAAAATTTTCCTATGTGTCACCAAGATCAATCTAGGAGATACTAGCAACGAGAGAGAGAGAGAGAGAGGGAGTGCATCTTCATACCCTTGAAGATTTCTAAGAGGAAGCGTTACAATAACGCGGTTGATGGAGTCGTACTCACGGCGATTCAAATCGCGGAAGATCCGATCTAGCGCCGAACGGACGGCGCCTCCGCGTTCAACACACGTACAAACCGGGGACGTCTCCTCCTTCTTGATCCAGCAAGGGGAGAGGAGAAGTTGAGGGAGAGCTCTGGCAGCACGACGGCGTGGTGGTGGAGCTTGTGGTTCTGCTGCACGGCTTCGCCAAGCACTACGGAGGAGGAGGAGGTGTTGGAGGACGGAGGGCCTGCACGAAGGGAAGGGGTGCGGCTGCCCTCTCTCTCTCTCTCATTATATATAGGGGGAAGGGGGAGGAGGAGGCGCCCTAGGGATTCCCCAGGGGAGGGGCGGCGGCCACAGGGGAAACCCTAGATGGGTTTGGGCGCCCCCACCCCTAGGAAACTTGCCCCCAAGCCGGGAGGGGCGGCTGCCCTAGGGGAGGCGCCCCCACCTCTCCAAGTTACGTGAGATGGGGTGGGAGGTGCGCACAGCCCCTTAGTGGGCTGATGTGCCCCATCCCCTTGGCCCATAAGGCCCCAAACGCTTGTCGGGGCCTCCGAAACCCCTTACGGACACGCTGGTCGTCACTCGGTACCCCCGGAACATTTTCGGACGCCAATACCCTTCGTCGAATATATCGATCTTCACCTCCGGACCATTTCGGAGTTCGTCGTCACGTCCAGGATCTCATCCGGGACTCCGAACAACCTTCGGTAACCACATACTATTTCCCATAACAACTCTAGCGTCACCGAACCTTAAGTGTGTAGACCCTACGGGTTCGGGAACCATGCAGACATGACCGAGACGTTCTCTGGCCAATAATCAACAGTGGGATCTGGATACCCATGTTGGCTCCCACATGTTCCATGATGATCTCATCGGATGAACCACGATGTTGGGGATTCAATCAATCCCGTATACAATTCCCTTTGTCCACCGGTATGTTACTTGCCCGAGATTCGATCGTCCGTATCCCAATACCTCATTCAATCTCGTTACGGGAAAGTCTCTTTACTCGTTCCGTAACGCATGATCCCGTGACTAACTCCTTAGTCACATTGAGCTCATTATGATGATGCATTACTGAGTGGGCCAGAGATACCTCTCCGTCATACGGAGTGACAAATCCCAGTCTCAATTCGTGCCAACCTTACAGACACTTTCGGAGATACCTGTAGTGCACCTTTATAGCTACCCGATTCGCCAGTGACGCTTTGGTACACCCAAAGCATTCCTACAGTATCCGGGACTTGCACAATCTCATGGTCTAAGGAAATGATACTTGACATCAGAAAAGCTCTTAGCAAACGAACTACACGATCTTGTGCTATGCTTATTATTGGGTCTTGTCCATCACATCATTCTCCTAATGATGTGATCCCGTTATCAATGACATCCAATGTCCATGGTCAGGAAATCATAACCATCTATTGATCAACGAGCTAGTCAACTACAGGCTCACTAGGGACATGTTGTGGTCTATGAATTCACACATGTATTAGGGTTTCCGGTTAATACAATTATAGCATGAACAATAGACAATTATCATGAACAAAGAAATATAATAATAACCATTTTATTATTGCCTCTAGGGCATATTTCCAACAAAACATCCGCTCGTGAGGCAGAAGCGGGGACGATCTCGTCTGTCTGATCGAAAGACGATCCAACGGATGCGGAGCCGACAGACGCGTGAACGTTATCAGTCGGTTGAAGGACAACTTTTCCCAACTAAAAAGGATCGGGGTAGTAGTTGTTATAAATTGGGCCAATTCCAGTTCTGCCCCTAACTCGAACCCACTACTCAGTTTTGCCCCTAATTTTTGGGTATGCTCAGTTTTGCCCCTCTACTATTAGTGCCACTTATAGAAATGCCCCTCCGAGCCGTTACCGTCCAGTCAAAGGGCGTTGACCGTTTTCTGGGCATCTACTGGACATTTTTGCCCCTAAAAAAAATAAAACAGAAATTAAAAAATAAAAGAGAAAGGACACGATTACCTTTGTCCCAGGACGGCCCAGCCAGCCCAGCCCACTGGCTGGTCATCCTTCCCCTCTACCGAGGCCGAGGGCATGTCGCCCACATGCTCACCTGAGCGTTGCCGCTCCCGTGGCCAATGCTGTCGAGAGGCCGCGCCGCCATGTCCCCCATGCCCGCCGTCAAGCTCTGAATCACCATGCCAGCGATAGAGACGTCGGGTGCCCTTCAACTTCTCAACCGAAGCCATCTCCGCCGCATCTGTCCGTCGGCCGCCATCTTCAATTCGTCGTCGTCTGAGATCCCCTGACGCTAAATTACCGTCCCTGAGATCCATATGTCGTTGTGGATCTTCCAGACAACTCGCCGATGAGCTCCTCTTCGTATAACCCCCTCCTCACGATACCTCGCTCCGGCGGCCGTAGAATGGGTACATGTGCTCGCCGTCGGGCCTCGGGAGTCCTTTCTACCACTCTGGCATGCACGCGGTGAGACTCTGTTCCCCGTGCCTTCTATTCCCTCTCCCCCGTGCCTTCCAGCCCCTCTGCCACCATGCTTTGACCGGCGCCGCCGCTGGCCTCGGCCATGGCCGACACTCCGGCCGTCCCTGCTCACCCTGCCACTTCAGTTCGAGTCCGAGCAAGCCCAGGCGCGCGTGCAGGATGAAATCATCGCCGTTTTGGTCGCCGGACAGAGCTCCTATGCCCTCTGTCATGGCTCGCCAGTGGTTTGACTAGGATTAGTGCGCTTCGTTTGACAGTGGGGCCTATTAATTAGTTTAACCCTAATCCTAATTAGTAATAATAACAGTATGCTTATTAGTGAGACTAATCTGTGTGCCCTAACAGTTAACAAAACTACTAATCATTTAGAAAAATAACTAGACACTTACATGTGGAGTCCCACATGTAAGTGAGAGAGAGAGAGAGAGAGTTTTTATTTTTTCTACGATGGGTCCACATGTAAGTGAGTGAGAGAGTGGATATGGTTTTTATTTTTATTTTTTGTCAATGGGTATCACGCATAAGTGACACATGTAGTCAGGGGCAAAATGTCAAACAAACGCCCAGATAGCGGTCAGCGCCCTTTGACTGGACGGTAACGGCTCGGAAGGGCATTTCTATAAGTGACACTAGCGGCAGAGGGGCAAAACTGAGCATACCAGAAAATTAGGGGCAAATCTTGCAAACTTTGACCAAATAAACATTAAAAATAAAATATCAGCATCTACAGTACCAAATATATATTCCATGAAACTACATTTCATATTGAATCTAACAATATTAATTTGGCATTATGAACGTTGATACTTTTTTTCTATAAATATGGTCAAAGTAGAGATACTTTGACTTCGAGCAAACTTACACGCAAACTAAAAAGGACCGAGGGAGTAGTTGTTATAAATCTAACGGGCAGAATCCATCCATCCATTACTAGAAATCTGACATTCAGGATTCGAATCACAAGTACGAGTGTTCAACAAGTTAGTGAAGATCAAATTTAGCTCTTATGTAGTCGTTGGTTTATACTCTCTCCGTGTTAAAATATAAGACGTATTTTAACATTTGTGTAGTGTGGAAAAACATCTTAAGTTATTATGAGACGGGGGAGTAGCTTTGACCGTACGTAGGCGCATCCATCTTTGACCGGCAGAATCCAAACTCACAAGTATGAATACTCAGCTAGTTATTGAAGCTTTTGGACGGCCGCTAAACAGTAGTACCACATACAGTGTTGACTCACTACTGAGCAGTCAACTCCGTGGACTTGGCATGCCCATGGCCGTCTTCTTTCTCCACGCCATCGCCACCAGCGAAGAGCTTCTCGGTGTCCTCCAGGCCCCGGCCCCTCGTCTCCGGCAGGAAGCAGTACATGAACACCCACCCGGCGGCAGCTATGCTGGCGTAGAGGTAGAAGTTCCCGGCGAGCGTGATCTTGTGGGAGAGCGAGTAGAAGGACATGGTGATGGCCCCGCTCATGATCCGGTTCATCGCCGTGCCGAGCGCGCACCCCTGCGCGCGCAGCCGCAGCGGGAAGATCTCCGAGCTGTACACCCACGCGATGGGCCCCATCCCGATCGAGAACGACGCCACGAACGTCAGCACCGACGCGATGCTCACCGCCGACAGCGTCGTCGCCCCGTCCGCCGGTGAGGCCCGCTGGGCGATCACGTGCAGCGTTGACGCCAGCGTCACGAGCGACACCACCATCCCGCCGGCGCTGGTGAGGAGCAGCGGCCTCCGGCCGACGCGGTCGAGGAGGAACGTGGCCACGAGGATGAAGAGCGTCTTGGTCGCGCCCACCGAAATGGTGGCTCCGAGCGTGTTGGCGTCGGACTTGATACCGGCCTTCTCGAACACCCGTGGGCTGTACAGCACCACGGAGTCGATGCCGGAGGCTTGCTGGAAGAACTGGAGGCCGAGGCAGGCGATCAGGATGCGGCGCACGGGAGGCGTCGGGTGCAGCAGCAGGTCTCTCAGGACGCCCTCGCCGTGGGTGCCCTTGTTCTTGCGGACGATGGCGAGCAACTCGTCATTATTGTCGTCGGCGATCCCTTCGGGGATGCCGACGGCGCTCTTGATGTCGGCGAGCCTCTCCACGGCCTCCTCAGGGGAGTCCGAGGTCTTCTGGAGCACCCGGCGCGCGTCTCCGATGCGGCCCTGCATGACGAGCCACCGCGGCGACTCCGGCATGGCGAGGACGCCGACGGCGAGGAAGACCGGCGGCACGGCGCCCGCGAGGAACATGGCGCGCCAGCTGAGGTGCACGGGCAGGCTGTGGAAGGCGTAGTTGGAGATGTAGCCGAGGAGCACCCCGGTGTTGATGAACACCTCCGGGAAGGACGTGAGCAGGCCGCGGGCGGAGGTGGGTGCCACCTCGGCCGTGTACACCGGCGCGATCATGAGCGCGTAGCCGACGCCGACGCCGGCGACGAAGCGGCCGAGCATGAGGACCGCGTAGCTCGGGGCGAGGCCCATGATGAGGGCGCCCGCGAAGAAGATGACCGACGCGAGGACCATGGTGTACCGCCGGCCGATCCAGTCGGACGTCCGGCCCGCCGCGAGCGAGCCGACGAGCGAGAAGATGTTGATGATGCCGGCGAGGACCTCGATCTGCGTGTCCGTGATCTTCAGGTCCCTCTTCATGAATATCTGCGCGCCGCTCATCACCGAGACATCTGCTCCATCGCGCCGCGCGCGCACGCACAAACACAAGAATGTTAGTAGCTGCACATACGCGCGTATCACAGGGTATACATAGCTAGCGAGAGGTGCGCGAACCATAGCCGAGGAGGATGGAGTTCATGGAGGCGAGAATGGCGCAGGCGAGGGCGTACTTGTTGAGGGGCGCGCGCTTCGCCGGCGCATCGGCGGCGGGGATGTCGGCGGCCACATCCTTGGACATGGTGAAACTGAAACGGGGGAGGAAGTTAGTCTGCGAAGTGGCTCTCAGCACACTCGACGTGTCCTGCTCCTACCCGAGCCCGCACTGCTGCCTTCGCACGCTCTAAATACTGGTCTTCGTCCGGCTCAGATTAATAGCGCCCAGCGAGGACCCGGGGCGTTGCTATCATGTGAGAAAAATGGCGCGCGAATCTGCGAGATAGTCTTGCAGGCGATCGGCGCCCCGTTTACATGTGGAGCCAGACGACTCAAGCGAACACTGACATGAGCTGCATGCATGCATGGCTCTCAAAATTGAGAAATGCCTTTAGTTTCTCGACGTATGTATCGCTGAATAAAGGGTGAATTTGTGTTCTATTGAGATTGAAGTTTGAAAAACGTAGATTTGTTGTGTTGTAGTAGCCATTTTGTGTCGTTTTCAGTAGAGAAAGATGCTAGTCTACGTTTGGGATTGTCCGGGTTAATAACTTAATGAGTCAACTACACCAGTGGTGCTTGAACTTGGCGTGAACGGTCACTTTGGTGCTAGAACTTGTGGTATACATCGAACTGGTGTAATAACCTGGCTACGGCGTGCAAATATGGTGCAAATCTCAATTGTGTACGCCCGAGCCACTGACTATGCGTTCCCGCCGTCGGGATGGCAAAGAGAGGGAGTGTGGCCAGTTTTTTTGTTAAACCCCCTCGAGTTTTTTTTCTCATAACAATGCCTTATTGACGTTGGAAAGGTGGCATTTCAATTTTTTTACGAGTCTATTGCCAGTGGGTCCCGTGTGTGCATACTAAAATTAACAAGAAAAAAGGTGGCTTGGCATCTCGAGCGCGTGACCCTTGGTTAGGTCACAGTTGGTCCTGACCGCTATACCATTCACCTATTAACACCTTCACCTGGATAATTTTTTTTTGTTTTTAAGAAACACTTCAACATGGATAGTTAGGTTAATGTAGTCAAATAGAGGCGCTTGTGGGGCTGGAGGAATGGGCTGCCGCCAGTGCGCCCCATTTGCTCCTGTTTGTTTTATTTCGATATTTGTAGGTATGAAAATTCTAATCTCATTAATAAGAATAATGTTTCAATTTTCGTGAAGTACAAATATTATTATACATTCAAAATAAATTACTTTTCTAACTGTTCAGATATAATTTCAAAAATATACATATATATGTAAAATAATATTTGTGAAATTATGAAAATATTTGTATAATAAGAAATACAAATATTTTTAGCATTCAAATTCATAAATTTTTTTAATTCTACAATCATTTCAATAATCATACGCATATTTGTATAATTTGGTGTTTGTATACTTAAAATAGGTAGTTTAAGATTTAAAATATTAATACTGAATATTCAGTTGTGCTAATATTTAAATTAGATAAGTGTTTTTAATATAAGTCAAAAGTGAATATTCATAAATGTTTAGTAAATGTTTATATTCATCAGTTTGAATAATTTAAATATAACTGCAACTCTATACTTTTTTATATTCTTTAAACATTTTAAGTGCCCGCATTTACTAAATAATTTATATATTGCATGTCTGCTTAAAAACATTTATGTACTAATCACCGTTTATGTGTATAATATTTATTACACATAATTGTTTTGAACTTTATTTTTATTACTTACGTTTTACAATTATTTCAAAAAGAACTAGCGCATGTAAAATGGGCCGCAGTATCTGCAGCCAAATTTTTTCGAGAGTACATCTGCAGCCAATTTAAGCCCCACATGCATCATCTTTATACTACTTTTCTTTTTCCAAATACCCTTATATACTACATTAACGACTGTTATACTTGTTGAACATCCGGGCGCAGATGTTGCCGTGGCTGTGAGGGTGTGCGTCCTAGCAGTAGTTGGCGTGTTAGAATGTAGAGGCCTAAGTTTTTTTTTAGTTTACACGTCAGCACCTACTTGTCATACAGCAAAAAGGAAAAAACATCTACCACGTGAACATGGTCTTTTTTGTGAGAAATAATTTTTTTGAGGGGTTTTTGTTGCCAAAAAAACAGGCCACACGCTTCAAGTCGTTGACAGGAGGCCCCATGCCACGCTGGCACGCCAAGTCAGTGTTGATTTCCTATCCATACGCGATTAGGACCGTATTTGCACAACCTAGCCAAGTTATTGCACCAGTTTAATGTATGACACAAGTTCTAGCACCAAAGTGATTGTTTACGCCAAGTTCAAGCACCACCGGTGTAATTGACTCTAACTTAATATATGTTCCATCGTGCTGCAATTTCCCACCGATAGCGTGGAGATGACAACGATCCTAGAATGTCCAAAAACCGCTACTCCTTTGTTTTTCTACACCCGCAAGAAGTTCAGAGCTAAGCACTTCTTTTTAGTACATAGCAGGCACATTTGTTCGTGTTGTATACTCCCTCCGTCCCAAGAGCTGATTTAGACAACTTTATACTAAATCAACTACACTTATTTTGGAGGGACGGATGTAAGACAATAGGTTTGGAGGGAACCGGCATAGCCCTCTAGGGGTGGCCTATCACATATATATATATAATGAGTGGATACAACGTTACACTATACATGTATGCATACAGAGGCTATACAGTCTAACACCCTCCCTCAATCTTAGCCACTTCCTAAAGAATCTAGAAGGGTAAGATTGCGCTGGCAAGTCTCAAACTTTGATGGAGGCAACGGCTTGGTGAAGATGTCTGCAAGTTGATCCTTGGAAGAGATGAACCTGATATGTAGCTGCTTCTAAGACACACGTTCACGCACAAAGTGATAGTCAACTTCAATGTGTTTCATTCGGGAATGGAATACCGCATTCGCAGAGAGATATGTAGCACCGTTGTTATCACACCAAAGAACAGGAGACTGTGATTGGGATATACCCAATTCCCGAAGCAAAGACTGTAACCAGATAATCTCCGCAGTAGCATTGGCCACAACCTTATACTCAGCTTCAGTATTGCTACGTGAGACAATAGCCTGTTTCCGAGCAGTCCAGACGATCAGATTAGAGCCAAAGAACACAACATAGCCCCCCGTAGATCGCCTGTCATCCGGACTGCCAGCCCAATCCGCATCAGAATATGCCAAGAGACAGCCAGAGGAGGTCGGACGAATATGCAAGCCATGAGACACCATGAAGCAAATGTAGCGCAAGATGCGCTTAATAGCAGACCAATAAGTGTCACGGGGTGACTGCAGATACTGGCAAAATTGGTTGACAGCAAAAGAAATGTTCGGCCGTGTGATCATCAAGTACTGAAGACCACCAACAATACTCCGATACTCCGTCGCATCAGCAGAAGACAGAAGCACACCATCAACAGCAGTGATCTTGTCGGTGGTAGACATCGGTGTAGTTGTTGGTTTGCACTTAAGCATCCTAGTCCGCTGCAACAAATCCAAGGAGTACTTCTTCTGCGTCATAACAAGACCATCAGCCCGGGAAGTAACCTCCACACCAAGAAAGTAGTGAAGCTTTCCAAGGTCCTTGACCGCAAAATCAGCACCAAGAGAGCGAACAAGAGCAGTAGCAGCCGATTGAGAGGAGCTGACGAGAATAATATCATCCACATAAACCAACAAGTACATAGTAACCTCAGGCTTCTGTAGAAGAAATAGTGAGGAGTCAGCAGTCGACGATGCAAAACCATGAGCACGAAGGGCCATGGCAAGATGGGCATGCCATGCACGGGGAGCTTACTTCAAACCATAAAGTGCCTTGGACAGACGACAGAGATGATCAGGACGATCTGGATCAGAAAAACCCGGAGGCTGGCGCATATAAACCTCCTCCTCCAAGACACCATGGAGAAAGGCATTTTGAACATCGAGCTAACGAAGGAACCAACAGCGAGTAACGGCAAGAGAGAGAAGAATCCTGATGGTAGTAGGCTTAACCACTGGACAAAGGTGTCTTCATAGTCAAGATCATAGCGCTGCCGAAAACCACATGCAACAAGGTGAGCTTTGTAGTGCTCAATGGACCCATCAGAATGCTTCTTCACTTTGAAAACCCGCTTGGAATCAATGACGTTAACCTGCAATGGTGGAGGAACAAGAGTCCATGTCTTATTGCGAATAAGAGCTTGATACTCCTACTCCATGGCCTCTCTCCAATGAGGAATGCGCAGAGCAGCTTGATACGTGTGTGTGGCTCGGATGAGGGATCCGCAAGGGCAGCAGTCATGCATGCAGCCAACCAAGCAACTGTACCATCATGACGCTGCTTAAGCTGAAAAATGCCACTGCGACTACGCATATGTGGACGTAGAGCAGCAGCAGGAGCCGTCGAAGTTGAGGACGGCTATGAGGGAGTCCTGGATTAAGGGGTCCTCGGACGGCCGGGCTATATACTTTGTCCGGACTGTTGGACTATGAAGATACAAGATTGAAGACTTCGTCCCGTGTCCGGATGGGACTCTCCTTTGCGTGGAAGGCAAGCTTGGCAATTCGGATATGTAGATCTCCTTCTCTCAGAACCGACTGTAACCCTAGCCCTCCGGTGTCTATATAAACCGGAGGGTTTAGTCCGTAGGACAACAACAATCATAATCATAGGCTAGCTTCTAGGATTTAGCCTCTACGATCTCGTGGTAGATCAACTCTTGTAATACTCATATCATCAAGATCAATCAAGCAGAAGTAGGGTATTACCTCCACCGAGAGGGCCCAACCTGGTAAAACATCGTGTCCCCGCCTCCTGTTACCATTAGCCTTAGACGCACAGTTCGGGACCCCCTACCGAGATCCGCGGTTTTGACACCGACATTGGTTCTTTCATTGAGAGTTCCACTGTGTCGTCGCGGTAAGGCTTGATGGCTCCTTCAATCATCTTCAATGACGCGGTCCAGGGGGAGGTTTTCCTTCCCGGACAGATCTTCGTATTCGGCGGCTTCATACTGCGGGCCAACTCGCTTGGCCACCTGGAGCAGATCGATAGCTACGCCCCTGGCCATCAGGTCAGGTTTGGAAGCTTGAACTACACTGCCGACATCTGCGGAGACTTGATCTTCGACGGATTCGAGCCCATGTCAGGTACGCCGAACAGTCTTGACGAGCATGACTTAGATCTGCTATCAGATAGTGTTCGGGAGATCGCACATGCGGCGGCCCCGGGAATCAATTCGGAGCAGATCACGCCTTCCGAGGGTGGGTGGATGGACCCCGCCACGGAGGCCGCACACTCATCGGCGCTGGAGCCGAACACTGGTCCCACCCCCTATGAGGGTGGTGTCATCGGACCCTCGGACTCGTCTCCGGCTACAGGATCCGAACCGCGTACGTCCGTGCCTATCGAATCTGATTGGGCACCGGTCATGGAGTTCACCTCCGCGGACATTATTCAGCACTCGCCCTTCGGTGATGTGCTAAATTCATTAAGGTTTCTCTCCTTGTCAGGAGATTCCTGGCCGAACTATGTTCGGCTCGAGTGGGAAATGGACGACGAAGAAATTTGTTCCCAACCCACCACCCACATAATAGCCACTGTTGATGACTTAACCGACGTGCTTGACTTCGACTCCGAAGATATCGACGGTATGGACAACGATGCAGGAGAAGAACAGGAACCACCGCCTATAGGGCGCTGGACAGCCGCCTCATCATATATATATATATAAATATATATATATATATACAAATATATATATATATATATATATATTTGTATATATATATATATTTATATATATATGGTGGACACTCCCAAAGAAAGCAATGGCGATGAGGCAACGGAAGATAACCCCTTGGAGAAGCAATCTAGGCACCGGCATCATAGGCGCCGCTCCAAGCCCTGCCATAGCAAAAATAGTGATACCGGCACAAGAGATAACAATCCGAATGGTGCCGAAGACGAAAACAATCCTGCCCAGCCAGGCTTCGAGCAGGCCGAGCAAGAGGATGGGCAAGCTAGCCCTAAAGAACAAGCAACAGATGGAGAATCAGAGGATGATAACTACATGCCTCTCTCCGAAGACGAAGTGAGCCTTGGCGACGAAGAATTCATCGTGCCTGAGGATCCCGTCGAGCAGGAGCGCTTCAAGCGCTGGCTTATAGCCACTGCAAAGAGCCTGAAGAATAAACAACAGCAGCTTCAAGCTGATCAAGATCTGCTAACTGATAGATGGACCGAGGTCCTGGCTGCCGAGGAATACGGACTCGAGCGCCCGACCAAAACTTACCCAAAGCGCAGGTTGCTACCTCAACTTGAGGAGGAGGCGCGAAAGCCCACACTACCAGCGCATGATGCGGCTGACCGGCCACCCCGTGGCCGAGACAAAGCGGCGCACCAGCTCGAAGTCCAGACCGCACCCCGTCGCCAATCAAACAATAATACTAAGGCCCAGGGCTACACGAAGGACCTGCGAGACATACTGGAAAACAAAGCAGGACAGTGAAGATCGATCTACGGATCACGGGGGCGCACCACAATGCGTGACGATGACCGTCACGCCGGATACAATAAACAAAAGACCAGCCGGACCGAATATAACGTAGTCCGGCACAGCGGCGCCACACACCCCCAATGCTTCACTGATGAAGTAATGGATCATGAATTCCCAAAAGGGTTTAAACCCGTGAACATAGAATCATACGATGGTACTACAGACCCCGCAGTATGGCTAGAAGATTTCTTCCTCCACATTCACATGGCCTGCGGAGATGATCTACACGCTATCAAGTACCTCCCACTAAAACTCAAGGGACCGGCTCGGCATTGGCTCAATAGCTTGCCGGCAAACTCCATCAGGAGTTGGGAGAACCTGGCAAACACATTCCTTCACAACTTCCAGGGCACTTATGTGCAACCACCAGATGCTGATGACTTAAGTCACATAACCCAACAGCCCGGAGAGTCAGCGAGGAAATTTTGGACCCAGTTCTTAACTAAAAAGAACCAAATTGTCGACTGTTCGGATGCCGAAGCCCTAGCGGCCTTTAAACATAACATCCGCGACGAGTGGCTTGCCCGACATCTCGGCCAAGAAAAGCCAAAGTCCATGGCAGCCCTCACAACACTCATGACCCGCTTTTGTGCCGGCGAGGATAGCTGGTTGGCTCGTAGCAACAACACAACAAGCAATCCTGGCACATCAAAAGCCAGGGATAGCAACGACAAACCATGGTGCAACAAACACAAGCGTCGCAAAAACGGTGATAGTCAACACCGGATTCAGTGGCTCCAAGGCCTGTCAGCGGAAAAAGCCATTCAATAAAAACAATTCAGGCCCATCCAGTTTGGACCGCATACTCGACCGTCAATGCCAAATTCATGGCACCCAGGAACACCAACCAATCATACCAACAGAGAATGCTGGGTCTTCAGACAAGCCGGCAGGTCAGGTGCCGAAAACAAGGGGAAGGGTTCTCAAAGCGACAATGACGATGAGGGGCCCAGATCACCGAATTCAAGAGGGCAAAAGAAATTTCCCACGCAAATCAAAACGGTGAACATGATAAATGACACCCACATTCCCAAGTTGGAACGAACGTGCACCCTTAGGGATGTCGACTTAAACGGAGCCAGTCGCCCCACAATACAACCTATGGCCGATTACCTTTGATCGTAAGGATCGTCCGGCCAATACCAATCAGGGCAATCAAGCCGCAGTCATCCTTGACCCAATAATCAATGGATTCCATTTCACACGAGTCCTTATGGACGGAGGCAGTAGTATAAACCTGTTGTATCAGGACACATCGCGCAGGATGAGTATCAATCATTCGATGATCAAACCCACTAAAACCACCTTTAAAGGTTCATACCAGGTGTGGAGGCCAATTATACAGGCTCCATCACCCTGGAGGTGGTCTTCGGATCACCAAACAATTGCCGTACCAAAGAGTTAGTCTTCGACATCGTCCCCTTTCACGACGACTATCAAGCATTGCTTGGACGAACCGCATTTGCTCAGTTCAATGCGGTGCCACATTACGCCTACCGTAAACTCAAGATGCCCGGTCCCCGCGGCGTCATCACGGTCAATGGCAAAGTCCAGCTCCCGGACACCGCTAAAGGAGTCCGAACTACTGCGCGGCAGGATAGCCCGGCTCGTCCGGAGCTTAAATAAAACACTCCAGCAAATAGTTCAGACAAGCCACATACCGCGGCTCAACCGCTCTATGGCGCGAAACCATCTCTTACATTTTCTTTGCAGGTTCACCTTTGCGTAGGCCAAGACGGATGGTGTGAAGACAGTTCGAGCGCGTAAGGGAATCTCTAGATATCCCCCCTATGATTATCCGACCATACTTCGGATCCGCATACATCTTCCTCCCGCCCGGTCTCAGCAGGTTCCGTAGTCATATTTCTTTTTATCACACTATCTGTACTCATATGCATTGATGTATTATTCAAATACAACATGTGAATTCATATGATGCTCGTCTGCTGCTATTTCTCATTAAAACTCTTTTGCTAAAAGGCAGATGCATACCGCGATATGCCTCAATATGCCAGGGGCTTCTTTATACCCATAATATGGCAATAAAGTCTGAACACCTTCACGGCAGTTCGGCACCCCGAACTTATAGCATTATGTGCATCAGCTCCGAATCATGTCTTGGGTCAATAGTTGGGTTTGCCCGGCTCCTATGTTTTGGTACCTTATGTTTTGCTATATCGTCTAAGGTAGCACAGGGAGAACTACTGCGATTGTGTCCCGGTTCTTCCGGACGAGCACCTCAATAGAGAAAGCCGAAAACTGACTGCCATGATGCAGCGAGAGCTAGTCAACTGTTCGAGAGGTTGTAAAATCTTTAAGGATTTCTTCCGCATAATGCCATAGCGAGGGATCGACTTTTCTTCCGATCAGGCGCCTGTAAAGCCCCTCGTGCGGTCTTCCGAACAATAGGGGCTGCGCCTACCTTCCTTTTAACACTCCTATGTCTAAGTGAGAGTGATAAAGCCCTATAGTCTGATTGCCTGGTTCGCTGTGCTGAACACCTCCTTCAAGGACCCAAAACTGGGATAAAGAGTGTTCAGGTTTATCCCGAACACCCCCGTACTTACCACGTGGGGGCAGAAGCCGACGACTGGCTAACTTTCAGGATTAGTATATAAAACGGCCGCACAGGAGGAAAAAATTTCAAACAACAAGCAATAAATGATAAAAATGCCTTGTTCAAATATTACAAAGGACAAACATGACCGTATTCATGGAAATATAATGTCCTTGGTGCATTGTTCCGCCGCAAGGCGGGCTCCTTTCAAGATGCCTTCATAATATAGCTCGGGCTTGCGGTGCTCGTTTCCCTCCGGTGGTCCCTCGGTCATCAGCTTTTCCGCATCCATCTTCCCCCAGTGCACCTTCGCGTGGGCGAAGGCCATTCGTGCACCTTCTATGCAGACTGGCCGCTTGACGACTTCGAGTCGAGGGCAGGCACTCACAATCCGCTTCACGAGCCCGAAGTAACTGCTTGGAATCGGATCGGCGGGCCACTGCCGGATAATCAAATCCTTCATGGCTAGCTCGGCCGCCTTATGCAGTTCGACCAGCTGCTTTAGTTGATCGGAAAACGACACCGGATAATTCGGCGCCAGATACTGCATCCAGAAGAGCTTATTCGCAGTATTCCTCTCTTCAGCTCGGTAGCATTGGGCGGCGTCAGATATGCTGCATGGCAGCTCTGCAAATACCCTTGGAGAAATCAGAATTTAAACTAACTTGATTTTCTCCTTTCAAATACCCGCTTTGTACAGAAAAAGCCTTACCAGCCGCAATCTTCCTCGCCTCCTGGATTTCCTTCAAGGCACCTTGGGCTTCCCCCCGGGCATCACTTGCGGCTTGGCGAGCCTGGGAGAGTTCGGATTCTTTCCCTGCTAAACTCTACTCCAAGGTCTCGCATTTCTTCACGGCCTCTTGAAGCTCTCGCTCAGCCTCAATAACTCTGGCCTCGTGCTTCTCACGAAGAGCCTGCTCTGCGGCGGCCTTCTTCTCGGCTTCGGCCACAACCTTTTTAAGAGCCTCAATTTCGGCCGTCGCCCCTAGAGCACATTACAAAAACATTTTCATCATGCACACTTATTCATTTGTGCTAAACAAACAAGGTTTCGGCATACCATGGTTATCCTCCAGCTGTTTCTTAACTTGGCCAAGTTCTCCCTCAGCCCGCTCCAGACTATGCCTTAGTCCGGATACTTCCGCAGCATGAGAGGCGGCAGTTGCCACAGACGCCTGCTTATTAAAAAGAGTGATAGATGTCATGAAGTGAGTCTCCTGCGAACATAAATTTGATCCTCTGTACGGTTTTTTCTTTCACCGAACAGTGTATCAGGTGCTGCTATCTATGTTGGAAATATGCCCTAGAGGCAATAATAAAAGTATTATTATTATATTTCCTTGTTCATGATAATTGTCTTTTATTCATGCTATAACTGTATTATCCGGAAATCGTAATACACGTGTGAATACATAGACCACAATATGTCCCTAGTGAGCCTCTAGTTGACTAGCTCGTTGTGATCAACAGATAGTCATGGTTTCTGACTATGGACATTGGATGTCGTTGATAACGGATCACATCATTAGGAGAATGATGTGATGGACAAGACCCAATCCTAAGCATAGCACAAAGATCGTAGTTCGTTTGCTAGAGCTTTTCCAATGTCAAGTATCTCTTCCTTAGACCATGAGATCGTAACTCCCGGATACCGTAGGAGTGCTTTGGGTGTATCAAACGTCACAACGAATCGGGTGACTATAAAGGTGCACTACAGGTATCTCCGAAAGTGTCATTGGGTTGACACGGATCGAGATCGATTTGTCACTCCGCAAACGGAGAGGTATCTCTGGGCCCACTCGGTAGGACATCATCATAATGTGCACAATGTGATTAAGGGGTTGATCACGGGATGATGTGTTGCGGAACGAGTAAAGAGACTTGCCGTAACGAGATTGAACAAGGTATCGGTATACCGACGATCGAATCTCGGGCAAGTAAAATACCGCTAGACAAAGGGAATTGTATACGGGATCGACTGAGTCCTTGACATCGTGGTTCATCCGATGAGATCATCGTGGAACATGTGGGAGCCAACATGGGTATCCAGATCCCGCTGTTGGTTATTGATCGGAGAACGTCTCGGTCATGTCTACATGTCTCCCGAACCCGTAGGGTCTACACACTTAAGGTTCGATGACGCTAGGGTTATAAAGGAAGCTTGTATGTGGTTACCGAATGTTGTTCGGAGTCCCGGATGAGATCCCTGACATCACGAGGAGTTCCGGAATGGTCCGGAGGTAAAGATTTATATATGGGAAGTCCTGTTTTGGTCACCGGAAAAGTTTCGGGGTTTATCGGTAACGTACCGGGACCACCGGGAGGGTCCCGGGGGTCCACCAAGTGGGGCCACCTGCCCTGAAGGCTGCATGGGCCAAGTGTGGGAGGGACCAGCCCGGTGGGCTGGTGCGCCCCACCAAGGCCCAAGGCGCCTAGGGGCTGGGGAAACCCTAAAGGGGCGCCCTTGCCTTGGGGGCAAGGCAACCTTCCCAGCCGCCCCCTCCTCAGATTGGATCCGAGGGGCCGGCCTCCCTCCCTTGCCCCTATATATATGTGGGGGGTGGGAGGGCAGCCATACCCATGTTCTGGCGCAGCCCTCCCCCTCTCCCAATTACTCCTCCTCTCCCTTGGTGCTTGGCGAAGCCCTGCGGGATTGCCACGCTCCTCCATCACCACCACGCCGTTGTGCTGCTGCTGGAGGGAGTCTTCCTCAACCTCTCCCTCTCTCCTTGCTGGATCAAGGCGGGGGAGACGTCACCGGGCTGTATGTGTGTTGAACGCGGAGGTGCCGTCCGTTCGGCACTGGATCATCGGTGATTTGAATCACGACGAGTACGACTCCATCAACCCCGTTCACTTGAACGCTTCCGCTCAGCGATCTACAAGGGTATGTAGATGCACTCTCTTTCTACTCGTTGCTGGTCTCTCCATAGATAGATCTTGGTGACACGTAGGAAAATTTTTGAATTTCTGCTACGTTCCCCAACAGTGGCATCATGAGCTAGGTCTATTGCGTAGATTCTTTGCACGAGTAGAACACAAAGTAGTTGTGGGCGTTGATGTTTCTCAATATGCTTACCGTTACTAGTCCAATCTTGTTTCGACGGTATTGTGGGATGAAGCGGCCCGGACCGACCTTACACGTACACTTACGTGAGACAGGTTCCACCGATTGACATGCACTTCGTGCATAAGGTGGCTAGCGGGTGCCAGTCTCTCCCACTTTAGTCGGAACGGATTCGATGAAAAGGGTCCTTATGAAGGGTAAATAGCAATTGGCATATCACGTTGTGGTTTTTGCGTAGGTAAGAAACGTTCTTGCTAGAAACCCATAGCAGCCACGTAAAACATGCAACAACAATTAGAGGACGTCTAACTTGTTTTTGCAGGGTATGCTATGTGATGTGATATGGCCAAAAGAATGTGATGAATGATATGGGATGTATGAGATTGATCATGTTCTTGTAATAGGAATCACGACTTGCATGTCGATGAGTATGACAACCGCGGAGCCATAGGAGTTGTCTTTATTTATTGTATGACCTGCGTGTCATTGAACAACGCCATGTAATTACTTTACTTTATTGCTAACCGGTAGCCATAGTAGTAGAAGTAATAAGTTGGCGAGACGACTTCATGGAGACACGATGATGGAGATCATGATGATGGAGATCATGGTGTCATGCCGGTGACGATGATGATCATGGAGCCCCGAAGATGGACATCAAAAGGAGCAAAATGATATCGGCCATATCATGTCACTATTTGATTGCATGTGATGTTTATCATGTTTATGCATCTTGTTTACTTAGGACGACGGTAGTAAATAAGATGATCCTTACAAAATTTCAAGAAGTGTTCTCCCCGATCGTGCACCGTTGCTACGGTTAAATCGCTTCTAAGCACCACGTGATGATCGGGTGTGATGGATTCTTACGTTCACATACAACGGGTGTAAGACAGTTTTACACAGCGAAAACACTTGGGGTTAACTTGACGAGCCTAGCATGTGCAGACATGGCCTCGGAACACGGAGACCGAAAGGTCGAGCATGAGTCGTATGGAAGATACGATCAACATGAAGATGTTCACCGATGAGACTAGTCCGTCTCACGTGATGATCGGACACGGCCTAGTTGACTCGGATCATGTAATCACTTAGATGACCGGAGGATGTCTATCTGAGTGGGAGTTCATAAGATGAACTTAATTATCCCGAACATAGTCAAAAGATCTTTGCAAATTATGTCGAAGCTCGCGCTTTAGTTCCACTGCTTAGATATGTTCCTAGAGAAAATATAGTTGAAAGTTGACATGAGCGATTATGCGGACGAGAGAAAGCTTATGTCCTTAATGCACCGCTCGAGTGTCTTGAACCCCAAACGTCGTTTGTGGATGTTGCGAACATCGGACATACACGTTTGATAACTACGTGATAGTTCGCTTAAATGGTTTAGAGTTGAGGCACCAAAGACGTTTTGAACGTCACGGAACATATGAGATGTTTCGAGGGCTGAAATTGAGATTTCAGGCTCGTGCCCACGTCAAGAGGTATGAGACCTCCGACGATTTTCTTAGCCTGCAAACTAAGGGAGAAAAGCTCAATCGTTGAGCTTGTGCTCATATTGTCTGAGTGCAACAATCACTTAAATCGAGTGGGAGTCGATCTTCCAGAGGAGATAGTGATGTTTCTCCAAAGTCATTGCCACCAAGCTGCTAGAGCTTCGTGATGAACTATAACATATCATGGATAGATATGATGATCCTTGAGGTATTCGCGATGTTTGACACCGCGAAAGTAGAAATCAAGAAGGAGCATCAATTGTTGATGGTTGGTGAAACCACTAGTTTCAAGAAGGGCAAGGGCAAGAAGGGATACTTCATGAAACGGCAAATCAGCTGCTGCTCTAGTGAAGAAACCCAAGGTTGAACCCAAACCCGAGACTAAGTGCTTCTGTAATAAGAGGAACGGGCACTGAAGCGGAACCACCCTAGATACTTGGTAGATGAGAAGGCTGGCAAGGTCGATAGAAGTATATTGGATATACATTATGTTAATGTGTACTTTACTAGTACTCCTAGTAGCACCAGGGTATTAGATACCGGTTCGGTTGCTAAGTGTTAGTAACTCGAAATAAAAGCTACGGAATAAACGGAGACTAGCTAAAGGAGAGCGACGATATGTGTTGGAAGTGTTTCCAAGGTTGATGTGATCAAGCATCGCACGCCCCCTCTACCATCGAGATTTGGTGTTTATTGAGCATAGACATGATTGGATTATGTCTATTGCAATACTGTTATTCATTTAAGGAGAATAATGGTTACTCTATTTATTTGAATAATACCTTCAACGGTCTTGCACCTAAAGGAATGGTTTATTGAATCTCGATCGTAGTGATACACATTTCATGCCAAAAGATATAAGATAGTAATGATAGTACCACTTACTTGTGGCAATGCCATGTAAGTCATATTGGTGTAAAACGCATGAAGAAGCTCCATGTTGATGGATGTTTGGACTCACTCATTTTGAAAAGTTTGAGACATGCGAACCATGTCTATTGGTGTATACGCATGAAGAAACTCTATGCAGATGGATCGTTTGGACTCACTTGATTTTGAATCACTTGAGATATGCAAATCATACCACATGGGCAAGATGACTAAAAGCCTCGTTTTTCAAGAAAATGGAACAAGATAGCAACTTGTTGGAAGTAACACATTTGATGTGCGCAGTCCAATGAGTCTTTGAGGCATGCAAATGAATATCGTTATGTTATTACTTCACGATGATTCGACTAGATGTAGAGTATATTTACTTGATGAAACACAAGTCTGAATTATTGAATGGTTCAAGTAATTTCAGAGTGAAGTTGAAGATCATCGTGACAAGAGGATGAAATGTCTATGATATGATCATAGAGATGAGTATCTGAGTTCTGAGCTTTGGCACGCAATTAAGACATTGTGGAAATTGTTTTCACAATTAATACCGCTGAACACCATAGTTTGATGGTGTGTCCGAACATCATAGTTGCACCCTATTGGATATGGTGCGTACCATAATGTCTCTTATCGAATTACCACTATTGTTTATGGGTTAGGCATTAGAGACAACCACATTCACTTTAAATAGGGCACCACGTAATTCCGTTGAGATGACACCGTATGAACTATGGTTTAGAGAAACCTAAGCTGTCATTTCTTAAAGGTTTGGGGCTGCAACGCTTATATGAAAAAGTTTCAGGTTGATAAGCTCGAACCCAAAGCGGATAAAATGCATCTTCATAGGACACCCAAAACAGTTGGGAATACCTCCTAATTCAGATCCGAAAGCAATAGGGATTGTTTCTTGAATCGGGTCCTTTCTCGAGGAAAAGTTTGTCTCGAAAAGTTGAGTGGGAGGATGGTGGACACTTGATATGGTTATTGAACCGTCACTACAACTAGTGTGTAGCAGGCACGGAAGTTGTTCTGTGGCACCTACACCAATTGAAGTAGAAGCTTATGATAGTGATCATGAAACTTGGATCAAGTCACTACCGTCCCTCGTGGGGTGACAAGGATGCATACTACTTTAGAGTGGTACAGTAATCCTGTCTTGAAGGTCATGTTGCTGACAACAATGAACCTCGAGCTATGAAGAAGCAATGGTGGGCCCAAATTCCGACAAATGGTTATAAACCGTGAAATCCGAGATAGGATCCATGTATCATAACAAAGCATGAACTTTGGTGGACTTGCCCGATGATCGCAAGCCATTGAGATAAATGGATCTTTAAGAAGAAGACGGACGTGGGCGGTAATGTCACCATCCATGAAGCTCGACTTGTGGCGAAGAGTTCTTCACAAGTTCAAGGAGTTGACTACAATGAGATTTTCTCATTCATAGCGATGCTTAAGTCCGTCGGAATCATGTTAGCAATAGCTGCATTTATGAAATCTGGCGGATGGATGTCAAAATGAGTTTCCTTACTAGTTTTCGTAAGGAAAGGTTGTATGTGATACAATCAAAAGGTTTTGTCGATCCTAAGGATGCTAAAAGGTATGCTAGCTCCAGCGATCCTTATAAGGACTGGAGTAAGCATCTCGGAGTTGGAATATGTACTTTGATAAGATGATCAAAGATTTTGGGTTTATACAAATTTATGAGAAACTTGTATTTCCAAAGAAGTGAGTGGGAGCACTATAAAATTTCTGATGAGTATATGTTGTTGACATATTGTTGATCAGAAATGATGTAGAATTTTCTGTAAAGCATATAGGGTTACTTGAAAAGTGTTTTTCAATAGAAAACCTGGATTAAGCTACTTGAACATTGAGCATCAAGATCTATGAGGATAGATCAAAAACGCTTAATGGTACTTTCAAATGAGCATATACCTTAACATGATCTTGAAGGTGTTCAAGATGGATCAGTCAAGAAGGAGTTCTTGCCTGAGTTGAAAGGTATGAAGTTAAGACTTAAAGCTCGACCACAGCAGAAAAGAGAGAAAGGACGAAGGTCGTCCCCTATGTTTTCAGACGTAGGCTCTATAGTATGCTATGCTGTGTACCGCACCGGAAGTGTGCCTTGCCATGAGTCAGTCAAGGGGTACAAGAATGATCCAGGAATGGATCATTGGACAACAGTCAAAATTGTCCTTGGAGTAAATAAGGACATGTTTCTCGATTATGGAGGTGATAAAGAGTTCGGCGTAAAGTGTTACGTCGATGCAAGCTTTAACACCTATCCGAGTGACTCTGAGTAGCAAACCGGATACGTATAATGGAGCAACCATTTGGAATAGCTCCAAGTGGAGCGTGGAAGCAGTGTTTACAATATGACCTAGAAATTTGCAAAGCACACACGGATCTGAAAGGTTCATACCCGTTGACTAAAACCTCTCTCACAAGCGAAACATGATCAAACCCCAGAACTCATTTGATGATGTTGGTCACATGGCGATGTGACCTGTCAATGTTAAATCACATAGCGATGTGAACTAGATTATTGACTCTAGTGCAAGTGGGAGACTGTTGGAAATATGCCCTAGAGGCAATAATAAAAGTATTATTATTATATTTCCTTGTTCATGATAATTGTCTTTTATTCATGCTATAAGCTGTATTATCCGGAAATCGTAATACACGTGTGAATACATAGACCACAATATGTCCCTAGTGAGCCTCTAGTTGACTAGCTCGTTGTGATCAGCAGATAGTCATGGTTTCTGCTATGGACATTGGATGTCGTTGATAACGGGATCACATCATTAGGAGAATGATGTGATGGACAAGACCCAATCCTAAGCATAGCACAAAGATCGTGTAGTTCGTTTGCTAGAGCTTTTCCAATGTCAAGTATCTCTTCCTTAGACCATGAGATCGTGTAACTCCCGGATACCGTAGGAGTGCTTTGGGTGTATCAAACGTCACAACGTAATCGGGTGACTATAAAGGTGCACTACTGGTATCTCCGAAAGTGTCATTGGGTTGACACGGATCGAGATCGGATTTGTCACTCCGTGCAAGCGGAGAGGTATCTCTGGGCCCACTCGGTAGGACATCATCATAATGTGCACAATGTGATTAAGGGGTTGATCACGGGATGATGTGTTGCGGAACGAGTAAAGAGACTTGCCGTAACGAGATTGAACAAGGTATCGGTATACCGACGATCGAATCTCGGGCAAGTAAAATACCGCTAGACAAAGGGAATTGTATACGGGATCGACCGAGTCCTTGACATCGTGGTTCATCCGATGAGATCATCGTGGAACATGTGGGAGCCAACATGGGTATCCAGATCCGCTGTTGGTTATTGATCGGAGAACGTCTCGGTCATGTCTACATGTCTCCCGAACCCGTAGGGTCTACACACTAAGGTTCGATGGCGCTAGGGTTATAAAGGAAGCTTGTATGTGGTTACGAATGTTGTTCGAGTCCGGATGAGATCCGGACATCACGAGGAGTTCCGGAATGGTCCGGAGGTAAAGATTTATATATGGGAAGTCTGTTTTGGTCACCGGAAAAGTTTGGGGTTTATCGGTAACGTCTGGGACCACCGGAGGTCCCGGGTCCACCAAGTGGGGCCACCTGCCCTGAAGGCTGCATGGGCCAAGTGTGGGAGGGACCAGCCCGGGTGGGCTGGTGCGCCCCACCAAGGCCCAAGGCGCCTAGGGCTGGGGAAACCCTAAAGGGGCGCCCTTGCCTTGGGGGGGCAAGGCAACCTCCACGCCGCCCCTCCTCAGATTGGATCCGAGGGGCCGCCTCCCTCCCTTGCCCCTATATATATGTGGGGGTGGGAGGCAGCCATACCATGTTCTCGGCGCAGCCCTCCCCTCTCCCAGTACTCCTCCTCTCCCTTGGTGCTTGGCGAAGCCTGCGGGATTGCCACGCTCCTCCATCACCACCACGCCGTTGCTGCTGCTGCTGGAGGAGTCTTCCTCAACCTCTCCCTCTCTCCTTGCTGGATCAAGGCGGGGGAGACGTCACCGGGCTGTATGTGTGTTGAACGCGGAGGTGCCGTCCGTTCGGCACTGGATCATCGGTGATTTGAATCACGGCAGTGCGACTCCATCAACCCCGTTCACTTGAACGCTTCCGCTCAGCGATCTACAAGGGTATGTAGATGCACTCTCTTTCTACTCGTTGCTGGTCTCTCCATAGATAGATCTTGGTGACACGTAGGAAAATTTTTGAATTTCTGCTACGTTCCCCAACAATCTATACTATGACACTCTTCCAAATCTCATACAACATACCTCAAAGCCTCTTATGAGGTTGATACAGGATTCATTCAGTCCACTCTCAGCGGACTGAATTTTCTCAATCACAGCACCCATAAGGGCACGGTGTTCATCAACAATGGAGACACCCTTCAGCGCCGCCAATAAAGTATCCGGCACCTCTGGTTAGACAGAGGTGGCCGGTGGAACAGACATACCTCCTCCAGCTGACGGAGGTCGCTTGCCTGATCCTGGGACCTTATGGGTCTCCGGAATAGCGTCCGGCTGGGGGCCGGATTCAAGATAACCCCCGTCGTCGACGTCCATGGGAGCCTTCTCTCCCGTGCGTCCGGACCCTGAAGGCTGCCCTCCTGGCGCCGCCTTTGATCTCCCCCCCTCCGTGGCTTGGGTCCTTCTGGGACGAAAATCCGGTGTCATTCATATGATTGGGGGAGGGGGCCTTTGGGGGTGTCCCGCTCTCCATTGCATCCGAACCCAGCAAATCCTCTGACGAGGATTGTTCGGCGCGGGACCTCGCCGGACTAAAAAAAGTACGACTTAGATTAAAATGTCATGCCATGACTAGTCTGAACGCATGAGCATGTTCGGATTTTACACTCACGAGTTCACCAGGGGATTGGCCCTGGGATCCCACTCCGGGCTGCTATCAGCGGCGGCGGTGGACTCCTCTGGAAGAGGAGTTTTTCCCCTTTTAGGCGACTCGGCCTCCAAGGATGTGGAGGCCGTCCTCTTCTTTCTTCCCCCCACAGGGGATTCGTATCTTCCCTCCTCATCGTCTTTGGAGGAAGAATGGGCATTGGAGTCTTCGGATCTTGTGTCCGAAGCGCCACGACGACGGAGGCCGCCCCTGGTCTTCTTGGCCTCCTTTTCGGTCTTCTTCTTCGATGCCTTGTAAGGCGCCGGGACCAGCATCTTCATCAAAAGCGGGCCGGCCGGTTCTTCTGGCAGCGGGGTCGGACAGTAGATCCGCCCCGCCTTCTTTGCCCAGCCCTAGGAAATTTGGGGAAACATGTCAAGCACTTTCCTAAGGATATGCGAATAAAACATATGAACTATCAATGAACAATCACTTACCAAACTTGCCGGGCGGGATAGTTGGTACCCGCGGTCCTCGGCGGAGTCCGGCCATGATTTGCCGGACTTGAAAAGCACCTTCCAGATGTCGTTATGCGAGGAGCCGAAGAGCTCTGACAAGGTCTGGTGCTTGGCCGGGTCGAACTCCCATAAATTGCAAGCCCGGTGTTGACAAGGTAGAATCCGGTGAACCAACATCACCTGGACTACATAGCCCAGTTCAGGCCCTTTTGGGCCAGGACGTAAGTCGCAGGGGGGCGTCGGATCTAAACTCTAGAGCGGCAGCCCATTCCACGCGGCTCAGTGATGTAAAACCACTGCTGCTGCCATTCCTTGACGGAATCACTGAAAGTACCTGTGGGCCATGTAACATTGGGCATGTTGCTCACCATGGCGCCTCCGCATTTAGCATGCTCGCCGCTCACTACCTTGGGCTTCACATTAAAAACCTTCATCCATAAGCCGAAGTGCGACGGGACGCGGAGGAAGGCCTCGCACACGACGATGAATGTCGAGATGTTGAGGAAGGAATTGGGGGACAGATCATGAAAATCAATCCCATAATAATACATGATGCCGCGAACAAATGGGTGGAGGGGAAACCCTAGCCTGCGGACAAAATGAGGGAGGAATACCACCCTCTCGTGGGGTTTTGGGGTGGGGACGATTTGTCCCGCCGTCGGAAGACGATGGTCAATTCTCTTGGCCAAATACCCGGCCCACCGAAGCTTTTTGATATCCTTCTCTCGGACGGTAGGGGCCATCCACCTGCATCCTGCTCCGGATCCGGACATTTTTCGGGAAACCTTTTTGGGCAGAAAAGACGAACGCCTGAGCGCTAGGGCTTGAGCAAGAAGGGATGGATGAGCAGAAGAAGGAGGCGTGGGTGAAAGAGGGAGTTCTTATCCCCTTATAAAGGCAGCAAAGATCCTGCGCCTCCCCACTTGCCCCTTAAAATCGCTTATTCAAGCGCCACGATTGATGGCGCGGTTGGGTTACCCACGCCCGTATTGATGAGAATCCCGCGATGAGGGGACATGATCTCTGCTTCGGCAAGACATGCCGATAAAACCGCCTCGCGATGTGTGCAGTGGCAGGTTATGAAAAATGGTTCGAATAATGACCGGGCCGTGGCGTGACGTCACGCTATGAAAAGTTGTCAGCATATTAGATTTGTGGAATATTGTGCTTTCTACGGTGGTATGTGGACTTTGTTTTGCAGAGCCGGACACGATTCTTGTGTTCAAAATCTTCTATGGAGTATTCGGAGAAGGAACCCGCCTTGCAATGCCTAAGAAAATCTGCGCGCTGGACTCATCGTCATTGCAGCCTGGTTCAGGGGCTACTGAGGGAGTCCTGGATTAGGGGGTCCTCGGACAGCCGGACTATATACTTTGGCCGGACTGTTGGACTATGAAGATACTAGATTGAAGACTTCGTCCCGTGTCCGGATGGGACTCTCCTTTGCGTGGAAGGCAAGCTTGGCAATTCGGATATGTAGATCTCCTTCTCTATAACTGACTCTGTGTAACCCTAGCCCCCTCCGGTGTCTATATAAACCGGAGGGTTTATTCCGTAGGACAACAACAATCATAATCACAGGCTAGCTTCTAGGGTTTAGCCTCTACAATCTCGTGGTAGATCAACTGTTGTAATACTCATATCATCAAGATCAATCAAGCAGGAAGTAGGGTATTACCTCCACTGAGAGGGCCCAAACCTGGGTAAAACATCGTGTCCCCTGCCTCCTGTTACCATTAGCCTTAGACGCATAGTTCGGGACCCCCTACCCGAGATCCGCCGGTTTTGACACCGACAGACGGCGGTGAGGCGCCAGAAGAACCATTAGCAGCAGCAGGACTAGGCGAAGGCGACGTAGATGGCCCGGTCAGCAGGGGACCAGGCGACGGCTGCGATGACGCGGGAGACCTGGTGCCAGGCAGCTCCGGGCTGCATGGCACGGTCAACAGCCCGGGAGAGGCCGCCCCGGTAACAGCGGCCCAGGAGAAGCTGGCCCCGGCGACAGAGACCCAGTCGCCAGAGGCGAGGCGGGGGCGGGCGAAGCCGGCCCGGTCACAGTTGGCGTGTGATACGTCTCCAACGTATCTATAATTTTTATTGTTCCATGCTATTATATTACCCCTTTTGGATGTTTATGGGCTTTATTTTACACATTTATATCATTTTTGGGACTAACCTACTAACCGGAGGTCCAGCCCATATTGCTGTTTTTTTTGCCTATTTCAGTATTTCGAAGAAAAGGAATGTCAAACGGAGTCCAAACGGAATGAAACCTTCGGGAGCGTGATTTTTGGAACGAACGTGATCCAGAGGACTTGGAGTGCAAGTCAAGAAGCAGCCGAGGCAGCCACGAGATAGGAGGACGCCCCCCTGTAGGGCGCGCCCCCTGTCTCGTGGGCCCCTCGGATAGCCACCGACGTACTTCTTCCTCCTATATATACCTACGTACCACAAAAATATCCAGGAGCAACACGAAACACAATTTCCACCACCATAACCTTCTGTATCCGCGAGATCTCATCTTGGAGCCTTCGCCGACACTCTGCCGGAGGGGGAATCAACCATGGAGGGCCTCTACATAACCATCTTTGCCCCTCCGATGAGTTGTGAGTAGTTTACTACAGACCTGCGGGTCCATAGTTATTAGCTAGATGGCTTCTTCTCTCTTTTTGGATCTCAATACAATGTTCTCCCCCTCTCTTGTGGAGATCTATTCAATGTAAACTCTTTTTGCGGTGTGTTTGTCGAGATCCGATGAATTGTGGGTTTATGATCAAGTTTATCTATGAATAATATTTGAATCTTCTCTGAATTCTTTTATGATGATTGAGTTATCTTTGCAAGTCTCTTTGAATTATCAGTTTGGTTTGGCCTACTAGATTGATCTTTCTTGCCATGGGAGAAGTGCTTAGCTTTGGGTTCAATCTTGCGGTGTCCTTACCCAGTGACAGAAAGGGTTGCAAGGCACGTATTGTATTGTTGCCATCGAGGATAACAATATGGGGTTTATATCATATTGCTTGAGTTTATCCCTCTACATCATGTCATCTTGCTTAATGCGTTACTCTGTTCTTATGAACTTAATACTCTAGATGCAGACAAGAGTCGGCCGATGTGAGGAGTAATAGTAGTAGATGCAGGCAGGAGTCGGTCTACTTGTTATGAACGTGATGCCTATATACATGATCATGCCTAGATAATCTCATAACTATGCGCTTTTCTATCAATTGCTCGACAATAATTTGTTCACCCACCGTAATACTTATGCTATCTTGAGAGAAGCCTCTAGTGAAACCTATGGCCTCCGGGTCTATCTCTTATCATATTTGCTTTCAATCTACTTTTATTTTCTTCTTTACTTTTTGCATCTATATTATAAAATACCAAAAATATATTTATCTTATCATACTATCTTTATTAGATCTCACTTTCGCAAGTGGCCGTGAAGGGATTGACAACCCCTTTATTGCGTTGGTTGTGAGTTCTCAGTTTGTTTGTGCAGGTGCATGGGACTTTTGAGGAGCCTCCTACTGGATTGATACCTTGGTTCTCAAAAACTGAGGGAAATACTTACGCTACTCTGCTGCATCATCCTCTCCTCTTCAAAGAAAACCAACGCAAGCTCAAGACGTAGCAGCGTGTCCGGTGTCACGGGCCGGGCGCGCGGTGATGCCAGCCCAAAGGCCAGGGGCGATGAAGCGGGCAGCAGCACTGGGACATCGAGCAGTCGTGCATGGGCACGGGAACCGATGCCATGCAACAGTGCCATATGATCGTCGTGCACAACTGGAGGTGCCGACGATGAAGGCGATGGCGACGAAGGAGGCGATGACGCCTCTAGAATTTCCAAGCGAGCCCCACGTCCAGTGCCTGCACCATGATTAGGCAACAATATAGGAGAATATGCAACATCATCAAATTGGTCAGAGGCAATAGAGGATGAATGCATGGATGGTGGTTCATCGGTGGACACAGGAAGTTTGGCAAAGGGAAAAACATGCTCATCAAACACGACATCCCGAGATATATAGACACGATTAGTGGGAACATGAAGACATTTGTATCCATTATGAAGAGAGCTATAGCCAAGAAAGACACACTTCTTAGAGCGAAACTCGAGCTTGCGTTTGTTATATGGACGGAGATGCGGCCAACAAGCGCACCCAAAAACCTTGAAGAAAGTGTAATCAGGTTGTTCATTAAGGAGAACTTCAATGGGAGTCTTCATGTTCAAAACACGAGTGGGAGTACGGTTGATGAGAAAACATGTAGTGGTGAAAGTATCACTCCAAAACCAAAACGGAACTAATGCATGGGCCAAAAGAGTAAGACCAGTTTCAAAAATGTGACGATGCTTGCATTCTACTGAACCATTCTGCTGATGTGTATGTGGGCATGCTAAACGGTGAGCAATCCCAAGCGACTTAAAGAAGGAGTTGAGGTTGCGATACTCTCCCCCCAGCCCGACTGAAGATGAACAATTTTGTGCTTGAGAAGGCGTTCAACATGTTCTTGAAACTGAACAAAAATATCGAACACATGAGATTTACGTTTAATAATATAAAGCCAGGTAAAGCGACTATCAGCATCAAGGAAACTGATATAATAATTGTGACCACTGAGAGAAGTCTGAGCAGGACCCCATTGATGACCCACAAGTGTAGGGGATCTATCGTAGTCCTTTTGATAAGTAAGAGTGTCGAACCCAACGAGGAGCAGAAGGAAATGATAAGCGGTTTTCAGTAAGGTTTTCTCTACAAGCACTGAAATTGTAGGTAATGGATAGTTTTGTGATAAGATAAATAGTAACGAGTAACAAGTAAATAAAGTAAATAAAGTGCAGCAAGGTGGCCCAATCCTTTATGTAGCAAAGGATAAGCCTGGACAATTTCTAATAATGAGAAAGGAGCTCCCGAGGACACATGGGAATTATCATCAAGCTAGTTTTCATCACGTTCATATGATTCGCGTTCGGTACTTTGATAATTTGATATGTGGGTGGACCGGTGCTTGGGAACTGCCCTTACTTGGACAAGCATCCCACTTATGATTAACCCCTATTGCAAGCCTCCGTAACTACAAAAGACGTATTAAGGTAAACCGAACCACATCATTAAACATATGGATCCAAATCAGCCCCTAACGAAGCAACACATAAACTAGGGTTTAAGCTTCTGTCACTCTAGCAACCCATCATCTACTTATTACTTCCCTATGCCTTCCTCTAGGCCCAAATAATGGTGAAGTGTCATGTAGTCGATGTTCACATAACACCACTAGAGGAAAAGACAACATACATCTCATCAAAATATCGAAGAATACCAAATTCACATGACTACTAATAGCAAGACTTCACCCATGTCCTCAGGAACAAACGTAACTACTCACAAAGCATATTCATGTTCATAATCAGAGGAGTAATAATATGCATTAAGGATCTGAACATATGATCTTCCACCAAGTAAACCAATTAGAATCAACTACAAGGAGTAATCAACACTACTAGCAACCCACAGGTACCAATTTGTGGTTTTGATACAAGATTGGATACAAGAGATGAACTCGGGTTTTGAGAGGAGATGGTGCTGGTGAAGATGTTGATGGAGATTGACCCCCCCGATGAGAGGATCGTTGGTGATGGCGTTGGTGAGGATTTCCCCTCGGAGGGAAGTGTCCCCAGCGAACAGCTCACGAGAGCCCTAGATTAGTTCCGCCAAGGTTCCGCCTGGCGGCGGAGTTTCGTCCCGTAAGCTTGCCCACGATTTTTTCCAGGGTAAAAGCTCTCATATAGCAGAGGATGGACACCGGGGGCCCACCAGGGGGACTAGGAGACAGGGGGGCGCGCCCAGTTGGGGGGGCACGCCCCCCACCCTCCTGGACATGGTGTGGGCCCTCTGATGTATTTCTTCTGCTCAATAATTCTTATTAATTCCAAAAATAGGTTTCGTGGAGTTTCAGGATTTTTGGAGCAGTGCAGAGTAGGTTTCCAATGTTTGCTCCTTTTCCAGCCAGAATTCCAGCTGGCGGCATTCTCCCTCTTCATGGTAAACCTTGTAAAATAAGAGAGAATAGCCATAAGTATTGAGATATAATGTGTAATAACAATCCATAATGCAATAAATATTGATATAAAAGCATGATGCAAAATGGACGTATCAACTCTCCCAAGCTTAGACCTTGCTTGTCCTCAAGCGAAAGCTGAAATCGAAAAATATGCCCACATGTTTAGAGATAGAGGTGTCGATAAAAATAAAATACGGACATGAGGGCATCATGATCATTCTTATAACAGCAACATATATAGATTTTATCATATGATTTCTTATGCTCAAGTAACAATCAATTCACAATGTCAAGTATGGTTCAAAAACTTCATTGAGAACTAACAAACTATTATCTCAGTCATTGAAGCAATTGAAATTTATCATAACATCAGAAAGAGTCAACAATAGAGCATTTCAGCAAGTTCACATACTCAACTATCTTGTAGCCTTCTACAATTGCCAACACTCACGCAATACTTGTGGTTATGGAGTTTCAGCCGGACACTGAGAAAGATAGGGGCTTATTGTGTTGCCTCCCAACGTATTCACCTTTAGGTGATGTCAACAATAATAGCCCATGCCAAGTTACATCCAGTTGGATATATATATCATGATCTTTCAAACACGAGGAGCTTGCCAAAGGATAAAATGAAAAAGGGAAAGGTGTGGATCACCCTGACTCAAGCATATAGTAAAAACATAAAGTAAAAGATAGGCCCTTCGCAGAGGGAAGCAGAGGTTGTCATGTGCGTTTAGGGTTGGATGCACAAAATCTTAATGCAAAAGAACGTCACTTTATATTGCCCCTTGTATGTGAACCTTTATTATGCAGTCCGTCGCTTTTATTACTTCCACAACAAGATCGTACAAAGCTTATTTTCTCTGCACTAATAAGTCATACATATTTAGATAGCAATTTTTATTGCTTGCAACATGACAACTTACTTGAAGGATCTTACTCAATCCATAGGTAGGTATGGTGGACTCACATGGCAAAACTTGGTTTAAGGATATTTGGAAGCACAAGTAGTATCTCTACTTGGTGCAAGGAATTTGGCTAGCATGAGGGGGAAAGGCAAGCTCAACATGTTTGGAAGGTCAATGACAATATACTGTAACTGAGATGTGCGAAAACATAAACCATTACGTTGTCTTCCTTGTCCAACGTCAACCCTTTTAGCATGTCATACTCAATGAGTGCTCCCAATCATAAAAGGTGTCCAAGATAATATATTTATATGTGAACCTCTCTTTCCTTTTCACTTCCTATTAATTGCAACGATGACCAAAACTACGTTTATCAATCCTCAACAACTTTTATGCCTCATACTTTCTATGTGTGAAGTCATCACTAACCATAAGATCAATATGAACTCTTTTATTCTTTCTACTTTCTCAAGATCACAGCAACATAGCAAAGCCCTTGACTCAACACTAATCTTTATTATAGATAGCTCACGGACTCGATTACAAAAAGTGATCGCAAAGCAAAACTCAAAACTACTTGATATCAAAACTTCAATCTACTAGATCAAGATACTACTAAAAGGATCGAACTAAATAAAACAGTAAAGATAGGAGTGGGATGGTGAGACGATACCGGGGCACCTCCCCCAAGCTTGGCAGTTGCCAAGGGGAGTGCCCATACCAATGTGATTATGTTTCCTTCTTCACGGTTGGCGTTATGATCTTCTTGGCGATGATGCCCCTCAGGATATGGTTCTCCTCCTCGAGCTTATTGACTTGTTGTTTGAGGTCCATAATTTCTTTACGGAGCTTGCCCATAACGGCCAAAGCTCCCTTTACCCAAGGATGCTGCATAGCTTCTGGAGAACAAGTGAAACTCTTTTTCATATTTTCATAAGAAAGAAATCTAAAGTTGGAAGGGATGACCGAAGTTGGAATAGCCATGCTAGGTAGTTCCCCCATCATGAATTCTGCTTGGAGACGAGAGGTAACTTCTTGATCTTCCTCCATGGCATCTATCCTTTTCAAATCAGCCTCCATCTCATCCTCCGTTGATGGTCCAAAGCGATAGGCATCGCTATTTGCTCCTGGACCTGGTGTTGTGTGAGACACCCGACTCTCCCCGACTGACTCCTGAGAAGACATCTTGCTTTTATTCTGCAACAGGAACAACTCGAAACGAAAACAGAGGATATTTGCGTGATACGGTGGTCAAAACCTTCGGGAGTACATATAATGAATTTTTACCGACCAAAACATGTAATGCGCAAGAAAACAGAGTCTGGGAGGCACACGAGGTGTCCACGACATAGAGGGCGCGCCCAGTAAGGGTGGGCGCGCCCTCCACTCTCATGGGGGCCTCGTGTCCCTTCCGAACTACTTCTTTCTTCCTAAAATTCTTAAATATTCCAAAACTGATAAAAAATGCCATTGGAGTTGTTTTGGAGTCGGTTTACTTACCGTACCACATACCTATTCCTTTTCGGGGTCTGGAACGTTCTGAAAGTGTCCCTTATGTATTCCTCCGGGGTTACGGTTTCAACAATATTAGATTCAACATTAATAGGATTACCTGAAATATAATGTTTAATTCTTTGACCGTTTACCACCCTCGGACTTATGCCTTCGAAGTTGTTGATTTTTATGGCACCAGAACGATAGACCTCCTCGATAACGTAGGGACCTTCCCATTTAGAGAGTAGTTTTCCTGCAAAAGATCTTAAACGAGAGTTGAATAATAACACATAATCACCTACCTTAAACTCACGCTTTTGTATCCTTTTATCATGCCAGCGTTTGACTTTTTCTTTGAATAGCTTGGCATTCTCATAGGCTTGGGTTTTCCATTCATCAAGTGAGCTAATATCAAACAACCTCTTCTCACCGGCAAGTTTGAAGTCATAGTTGAGCTCTTTAATAGCCCAATATGCTTTATGTTCAAGTTCAAGAGGTAAATGACACGCTTTTCAATAAACCATCTTATATGGAGACATACCCATAGGATTTTTGTATGCATATCTATAGGCCCATAATGCATCATCAAGGTTTTTGGACCAATTCTTTCTAGATCTATTCACAGCCTTTTGCAAAATTAATTTGAGCTCTCTATTGCTCAACTCTACTTAACCACTAGACTGCGCATGATAAGGAAATGCGATTCTATGATTAACATCATACTTAGCAAGCATCTTACGGAAAGCACCATGAATAAAATGTGAACCACCATCAGTCATAAGATATCTAGGGACTCCAAACCTCGGAAAAATAACTTCTTTAAGATTTTAATAGAAGTGTTATGATCAACACTACTAGTTGGAATAGCTTCTACCCATTTAGTAACGTAATCAGCAGCAACTAAAATATGTGTATAACCATTGGAGGCAGGAAAAGGTCCCATATAATCAAAGCCCCAAACATCAAACGGTTCAATAACAAGATAATAATTCATAGGCATTTCTTGACGTCTACTAATGTTACCAATTCTTTGACATTCATCACAAGATAAGACAAACTTACGAGCATCTTTGGAGAGAGTAGGCCAATAAAAACCAGATTGTAGTACCTTGTGTGCAGTTCTATCTCCAGCATGGTGTCTGATACGTCTCCAACATATCTATAATTTTTGATTGTTCCATGCTATTATATTACCCCTTTTGGATGTTTATGGGCTTTATTTTACACATTTATATCATTTGTGGGACTAACCTACTATCCGGAGGCCCAGCCCATATTGCTGTTTTTTTGCCTATTTCAGTATTTCAAAGAAAAGGAATATCAAATGGAGTCCAAACGGAATGAAACCTTCGGGAGCATGATTTTTGGAACGAACGTGATCCAGAGGACTTGGAGTGCAAGTCAAGGAGCAGCCAAGGCGGCCACGAGAGGGTAGGGCGCGCCCCCCTATAGGGCGTGCCCCTGCCTTGTGGGCCCCTCGGGCGGCCACCGACGTACTTCTTCCTCCTATATAAGCCTACCTACCCCGAAAACATCCAGGGAGCCAATGAAACACAATTTCCACCGCCGTAACCTTCTGTATCCACGAGATCCCATCTTGGAGCCTTCGCCGGCGCTTTGCCGGAGGGGGAATCGACCATGAAGGGCTTCTACATCAACACCATAGTCCCTCCGATGAGTTGTGAGTAGTTTACCACAAACCTTTGGGTCCATAGTTATTAGCTAGATGGCTTCTTCTCTCTTTTTTGATCTCAATACAATGTTCTCCCCCTCTCTTCTGGAGATCTATTCGATGTAAACTCTTTTTGCGGTGTGTTTGTCGAGATCCGATGAATTGTGGGTTTATGATCAAGTTTATCTATGAGAAATATTTGAATCTCCTCTGAATTCTTTTATGTATGATTGAATTATCTTTGCAAGTCTCTTCGAATTATCAGTTTGGTTTGGCCTACTAGATTGATCTTTCTTGCCATGGGAGAAGTGCTTAGCTTTGGGCTCAATCTTGCGGTGTCCTTACCCAGTGACAGAAAGGGTTGCGAGGCACGTATTGTATTGTTGCCATCGAGGATAAAGAGATGGGGTTTATATCATATTGCATGAGTTTATCCCTCTACATCATGTCATCTTGCTTAATGCGTTACTCTGTTCTTTATGAACTTAATACTCTAGATGCAGGCAGGAGTCGGTAGATGTGTGGAGTAATAGTAGTAGATGCAGGCAGGAGTCGGTCTACTTGTCACGGACATGATGCCTATATACATGATCATGCCTAGATAATCTCATAATTATTCGCTTTTCTATCAATTGCTCGACAGTAATTTGTTCACCCACCGTAATACTTATGCTATCTTGAGAGAAGCCTCTAGTGAAACCTATGGTCCCCGGGTCTATCTTTTATCATATTTGCTTCCAATCTACTTTTATTTGCATCTTTACTTTTTGCATCTATATTATAAAATACCAAAAATATATTTATCTTATCATACTATCTCTATTAGATCTCACTTTCGCAAGTGGCCGTGAAGGGATTGACAACCCCTTTATGGCGTTGGATGCGAGTTCTTTGTAGGTGCATGGGACTTTCTAGGAGCCTCCTACTGGATTGATACCTTGGTTCTCAAAAACTAAGGGAAATACTTACGCTACTATTGCTGCATCACCCTTTCCTCTTCAAGGAAAACCAACGCAAGCTCAAGACGTAGCAAGAAGGATTTCTAGCGCCGTTGCCGGGGAGGTCTTCGCTCAAGTCAAGACATACCAAGTACCCATCACAAACTCATCTCCCTCGCATTTACATTATTTTCCATTTGCCTCTCGTTTTACTCTCGCCCACTTCACCCTTGCCATTTTATTCTCCCTCTCTTTCCCAATCTCCTCTCTCTTTTTGCTTGCCTTTTTTTGTTTGCTTATGTGTTGGATTACTTGTTGCCATGGCGCAAGATAATACCAAATTGTGTGATTTCTCGAATACCAATAATAATGATTTCCTTAGTACTCCGATTGCTCCTCTTAATGATGTTGAGTCTTGTGAAATCAATACTGCTTTGCTGAATCTTTTTATGAAAGATCAATTCACCGGCCTACCTAGTGCAGATGCCGCTACTCATCTAAACAACTTTGTTGATTTGTGTGATATGCAAAAGAAGAAAGATACGGATAACAATATTGTTAAATTGAAGTTATTTCCGTTTTCACTTAGAGATCGTGCTAAAGTTTGGTTTTCGTCTTTGCCTAAAAATAATATTGATTCTTGGAACAAGTGCAAAGATGCTTTTATCTCTAAGTAGTTTCCTCCCGCCAAGATTATCACTCTTAGGAACGATATTATGAATTTTAAACAACTTGATCATGAGCATGTTGCCCAATCTTGGGAAAGAATGAAATTGATGATTCACAATTACCCTACTCATGGTTTGAATTTATGGATGATCATACAAAATTTTCATGCCGGTTTGAACTTTGCTGCTAGAAATCTCTTAGATTTGGCCGCGGGAGGTACGTTTATGGAAATCACGTTAGGAGATGCTACAAAACTCCTTGATAATATTATGGCTAATTATTCTCAATGGCACACCGAAAGATCTTCTAGTAAAAAAGTGCATGCTATAGAAGAAACCAATGTTTTGAGTGGAAAGATGGATGAACTTATGAAGTTGTTTTCTATTAAAAATACTCCTCTTGACCCAATGATATGCCTTTGTCTACTTTGACTGAGAATAATAATGAATCTATGGATGTGAATTTTGTTGGTAGGAATAGTTTTGGAAACATTGCTTATGGGGGAAACTTTAATGCTAGATCGTTCCCTAGTAATTCCTCTAATAATTATGAAAATTCCTACAATAATTCTTATGGTAATTTTAATAAGATACCCTCTGATTTTGAGAATAGTGTGAAAGAATTTATGATTTCTCAAAAGAATTTTAATGCTTTGCTTGAAGAAAAATTGCTCAAAGTTGATGATTTGGCTAGGAACGTTGATAGACTTTTGCTTGATGTTGATTCTCTTAAACTTAGATCTTCTTCTCCTAAGCATGATATCAATGAGTCTCTCAAAGCAATGAGAATTTCCATTGATGAGTGCAAGGAAAGAACCGCTAGATTGCGTGCAAAGAAAGATTGCTTTATAAAAGCATGTTCTTCTAGTTTCCATGAAAATAATGATGAAGATCTTAAAGTTATTGATGCGACTCCTATTAGATCTTTGTTTTGCAATATGAATCTTGATAATTATGGGACTGATGATGAGTCAACTTTACCCAGAAGGCGTACCAATAATTCAGAGTTTTTAGATCTTGATGCTAAATTTGGTAAAAGTGGGATTGGAGAGGTCATGACTTTAAATAGCATTGAACCCACTATCTCAGATTTCAAGGAATTTGATTATGATAATTGTTCTTTAGAAGGTTGTATTTCCTTGTTGCAATCTGTTGTTAATTCTCCTCATGCATATAGTCAAAATAAAGCTTTTACCAAACATATCGTTGATGCCTTGATGCAATCTTATGATGAAAAACTTAATTTGTAAGTTTCTATACCTAGAAAACTTAATGATGAGTGGGATCCTTCTATAAAGATTAGAATTAAAGATCTTGAGTGTTATGCTTTGTGTGATTTGGGTGCTAGTGTTTCCACGATTCCGAAAACTTTATGTGATATTCTAGGTTTCCATGATCTTGATGATTGCTCTTTAAATTTGTACCTTGCGGATTCCACCATTAAAAAGCCAATGGGAAGGATCAATGATGTTCTCATTGTTGCAAATATAAATTTGGTGCCCGTATATTTTATCGTTCTTGATATTGATTGCAATCTTTCTTGCCCTATTATTCTTGGTAGACCTTTCTTTAGAACGATTGGCGCAATTATTGATATGAAGGAAGGGAATATTAGATTCCAATTTCCATTAAGGAAAGGCATGGAGCACTTTCCAAGAAAGAAAGTTAAATTACATTATGAATCTATCATGCGGGCTAGTTATGAATTTAGTGCCAAAGATGGCACTAGTTAGATCTATCTTCGCTTTTATGCCTAGCTAGGGGCGTTAAACGATAGCGCTAGTTGGGAGGCAACCCAATTTTATTTGTGTTTTTTGTTTTTGTTTCTGTTTAGTAATAAATTTTGCATCTACCTTCTGTTTAGATGTGTTTTTATCTTTTAATTAGTGTTTGTGCCAAGTAGAACCTATAGGATAACCTATGATGATAGTTAATTTAATTCTGCTGAAAAACAGAAACTTTGCGCGCACGAAATTAGTTTTGTTAAATCACAGAAATGCGATTTTGCGTTGATTAGTTTTGCTGCTGATCAATAGACAAATTTTCCAGGACTTCCTATTTTTGTAGGATGTTTAGAGTTCCAGAAGTTTGCGTTAGTTACAGATTTCTACAGACTGTTCAGTTTTTGACAGATTCTGTTTTTCGTGTGTTGTTTGCTTATTTTGATGCATCTATGGCTAGTAAAATAGTTTATAAACCATAGAGAAGTTGGAATACAGTAGGTTTAACACCAAAATAAATAAATAATGATTTCATTACAGTACCTTATGTGGTGGTTTTGTTTTCTTTCACTAACGGAGCTTATAAGATTTCCTGTTGAGTTTTGTGTTGTGAAGTTTTCAAGTTTTGGGTAAAGCTTTTATGGACTATGGAATAAGGAGTGGAAAGAGCCTAAGCTTGGGGATGCTTATGGCACCCCAAGATATTCAAGTATAGCCAAAAGCCTAAGCTTGGGGATGCCCTGGGAAGGCATCCCCTCTTTCGTCTTCGTTCATTGGTAACTTTACTTGGAGCTATATTTTTATTTGCCACATGATATGTGTTTTGCTTGGAGCGTCGTGTATTATATTAGTCTTTGCTTTTTAGTTTACCACAATCATACTTGCTGTACACACCTTTTGGGAGAAGCCTACTTGATTAGGATTTGCTAGAATACTCTATGTGCTTCACTTATATCTTTTGAGCTTTATAGTTTTTGCTCTAGTGCTTCACTTATATTTTTTAGAGCACGGTGGTGACTTAATTTTGAAGAAATTGCTAGTCTCTCATGCTTCACTTATATCTTTCTGAGAGTCTTTTAGAACAGCATGGTATTTGCTATGGTTACAAAGTTGGTCCTAGAATGATGAGCATCCAAGTTGGGTATAATAAAAGCTATCATAGAAAGGAATTGGATGCTATGATCAATTTGATGCTTGATAATTGTTTTGAGATATGGAGGTAGTGATATTAGAGTCATGCTAGTTGAGGTGATATGAAAAATACTTGTGTTGAGGTTTGTGATTCCCGTAGCATGCACGTATGGTGAACCGCTTTGTGATGAAGTTGGAGCACAATTTTATTTATTGATTGTCTTCCTTATGAGTGGGGTCGGGGACGAGCGATGGTCTTTTCCTACCAATCTATCCCCATAGGAGCATGTGCATAGTGCTTTTGTTTTTGATGACTTCTAGATTTTTGCAACAAGTACATGAGTTCTTTTGACTAACGTTGAGTCCATGGGTTATACGCACCTCACCCTTCCACCATTCCTAGCCTCTCTTGTTCCGCGCAACTTTCGCCGGTACCATACACCCACCATATACCTTCCTCAAAACAGCCACCATACCTACCTATTATGGCATTTCCATAGCCATTCCGAGATATATTGCCATGCAACTTTCCACCGTCCCGTTCATATGACACGCATTACTTTTGTCATATTGCTCTTTGCATGATCATGTAGTTGACATCGTATTTGTGGCAAGGCCACATTCATAATTTTTATACATGTCGCTCTTGCTTCATTGCATATCCCGGTACACCGCCGGAGGCATTCATATAGAGTCATATCTTGTTCTAGCTTTGAGTTGTAATTCTTGAGTTGTAAATCCATAAAAGCGTGATGATTTTCATTATTAGAGCATTGTCCTAGTGAGGAAAGGATGATGAAGACAATGATTCCCCCACAAGTCGGGATGAGACTTCGGACTTTACAAAAAAAAGAGGAGAAAGGCCAAAAATAAAAAAAAGAGGCCAAAGAAAAAAAAGGAGAAAAAATGAGAGAAAAAGAGAGAAGGGACAATGCTACTATCTCTTTTTCCACACTTGAGCTTCAAAGTAGCACTATGATCTTCATGATAGAGAGTCTCATATGTTGTCACTTGCATATACTAGTGGGAATTTTTCATTATAGAACTTGGCTTGTATATTCCAATGATGGGCTTCCTTAAAATGCCCTAGGTCTTCGTGAGCAAGCGAGTTGGATGCACACCCACTTAATTTCTTTTGTTGAGCTTTCATATATTTATAGATCTAGTGCATCTGTTGCATGGCAATCCCTACTCACTCACATTGATATCTATTAATGGGCATCTCCATAGCCCGTTGATACGCCTAGTTGATGTGAGACTATCTTCTCCTTTTTGTCTTCTCCACAACCACCATTCTATTCCACATATAGTTCTATGTCGATGGCTCACGCTCATGTATTGCGCGAAAGTTGAAAGAGTTTGAGATTATTAAAGTATGAAACAATTGCTTGGCTTGTCATAGGGACTGTGCATGATTAAATACTTTGTGTGATGAAGATAGAGCAACAACCAGACTATATGATTTTGTAGGGCAACTTTCTTTGGCCATGTTATTATGAGAAGACATGATTACTTTGATTAGTATGCTTGAAGTCTCACCATTTTCATGTTAATATGAACTTTTATTTTGTATCATTTGGATCTGAACATTCATGCCACAATAAAGAAAATTACATTGAGAATTATGCTAGGTAGCATTCCACATCAAAAATTCCGTTTTTATCATTTACCTACTCGAGGATGAGCAGAAATTAAGCTTGGGGATGCTTGATACGTCTCCAACGTATCTATAATTTTTGATTGTTCCATGCGATTATATTACCCCTTTTGGATGTTTATGGGCTTTATTTTACACATTTATATCATTTTTGGGACTAACCTACTAACCAGAGGCCCAACCCGTATTGCTGTTTTTTTTGCCCATTTCAGTATTTCGAAGAAAAGGAATATCAAACGGAGTCCAAACGGAATGAAACCTTCAGGAGCGTGATTTTTGGAACGAACGTGATCCAGAGGACTTGGAGTGCAAGTCAAGAAGCAGCCAAGGCGGCCACGAGAGGGTAGGGCGCCCCCCATAGGGCGCGCCCCCTGTCTTGTGGGCCCTCGGGCGGCCACCGACGTACTTCTTCCTCCTATATAAGCCTACGTACCCCGAAAACATCCAGGGAGCCAATGAAATAAAAATTTCCACTGCCATAACCTTCTATATCCGTGAGATCCCATCTTGGAGCCTTCGCCGGCGCTCTGCCGGAGGGGGAATCGACCATGGAGGGCTTCTACATCAACACCATAGTCCCTCCAATGAGTTGTGAGTAGTTTACCAAAGACCTTCGGGTCCATAGTTATTAGCTAGATGGCTTCTTCTCTCTTTTTGGATTTCAATACAATGTTCTCCCCCTCTCTTGTGGAGATCTATTCGATGTAAACTCTTTTCGCGGTGTGTTTGTCGAGATCCGATGAATTGTGGGTTTATGATCAAGTTTATCTATGAGAAATATTTGAATCTCCTCTGAATTCTTTTCTGTATGATTGAGTTATCTTTGCAAGTCTCTTCGAATTATCAGTTTGGTTTGGCCTACTAGATTGATCTTTCTTGCCATGGGAGAAGTGCTTAGCTTTGGGTTCAATCTTGCGGTGTCCTTACCCAGTGACAGAAAGGGTTGCAAGGCACATATTGTATTGTTGCCATCGAGGATAAAAATATGGGGTTTATATCATATTGCATGAGTTTATCCCTCTACATCATGTCATCTTGCTTAATGCGTTACTCTGTTCTTTATGAACTTAATACTCTAGATGTAGGCAGGAGTCGGTTGATGTGTGGAGTAATAGTAGTAGATGCAGGCAGGAGTCAGTCTAATTGTCACGAACGTGATGCCTATATACATGATCATGCCTAGATAATCTCATAATTATTCGCTTTTCTATCAATTGCTCGACAGTAATTTGTTCACCCACCGTAATACTTATGCTATCTTGAGAGAAGCATCTAGTGAAACCTATGGCCCCCGGGTCTATCTTTTATCATATTTGCTTCCAATCTACTTTTATTTGCATCTTTACTTTTTGCATCTATATTATAAAATACGAAAAATATATTTATCTTGTCATACTATCTCTATTAGATCTCACTTTCGCAAGTGGCCGTGAAGGGATTGACAACCCCTTTATTGTGTTGGTTGCGAGTTCTTTGTTTGTTTGTGTAGGTGCGTGGGAATTTTGAGGAGCCTCCTACTGGATTGATACCTTGGTTCTCAAAAACTGAGGGAAATACTTACGCTACTATTGCTGCATCACCCTTTCCTCTTCAAGGAAAACCAACGCAAGCTCAAGACGTAGCAGTGTCCTCCATAGGATTCAGAGTGACACTTGCATAGGATCTATTCCTGTTCATGCTCAGGCACACAACGTCTAATAACACCATCTACTCCTTTATAAAGGTGTGGGTCATCCCAGATGTAATGTCTTAAATCATAAAAGAACTTTTTCTTTTGCTAGTATGTGAAACTAGGCGGTATAAATTTAGCAACAATGTAATTAGCATAATCAGCATACCAAGGAGCAGTACGAGAAGCATTAACGACCGCTAATTGTTCATCAGGAAAGCTGTCATCAATAGGCAGTGGGTCATCAAGAACATTCCCTAACCTAGACAAGTTGTCAGCAACGGGGTTCTCAGCTCCCTTTCTATCACTAATATGCAAATCAAATTCTTGGAGCAGGAGAACCCATCTAATGAGTCTAGGCTTAGCATCTTTCTTTTCCATAAGATATTTAATAGCAGCATGATCAGTGTGAATAGTAACTTTGGAATCAACAATATAAGGTCTAAACTTATCACATGCAAACACAACTGGTAAGAACTCTTTTTCAGTAGTAGCATAATTTCTCTGGGCAGTATCAAGAGTCTTACTAGCATACTAGATAACATTCAATTTCTTATCAACTCTTTGCCCTAGAACAGCACCTATAGCATAATCACTAGCATCACACATAATTTCAAAAGGTAAATTCCAATCAGGTGGCTGAACAATAGGTGCAGTGATCAAAGCTTTCTTGAGTATTTCAAGTGCTTCTACACAATCATCATCAAAGACAAAAGGAATATCTTTTTGCAATAAATTAGTCAGAGGCCTAGAGATTTTAGAAAAGTCCTTAATGAACCTCCTATAAAAACCGGCATGACCAAGGAAACTTCTTATACCTTTTATGTCCTTGGGACATGGCATCTTCTCAATAGCATCAACTTTTGCTTTGTCAACTTCAATACCTCTCTCGGAAATCTTATGTCCCAAGACAATGCCTTTATTAACCATAAAGTGACACTTTTCTCAATTCAGGACGAGACTAGTGTCTTCGCATCTCTTCAAAACTCGGTCAAAGTTGCTCAAGCAATCATCAAAAGAGGATCCATTAACGGAGAAATCATCCATGAATACCTCACAAATCTTTTCACAAAAATCAGAGAATATAGCCATCATGCATGAGGGAGTCCTGGATTAGGGGGTATCCGGATGGTCGGACTATTACCGTTGGCCGGACTCCTAGACTATGAAGATACAAGATTGAAGACTCCGTCCCGTGTCCGGATAGGACTTTCCTTGACATGGAAGGCAAGCTTGGCGATACGGATATGTAGATCTCCAACCATTGTAACCGACTCTGTGTAACCCTAGCCCTCTCCGGTGTCTATATAAACCGGAGGGTTTTAGTCCGTAGGACGAACAACAATCATACCATAGGCTAGCTTCTAGGGTTTAGCCTCTTTGGTCTCGTGGTAGATCTACTCTTGTACTACCCATATCATCAATATTAATCAAGAAGGAGTAGGGTTTTACCTCCATCGAGAGGGCCCAACACAGGTAAAAACATCGTGTCCCTTGTCTCCTATTACCATCCGCCTAGACGCACAGTTCGGGACCCCCTACCCGAGATCCGCCGGTTTTGACACCGACATTGGTGCTTTCATTGAGAGTTCCTCTGTGTCGTCAGCTTTAGGCCTGATGGCTCCTTCGATCATCAAGAACGACGCGGTCCAGGGTGAGACTTTTCTCCCGGACAGATCTCCGTGATTCGGCGGCTTTGCACTGCGGGCCAATTCACTTGGCCATCCGGAGCAGATCGAAGCTACGCCCGCCATCGAGTCGATTTGGGAGTTTGAACTACACGGTGACATCCGCGGAGACTTGATCTTGACGGATTCAAGCCACAACCAAGCGCCGCCTTGTCTCGATGGGTATGATCTAGCTCTGCCACGGACGGTACCACGGAGGCCGCACGAAGATCCGCTCCGACCCTAGCTCGGAGCCGACCGCCGGTCAAGGACGAGTGGTGGACACCGCCTCGGGGCTACGATCTCTCGGCGATTGAGCCGAACACCATCCCTGTCCTTCGCAAAGCCCGTGACTCCGAGGTGCCGGATTCCTCTCCGAACTCCGAACCTCCTGCGTCCCTGCCAATCAAATCCGATTGGGCGCCGGTTATGGAGTTCACTGCCGCGGACATCTTTCAGCACTCGCCCTTTGGCGACATCCTGAATTCACTAAAGTCTCTCTCTTTATCGAGAGCCTGGCGGACTATGGTCGGGAAGGTTGGGATGCGACGACGAAGAAATTCAATTCCACCCACCACCCACTTTGTAGCCACTGCCGATGATTTAACCGACATGCTCGACTTCGACTCAAGACATAGGCGGTATGGACGACGATGCAGAGACAACCAAGAACCAGCGCCTCTTGGGCACTTTGGAAGGCCACCTCGTCATCGACATATACATGGTGGACATCCCAAAAGATGGGAATGGCAATGGAACAGCGGAGGATGACCCCTCCAAGAAACAGCCCATGCGCCGGCGTCAGCGGCGCCACTCTAAATCCCGCCACAGCAAAAACGGTGATTCCGGCATGGGAGATAACAACATCCCAGACAGTGCCGAAGATAACCCCCTCCAGCAGGATTCAGCACAGGAGGAGGGAGAAGCCAGCCCTCATGATAGAGAGGCAGACAGAGAGGTAGAGGACAATAATTATATGCCTCCCTCCGAAGATGAAGCAAGCCTCGACGATGACAAATTTGTCGTGCCCGAGGATCCCGTCGAACAAGAGCGTTTCAAGCGCAGGCTTATGGCCACGGCAAGCAGCCTCAAGAAAAAGCAGCAACAGCTTAGAGCTGACCAAGACTTGCTAGCTGACAGATGGACCGAAGTCCTTGCAGCCGAAGAGTACAAACTCGATCGCCCCTCCAAGAGCTACCCAAAACGCAGGCTGCTACCCCAATTAGAGGAGGAAGCACCCAAACCTACATCACCAGCGCATGACGCGGACGACCGGCCACCTCGTGGCCGCGACAGAGAGGCCTCTAGGCCCTCCGCTAAAGCCGCACCCCGGCGTCGCTCGAAAAGTACAAAGCCACGGGGGAATGCACCAGACTTGCGAGACATATTGGAGGACAAGGCAAGACAAATAAGATCGATCTACGGATCGCGTGGGCGCCCCACGATACGTGATGACAACCGTCACGCCGGATACAGCAATTCCGGCCGGGCCGAACACAGTAGACAAAGCTCATTTGAGCTGCGTCGTGATATAGCCCAATACAGGGCGCCGCACACCCACTATGCTTCACAGACGAAGTAATGGATCATGAAATCCCCGAGGGTTTCAAACCCGTAAACATTGAATTATACGACAGCACAACAGATCCTGCGGTTTGGATCGAGGACTATCTCCTTCACATCCACATGGCCCGCGGTGATGATCTACACGCCATCAAATACCTCCCACTCAAGCTTAAAGGACCAGCTCGGCATTGGCTCAATAGCTTGCCAGCAGAATCAATTGGTTGTTGGGAAGACCTGGAAGCCGCATTCCTTGATAACTTCCAGGGCACATATGTGCTACCACCAGACGCTGATGACCTAAGCCACATAATTCAGCAGCCAGATGAATCGGCCAGACAACTCTGGACACGGTTCTTAACCAAGAAAAATCAAATCGTCGACTGTCCGGACGCAGAGGCCCTTGCAGCATTCAAACATAACATCCGCGACAAGTGGCTTGCCCGGCACCTAGGACAGGAAAAGCCGAAATCCATGGCAGTCCTCACATCACTCATAACCCACTTCTGCGCGGGAGAGGACAGTTGGCTAGCTCGCAGTAACAACCTAACCAAAAACCCTGGTAGTTCGGATACCAAGGACAGCAACGGCAGGTCGCGTCGCAATAAGCACAAGGACCGCACTAACGGCGATAATACTGAAGATACTGCAGTCAATGCCGGATTCAGAGGCTCTAAACCCGGTCAGCGGAAAAAGCCATTCAAAAGAAATACTCGGGGCCCGTCCAATTTGGACAGAATACTCGATCGCTCGTGCCAGATACATGGCACCCCCGAAAAACCAGCCAACCACACCTACAGGGATTGTTGGGTGTTCAAGCAGGCAGGCAAGATAAATGCCGAAAACACTGACAAGGGGCTGCATAGCAATGACAAGGAGGAGCCCCGGTCGCCGAACAATAGAGGACAGAAGGGCTTTCCCCCACAAGTGCGGACGGTGAACATGATATACGCAACCCACATACCCAAAAGGGAGCGGAAGTGCAAGGGAGGGATCTGCGATGGAGCCAGTCGCCCCCAAGTTCAACCCATGGTCCTCCTGCCCGATCACTTTTGATCGAAGGGACCACCCCACTAGCATCCTCCACGGCGGATTCGCCACATTGGTTCTTGACCCAATCATTGACGGATTTCACCTCACTAGAGTCCTGATGGACGGCAGCAGCAGCCTGAACCTGCTTTACCAGGACACAGTGCGCAAAGTGGGCATAGACCCCTCAAGGATCAAACCTACAAAACGACCTTTAAAGGCGTCATACCGTGTAGAGGCCAAGCTATGCAGCTCGATTACACTCGAAGTGGTCTTCGGATCCCCGGATAACTTCCGAAGCGAGGAATGAATCTTTGACATAGTCCTATTCCGCAGCGGCTATCACACACTGCTCGGACGAACCGCATTTGCAAAGTTCAATGCGGTGCCGCACTACGCATACCTCAAGCTCAAAATGCCAGGCCCCCGAGGAGTAATCACGGTCAATAGAAACACCGAACGCTCTCTCCGAACGGAGGAGCATACAGCGGCCCTCGCGGCGGAAGTACAAAGCAGCCTCTTAAGGCAATTCTCGAGTCCGACTACTAAACGTCCGGACACCGTCAAGCGCGCCCGGAGTAACCTACAACAAGACCGCCTGGCACGTTCCGAGCATGCGTAGCAATGCAGCCCCAACCCCAGCCCTCGCGAAATCGCGAGACCAGTACCACGCGTACATAACTACGCCCTGGAGATACCATGTGCATAGGGGTAGGGGCACGACCACGATGCATGCGAGAGCGGCTCAACCGCACTGGGGCTCCCAATTGTGTCATTCTTTTTTCTTATTCTCGGGACTCCGTTTTCGAAAGCCCTGTCCGGCAGTACAATTGCCGAACTCACGATGCAACAGCCAGGGAAGCAGAAAAGCCACGTCGAGTGTCCAGGTGATCTCTATTACGAGCAGTATACCTGTTTTACATACCATCCCGCAGCCTACCCCTGGAGGGGGACATGTTAAATAGTCCCATCCCTTGCTTATCGCACTATTTGTATCGTTCTGCTTTCATTGCAGTATTTTTTGAATAAACAATTCATCGCTTTTTGCCTATTATTGCATTCCTTTTCTATCTATATATGTTCACTTATGACATGTTGCATCCGTACGCTTTGGTACGGCCAAATACACCAGGGGCTTAAGTACCCCAAAATATGGTGTGATAAGTCCGAACACTTTAACAAGTGCGGCACCCTGAACTTATAGCATTATATGCATCGGCTCCGAATCATGTCTTGGGTCAAGAGTTGGGTTTGCCCGGCTCCCATGTTTTGGTACCTTACGTTCCGTTATATCGGCTAAGGTAGCGCTGGGAGAACCACTGCGATTGTGCCCCGGTTGAGCTGGGTTGAGCACCTCAGTGGAGAAAGCTAAACCGACCGTCATGATAGGGCGAGAGCGATCGCTGTTCGAGAGGTTTTTCGAGTCCCTAAAGACTTATGCCGCTTAGAGCGAGGAGTTGGCTTTGTCCGGCCCAGGCGTGGATAGCGCCCCGAATTCGGTCTTCCGAACACTAGGGGCTTCGCCGAAATTGAAAATTAGAGAATTCTATGGCTAAGTGGGAGTGTTCAAGCATTATAGTCCGGTTGCCTTGTTCGTTGTGTTGAGCGCCTCCCTCGAAGGACCCAAGAATGGGAACAAGAGCACTCAAGTTTATCTCGAACACCCCAGCACTCGAGGCATTGGGGCTGAAGCTAACGACTTGCCATCTCTCAAATTTGATAAATGGCCGCACGGAAGGTAATATTTTAAATTAACAAGCGTTGCTTAGCGCATATGAACAAAATTTTCAGCGTACAGGATAACAAATGCGAGTCTACTAAAAAATTACATCTTTGGAGCACTCACCCACTATAAGGTGGGCACCCTTCAGGACACCCTTATAGTACATCTCGGGCGTGCGATACTCCTTGCCCGGTGGTGGCGCGTCCGTCACAAGCTTCTCGGCGTCCATCTTGCCCCAGTGCACTTTAGCGCGGGCAAGGGCCCGACGGGCACCTTCAATGCAGACAGAACACTTGATGACTTCAATCCATGGACATGCGGCCACCAGCCGCCGCACCAGACCGAAGTAGCTCCCAGGCATGGTTTCTTTAGGCCACAGCCGAACTATGAGGCCCTTCATGGCCTGTTCGGCCACCTTGTGGAGCTCGACCAGCTGCTTCAGCTGGTCGCTCAGGGGCACCGGATGTTCGGCCTCAGCATATTGAGACCAGAACACCTTTTTTGTCGAGCTCCCCTCCTCGGCTCGGTAGAACGCGGCAGCATCGGACACACTACGGGGCAGATCTGTGAACGCTCTGAGAGCTCCGAATCGGGTAAGTAATGTGATAATTCACTTTTACATGCTTGCTTTGCATGAAGAATGCCTTACCCGCCGCTATCATTTTTATCGCCTCAATCTCCTGGAGGGCCTTCTGGGCTTCGGCCTTAGCGGCTTTGGCACTCTCAAGAGCCAAGGCGAGCTCAGACTCCCAAGTCTTTGAGTCACACTCCAAACTCTCATGTTTTTTCACGAAAGCCTGGAGCTCTTGCCGCACCTCCGCCACCCATGCCTCCTGCTTCTCTCGCTCGGTGCGCTCCGCGGCCGCACTTTTTCCGGCCTTGGACACCGCCTCCTTCAGGGTCGCCACCTCGTTCGTGGCCCCTGCAATACTCACATTGTTCCTGTCATTTTTTGCAACCAAATCCTTTCTATAAGGTATTACTTACCTTCCTTGTCCTCGAGCTGCTTCTTGGCACGGCCGAGCTCGTTCTTGGACCGCTCGAGGCTCTGCTTCAATACATTGACCTCCGCAGTTAGTGTGGCAGAGGTCAGCAACGCAACCTGCATTCCCATATTGACATGCTTATGTTAGACTCCTGCGTATATCTTTTTAGATCCTTAGTTCGGCTTTTCTTTCCGAACACCAAACTGAGCATCAGGGGCTACTGTCTATGCGGTACTATTTTTACATATCTTAATTACATACCTCAAACCTGTTAGAAGACTGGTACAGGCTTCAGTCAGCCCGCTTTTGGCGGACTGAACTTTCTGGATCACCGCACTCATAATAAAGGCGGTGCTCCTCGATGATGGGCGCCATTGGCGCCTCCAAAGAATATCCGTGCCTCTGGCTGGATGAAGGTCACTGGTGTCGCAGTCTCGCCCTTCTTACGAAGGGGCCGCCCGCCGGACTCCGGAACCACTAAAGGTTCCGGTGCAGAGTCCGGCCCAGGGCCGAACTCAGAATCCTTTGGGGGTTGATCCCCTTCGTGCCCAAAGTCCGGGAGGTTGCCTTGCGGCACGTCCGGGACCTCCTCCTCCTCCTGGCCAGGCCCCTTTTGGGACCCCACCTCAGCATCGTCAGCAGCGCGAGGAGAGGAGGCGGCCGGAAGTGAAGTACTATTCACGTCCGACAGAGCCAGGGAGCCGCTCGTTGAAATATCGAGCCCGTCCTTGGGCGGACTGCAGGGTTGTATTCGGCGTTAGGAGATTCTATGCGACAAACGAAATGCCATGAATTATTCTGGTATCCGGACACTTACGATGCCGCCAGGGGCTTAGCCCTCGGTGGCCACTCCTCTTCACCGTCGTCGGCATTGGTGGAGTAGTCCGGAGGAAGGGTCCTTCCCTTCTTGGACCCTCCAGCCTCCCCAGTTGGGGAGGCCTTCCTTTTCTTCTCTCCCCTTACTGGGGGAGAAGCCTCTTTTTCCTCCTCCCCGTCTTCGCGGGAGGACTCTGCCTCGGGGTCGTCGGACGATGAGTCCGACAACACCTGGCGTCGGGAAATCCTTCGAGTTCCCGTGGCCTTCTTCTTGGCCTTCTTCTCCAGCACCACGTAGGGCACCGGAGCCAGCAGCCCCGTTAGTTGGGCATCCGCTGGGTCTTCTGGCAAGGGAGCCGGACAGTTAACCTGCCCGGACATCTTTTGCCAGGCCTGTCAAAGGTAAAGGGAGTTTAGATCCCGCATAGAGTCAAACTATGAAAAACAAGTGTCCCGTAAAGGGTAAAATAGCTTACCTCGCCGGCTTGACGCTGGGAGCTGAATCCGCGATCTTCGGTAGCGGATGCGGGAGCCTCGGCGCCCATAAACAGCACCCTCCAGGCGTCTTCGTACGTAGTGTCGAAGAGCCTGCTCAAGGTCTGGTGCTGTGCTGGATCAAACTCCCACAAGTTGAAAGCCCGTTGTTGGCACGGGAGGATCCGGTGGATGAGCATGACCTGGACTGCGTTGACGAGCTTGATCTTCTTGTTCACAAGGTTTTGGACGCAGGTTTGGAGTCCGGTCAGCTCTTCCAAATCACCCCATGTCAGGCCCTTCTCTTTCCAGGAGGTGAGCCGTGTGGGGATGCCAGATCTGAATTCGAGGGCCGCTGCCCATTCAGGGTCACGCGGCTCGGTGATGTAGAACCACGCCGATTGCCACCCATTGATGGTTTCCACGAAGGCGCCCTCGAGCCATATGACGTTGGGCATCTTGCCCACCATGGCGCCTCCGCATTCCGCCTGCTGGCCGCCCATTACCTTCGGCTTGACATTGAAGGTCTTCAGCCATAAGCCGAAGTGGGGTTTGATGCGGAGGAAGGCCTTGCACACAACGATAAACGCTGAGATGTTGAGGATGAAATTCGGGGCCAGATCGTGGAAATCCAGGCCGTAGTAGAACATGAGCCCCCGGACAAATGGGTGGAGTGGGAAGCCCAGTCCATGGAGGAAATGGGGAAGGAACACCGCCCTCTCATGGGGCTCGGGGTGTGGGCGAGTTGCCCTCTGGAAGCCGTGCGCAATGTCGTTGTCAGCAGGTATCCGCTTTCCTCAACTTTGATGTGCCCTCCGTGATGAGAGGAGGCCATCCACTGCCTCCCGCTCCGGACATGGCTGGGGAAGGTTGAGGCGAGATGTGCGGACTTAGGTCTTTGGAGCTCGAGTACGCGGAAATGGATAAGCAAAGGAGGAAGAAGGCGTAGGTAAAAAGGTGGATCCTTATCCCCTTATATGGACGGACGAAACTATGCGTCCCCACCAGCCTGGTAAAACTCGCTTATCCCCCAAGCGCTATGATCAATGGCGCAGTTGGGCTACCCATGCCCGTACTGATGAGAATCCCAGAATAAGGGGACACGATCTCTGCTTTGACAAGACGTGTCAAGGAAACCGCTTCGCTAAATGCGCTGAGGTGGAACAGTAAAAACGATTCGAATAAAGGCCTGGCCGTGGTGTGATGTCACACCACGGAATATGTCAGCAGATTGAGCTTGTGTAAATGTTATTCTCTCTACGGTGGTATGTGGAACTTATTTTGCAGAGCTGGACACTATCCTTGTGTTCAAAATCTTCTATGAAGTATTCGGAGGAGGAACCCGCCTTGCAATGCCGAAGACAATATGCGCGCCAGACTTGTCGTCATTGAAGCCTGGTTCAGGGGCTACTGAGGGAGTCCTGGATTAGGGAGTGTCCGAATGGCCGGACTATTACCGTTGGTCGGACTCCTAGACTATGAAGATACAAGATTGAAGACTCCGTCCCGTGTCTGGATAGGACTTTTCTTGGCATGGAAGGCAAGCTTGGCGATACGGATATGTAGATCTCCTACCATTGTAACCGACTCTGTGTAACCCTAGCCCTCTCCGTGTCTATATAAACCGGAGGGTTTTAGTCCGTAGGACGAACAACAATCATACCATAGGCTAGCTTCTAGGGTTTAGCCTCTTTGATCTCGTGGTAGATCTACTCTTGTACTACCCATATCATCAATATTAATCAAGGAGGAGTAGGGTTTTACCTCCATCGAGAGGGCCCGAACCTGGGTAAAAACATCGTGTCCCTTGTCTCCTGTTACCATCTGCCTAGACGCACAGTTCGGGACCCCCTACCCGAGATCCGCCGGTTTTGACACCGACAATGCATCTTTGAAAGGTAGCAGGTGCATTACATAAACCAAAAGGCATACGTCTATAAGCAAAAGTACCGAAAGGGCAAGTAAAAGTAGTTTTTGATTGATCCCCCGCTGACACAGGTATTTGAGAGAAACTAGAATAACCATCTAGAAAGCAGAAATGAGTGTGTTTGGATAGTCTTTCTAGCATTTGATCAATAAAAGGTAAAGGGTAATGATCTATCTTAGTTGCTTTATTTAATTTACGGAAATCAATTACCATCCTATAACCTATAATAATTCTTTGTGGGATCAATTCATCTTTATCATTAGGGACAATGGTAATACCTCCCTTGTTAGGAACACAAATGGATAGGGCTTACACTATCAGCAACGGGATAAACTATACCTGCCTCAAGGAGCTTTAGTATCTCCTTTCTTACCACTTCTTTCATCTTAGGATTTAGTCATCATTGAGGATCTCTAACTGGTTTGGCATCTTTCTCCACTGTAATTTTGTGTTGGCATAATGTGGGACTAATGCCCTTAAGATCATCCAGAGTATATCCAATAGTTGCTCGGTGCTTCTTCAGAGTTTTCAATAGTCTTTCTTCTTCTTGCTCTGAAAGGTTAGCAGTAATAATAACAGGATATATTTTCTTTTCATCAAGATAAGCATACTTAAGATTATCAGGTAATGGTTTGAGTTCAAACACGGGATCACCCTTGGGTGGAGGGGGATCCTCAAGAATTTCAACGGGAAGATTATGTTTTAGCATAGGTTCTTGTTTAAGGAACACTTCATCTATTTCCCTTCTTTACTTCATAAACATATCATTTTCATGGTCTAGCAAATATTGTTCTAATGGATCAGTAGGAGGCACGGCAATGAAAGCAAGACCAATAATCTCATCCTTACTAGGTGGTTCCCTATCACGAGGTTGTCTACGAAACTTAGCAAAATTAAACTCATGAGACATACCATCTAAGCCAACGGTAACAATATCTTTTTCACAATCGATCTTAGCACTAGCTGTATTCAAGAAGGGTCTACCAAAAATAATGGCACAAAAATCATCTTGTGGGGAACCAAGAACAAGAAAATCAGCAGGGTATTTAACCTTCCCACACAAGACTTCAACATCTTGAACTATCCCAACTGGTTTAATGGTATCCCTATTAGCAAGCTTAATAGTAACATCAATGTCTTCTAATTCAATGGGTGCAATGTCATGCATAATTTCTTGATATAAGGTATAAGGTATTGCACTAGCACTAGCACCCATATCACATAAGCCATGATAACAATGATCTCCTATTTTAACCGAAATAACAGGCATGCCTACGACAGGTTTATGTATCTTAGTATCTGATCTAGCAATATTAGCAGATTCATCACAGAAATAAATAACATGCCCATCTAAATCATCATCCAAGAGATCTTTAACCATAGCAATACTAGGTTCAACATTGATTTGCTTAGGAGGTCTATAAGTCCTAGTATTACTCTTACGAACAACAGTCAAAGTTTTAGCATGATCCTTTATCCTGATAGGAAAAGGAGGTTTCTCAACATAAGTAGTAGGAACAATAGGATCACTATAGGTGATAGTCTTTTCATCAACTGTAATAGGTGCAACTACTTTCCCTTCAACAGGAGGATTATATTTATACCACTTATCTTTAGGGAGATTAACGTGAGTAGCAAAAGATTTAAAGAAAGAAGCTACTATCTTAGAGTCAAGTCCATACTTAGCGCTAAATCCACGAAAAGCATCGGTATCCATAAAAGATTTAACACAATCGAACTTAGGTGTCATACCTGACTCCTTACCATCGTCGGAACCCCAATCTTCAGAGTTGCGTTTAATTCTTTCCAATAAGTCCCATTTGAAATCAATAGTCTTCACATATAAGAACCAAAGACAGAAGTATCGAGCAGGTTGCGATCATTAAGAGAAAGCTGAGCATAAAATTTTTGAATAATCATTTCCGGGGAGAGCTCATGATTGGGGCATGAATATAACATTGACTTAAGCCTCCCCCAAGCTTGAGCGATGCTTTATCCTTCGCGAGGCCAGAAATTATATATGTAATTACGATCACAATGAACAAGATGCATAGGATAGAACTTCTGGTGAAATTCCAACTTCAAACGCTTACAATTCCAAGATCTCGTATCATCACATAGCCTATACCATGTCAATGCATCTCCCTTCAAAGATAAAGGGAAGACCTTCCTTTTGACAACATCATCGGGAATACCTGCAAGCTTAAATAATCCACAAACTTCATCCACAAAGATAAGGTGTAAATCGTATGCAATGTTCCATCTCCTGTAAATAGATTAGCTAGCAGTTTCTCTATCATACCCGAAGGAATCTCAAAGTAAATATTTTCATAAAGATCAGTAGGTTGAGGAGCAACTCTTTGCTCTTCTGGTCGGGGTGAAGATACCCCGAACAAGGCCCTCAAAGGATTAGTTTCCATAGTGACAAGTAACAGAAAATTTCAGCACACTATATAAATGTTTCCTTACCAAGTTCCACTCACCAAAAGCGCTACACTCTCCGGCAACGGTGCCAGAAAAGAGTCTTGATGACCCACAAGTGTAGGGGATCTATCGTAGTCCTTTCGATAAGTAAGAGTGTCGAACCCAACAAGGAGCAGAAGGAAATGATAAGCGGTTTTCAGTAAGGTTTTCTCTGCAAGCACTGAAATTGTAGGTAATGGATAGTTTTGTGATAAGATAAATAGTAACGAGTAACAAGTAAATAAAGTAAATAAAGTGCAGCAAGGTGGCCCAATCCTTTATGTAGCAAAGGATAAGCCTGGACAATTTCTAATAATGAGAAAGGAGCTCCCGAGGACACATGGGAATTATCGTCAAGCTAGTTTTCATCACGTTCATATGATTCGCGTTCGATACTTTGATAATTTGATATGTGGGTGGACCGGTGCTTGGGTACTGCCCTTACTTGGACAAGCATCCCACTTATGATTAACCCCTATTGCAAACGTCCGCAACTACAAAAGAAGTATTAAGGTAAACCTAACCACATCATTAAACATATGGATCCAAATCAGCCCCTAACGAAGCAACGCATAAACTAGGGTTTAAGCTTCTGTCACTCTAGCAACCCATCATCTACTTATTACTTCCCTATGCCTCCCTCTAGGCCCAAATAATGGTGAAGTGTCATGTAGTCAACGTTCACATAACACCACTAGAGGAAAAGACAACATACATCTCATCAAAATATCGAACGAATACCAAATTCACATGACTACTAATAGCAAGACTTCACCCATGTCCTCAGGAACAAACGTAACTACTCACAAAGCATATTCATGTTCATAATCAGAGGAGTAATAATATGCATTAAGGATTTGAACATATGATCTTCCACCAAGTAAACCAATTAGCATCAACTACAAGGAGTAATCAACACTACTAGCAACCCACAAGTACCAATTTGTGGTTTTGATACAAGATTGAATACAAGAGATGAACTAGGGTTTTGAGAGGAGATGGTGCTGGTGAAGATGTTGATGGAGATTGACCCCCTCCCGATGAGAGGATCGTTGGTGATGACGTTGGTGATGATTTCCCCCTCCGGAGAAGTGTCCCAATGAGAACAGCTCATGGAGCCCTAGATTGGTTCCGCCATGGTTCCGCCTCGTAGCGGCGGAGCTTCGTCCCGTAAGCTTGCCCACGATTTTTTCCAGGGTAAAGCTCTCATATAGCAGAGGATGGAAACCGGGGGCCCACTAGGGGGCCCAGGAGAGAGGGGGTGCGCCCAGTAGGGGGGGCCCCACCCTCCTGGACAGGATGTGGGCCCCCTGATGTATTTCTTCCGCTCAATAATTCTTATTAATTCCAAAATTAGGTTTCGTGGAGTTTCAGGATTTTTGGAGTAGTGCAGAATAGGTTTCCAATGTTTGCTCCTTTTCCAGCCAGAATTCCAGCTGGCGGCATTCTCCCTCTTCATGGTAAACCTTGTAAAATAAGAGAGAATAGCCATAAGTATTGAGATATAATGTGTAATAATAGTCCATAATGCAATAAATATTGATATAAAAGCATGATGCAAAATGGACGTATCACCCATACATCTGAAAACACAAGTTCTAAAGGATGTTTCACCTCACGACTAGACTTCGAAAAAGGAAGTTGATGACTCTTCCTACGCTCACACGCATTACACACTAATGAAGGAGTTGACAATGAAGGAGTTGAGCTCGGAGTTGGTGAGCGGCTGTCCGATGGAGGCCAACGTGTCGGCAAGGCCCTTGACCTTGTTGTAGAACTCAGTGACCATGGAGTCAAGCTTTTCACACTCCCCAAGTTGACGACGGAGCGTAGAGACATGGGCATGTGACTGCGCCGCAAACGAGCTCTCGAGGATGGTCCATGCCTCATGAGACGTCTTGGCGAAGACAACGAGTCCGACAATGGCCGGAGTGAGCGACCCCTCGATGGAAGAGAGGTTCGCCTGGTCCTGCCCTATCCAAACACGGTGCGCCGGATTATAGACCGGGCCGTGCATGCTATCGACCAGCACGGGGGACGGGAGAGGGAGCCGTCGACGTACCCAAGCAGGTAGTGGCTCCCAAGGAGCGGAAGGACTTGCGCACGCCAGAAGATGTAGTTGTCTGACAACAACTTAATGGTGATGAGGTTGCCGAAGTGAAACGGCGGCGGCGGCAGGGAGCCCATGGAGTAGCCTGCCGGGGGCGTATACGCCATAGGGGCAGACATCGCGGGTGCAGCCACGGGGGCTGCGGAAGCAGGGCCCGATGCAGAGAGGACGGCCATCATGGCCGACGCGGACACCGACAGCGCGAAGGGCTGGACAGCAGCGTCACTCGACGGGACGACTGCACGCAGCGGGGCGACCGATGTGTCACTGATGGAGGCGGGCGACGAGGCACCCGACGTGGCGCCGGATGTGTGAACCACCAGCGCCTGGCCCGACGACGAGGGGACCGAGAGCTGGTTGGAGAGAAAGGAGCCTACGCTCCTTGTCCTGATCGGGATCGACTGAGCCACAGTGGAGTCGAGTGGGCGGGAGAGGAGGGCCGTGAGGGAGGTCGGCAGGTAGCTGGCCGTGGAGGAGCCGGAGGCAGCAGCATACGACATGGCGGCGACGGCGCGATCGGCAAGGGCGTCGGCGGCGGTGTCGGGTGGGTAGGGTGTTAGGCGGAAGCGATTTAACCTAGTCTAATGCCATGTAAGACAATAGATTTGGGGGAACGGGCACAACCCTCTTGGGGTGGCCTATCACATATATATAATGAGTGGATACAGCGTTACAATATACACGTATGCATACAGAGGCTATACAGTCTAACAACGGAGTATATGAGTATGACGTGTAACAAACTGGTAAACCATCCAACAAATTGCTTTATCTCGCTAATAGTTTGCTCGTGGCTATTATAAATTCACTATATCACACTAATTCTATACTCTCTCTGTTCCACGTCCAAAATTATGGAACGAAGTGAGTATTTGTCACTGTTGACCCCTTTTTTGGGGGAAAAAACTTCCAACTTATTCATCAAACCTAATGACAGTACAAAGAACAAAAGAAGCAATAAAAAATACATCACCACTGATCTTTACTGGGTACATATTCATGCTTTTGTTCGAAGCGACTGTCCCGGTGACATTTCCAATACAAGACCTTTCTATTTCTCCTCTAGTTGGAATGTGTCTAATAATTTTTTTCCAGAAGTTTTCTTTTCCAAAAAAATCCAACATATGAGTTTTCCTATTATTTGTACTAGTCAATCATTTGTAAGTTCGAGCATCTAACTTCAATAACCTATAATTCATATTAGTCCCTCTACTAGTACTAGAATTATCAAAAAATATTTTTTAATATTCTTATTTTTTAAACATGTTTGTTGATCAATTTATGATCAGAATCCCTCTTTAAAACTATCTCGATGTCTGAAAGGCCTTGCATTTCAAATTGAAGGTAGTGCTTAATATTAGTCTATACTAAAGTTATTTGATTGTTGACCCCTAGCCGTTCTGACTTCTATGTCGTCCCACCACCCATGTGTATCGTGAGTTCGTGCCCCCAGTCGTCCTTACATAGTTTCAACCTTAGCTCATTTTTTGTCTCTTTTTCTGTAGCCCCCCTCCCCCCATCTTTCATCCTCTATACAACGGTCACTGAGGGGAGCAATGTATAGGCGGTGAGCTTACACAACATAAAAATATCATCTCATTAGGCTCGCAATGCTGAGTGTTGAGGTGTAAATATGTTGTATGCATAAGGACGGCGGTGACCCAAGGGGCCTTCATAGCCTGGAATAGAGTTGGTTGGGATATGCCTTTTGCAGATGACTTGTAAGAAGATCCGCATGGAATACTCCATGATGTAGTTTGTTCTAGATTCAAATTCTCCTACAATAGTTGGTAACGTAGTTGGTTTTCCATTTACAAATCACATGTGATAGCTCCGTCATAGTCGGCTTTAAGCATCACCTAGTCGTGGGCTCTTGCTATCATGAGCCCCAGGCGGTCTTCACTGGACATCTCCTCTTCTCCATTGTCAATGTGGGTGCGGTGTCCATTGGGGGACATCTCTTTCTCGAAGGGGGTGTACTGTGGTGGTCGCAAAACAATCCCCGAGATGACGAGAGAATTTGAAGTGGTGTGTGTATAAAGTAGCTAGAATAGAGCAACCTTCTTTATCTAAATTATTTCATGTTGCTTTCTTTATGAACAAACTACGAAACTACCATAGGTGTTTCCTGAAAGGATTTGTTAACAACTGATTGCATATGTTATGCATACAATTGCAAAGATAAACAACCTACAATAAGTCTCTTCGTGGTCGATTTAATATAACCATCTTTCATACCCTAGCTTGGACGACCTATTGTGTAATAGTTCAGACTATGAGGTTCGGCAAGGCAAGGTAACTATTGAGGGAGGCCTAGATTATGGGGTCCTTGGGATGCCAGCCTGTCTCACATGGGCCGAATTGGTGGGCCTCATTGTATCCGGACCGAAGACCTTTTATATCTTGGTGTGCACCCCAAGTCAAGATGGAAGATCCGGAGTTTCCATGTGGTAACCGACTATCTGTAAACCCTAGCACCCCTGGTGTCTATATAAACCAGGGGGTTTGTCCATAGAGGCTAGAAGAACAATCACCATCACACTAATTAGGGTTTAGTTCATATGATCTCGTGGTAGATCTACTCTGTAATCCCCTCATACACAAGCAATATAATCAAGCAAGACGTAGGGTTTTACCTCTTAGAGAGGGCCCGAACCAGGGTAAACATCGTGTCCCGCGTCTACTGTTCCCCATCGATCCAAGGTCCATAGTTCGGGACCCCCTACCCGAGATCTGTCGGTTTTGACACCGACATTGGTGCTTTCGTTGAGAGTTCCGCTGTCGGTCCGTCAAAGGATCGATGCCTTGCCTGATCATCAAAGACGACAGCAGCACCGGAGACATCTTCGTCCCCGGGAAACTTTTCGCGTTCGGCAGCATTGTTCTGCATGTCGGCGCGACCGGCCACCTCAACCAGGTCGACAATTTCACCCCTGAGCAGCAGATCCGGTTTGGCAACTTCGAGTGCGTCACCAATGCTCGGGGCGATCTAATCTTCACGGGCTTCTCAGCCCTATCCGCAACAACCATGGCCTCCGAAGCATTAACTTCTGGGGCTCTCCTCGATCCGATCTCTGAACTGACCCTTATCATGCTACCGGCATCAAGCTCGGAAGCCTCTCCTATGTACGAAGACCAGGAATCAACCCTGTCCAGACCCTCCCTCCTTGACAAGGATCCGGCCTTGAGCCTTAATGAGAATTCGTTGCCCGAAGGTAGGGAGTCAACCCCCGCTGAACTCGCCCTTCTCACCACGGACTCGGCCTCGAGCATTGATGAAAGTACGGCGTCTGACGACCAAGGTTTTGTCCTGACCGGACCCGTGCCTCGCCCCACCACTGCAACGGAGGTCAGCTACGAGGAAACTTCATACACCGATCCGGCCAGCCTCGCCCTGTTGAACGAGGCGCTTGACCTGATCCAGATGATGGCTATTGTTGATGGCCCATCCTCGGCTCATGTTCAACGGAGCCTCGAGGTGGGCCACGGGGAATTTTACGTCCCACCCACCACCCACCTGATAGCCACTATCGAAGATTTAACAGACATGCTAGACTATGCCTCTAAGGAGGCCGACGACATGGATAACGACGATCAGGCCACGACCCATGCAGACACCACCCCTCCCGTCACCGGCGGCTGGACGGCCACATCCACCTACAATATCTACATGGTGGACATGCCCAAGGATGACGACGATGATGGGGACGACACCCCCAGAAGGGATGGTAACAAACCCGGAGAGGAGCCCCCCCAAATGCTAAAGACAACGCCAATGATCCAAAGGGTGATGTCGCAGGGAAAGCAACACTGGCACCGGAGAGGGTGATACTCCGGACAACGCGGAAGACCTCCGCAACCCTGCCCCTGAACACCAATCGAATGGCTTAGAGGGGCATGAGGGTTAGCATATTTCGAGGACCCCAACGATTCCGAGGACAACAATTATATGCCCCTCTCCAAAGAGGAGGTCAGCCTTAGACCCGAGGTCTTTATCATCCCAGAAGATCCATTGGGGCAAAAGCGGTTCAAGCAACAGCTAATAGCTACTGCGCGAAGCTTGAAGAAGAAGCAGCAATTGATAAAGGTCGAGCAAGACACCCTCAACGACAGATGGACGAAATTCCTAGAAGCCAAAGAAGGGTACGGCTATGAGCGACAGACAAAGAGCTACCCCAAGCGCAAATTGTTGCCACAGTTCGACAACGAGGCCTTCGAGCCCATACCTCCTAGATGGACTCAAGGTGACCAGCCTGACCACCCCCCTCAAGGAAGAGACGGGCCGGCTGGAGAGCCCGAATACCCACCAGCCCCCCTCGCCATAAAGGCAAGGAGGTGGCACAACCAGCATATCAATATGATCTACGACACGACTTGGCCGTTAGAGCGGGTCAATCAAGGTCCATTTATGGATCAAAAGACTACCTCCTGAAAGAAGAAACAGATACCAAGCATGGCTTGACCGAAATGATAGGGCTCATCAATGCCGGACATGAATGGATTTCGAAGTTCGATGTGACATGGCCCAAAGAACAGGCACCACTCATCCAATGTGCTTCACGGATGAGGTGATGCAGCACCAACTCCGAGAAGGGTTTAAACCCGTGAATATCGAGTCAAACGATGGAACTATAGGTCCGGCCGTGTGGATTGAGTATTTTCTTCTCCACATTCATATGGCACAAGGAGACGACCTCCACGCCATCAAATATCTACCACTAAAGCTTAAAGGACTGGCCTGACATTGGCTGAACAGCCTCCCTGAAGACTCCATTGGGAGCTGTGAAGAGCTCGAGGATGCTTTCCAAGCCAACTTCCAAGGCACCTATGTTCGGCCTCCGGATGCCGACGACCAGAGTCATGTGGTCCAACAGCCCGGTGAGTCAGCCTGGCAGTTTTGGAACATGTTTTTAACCAAAAAGAATCAAATAATCAATTGCCCAAACGCCGAAGCCATAGCCGCATTCAAGCATACTATCCGAGACGAATGCCTCGCTCGCCAACTTGGCCAGGACAAGCCGAGGATAATCGCGGCCCTTGCCTCCCTCATGACCCGCATTTGCACGGGCGAGGTGTTGGAAATATGCCCTAGAGGCAATAATAAAATGGTTATTATTATATTTCATTATTCATGATAATTGTCTATTGTTCATTCTATAATTGTATTATCCGGAAATCGTAATACGTGTGTGAATACATAGACCACAACAAGTCCCTAGTAAGCCTCTAGTTGACTAGTGTAACGCCCTCGATGCGGCTATATCTCCCACGTGTCGAAGCACGACTTAGAGGCATAACCGCATTGAAAGCAATGTCGCAAGTGAGGTAATCTTCACACAACCCATGTAATACATAAGGGAAAGAGATACATAGTTGGCTTACAATCGCCAATTCACACAATACATGAGTAAAGCATTACATCGTACAGATACAATCAAGGTCCGACTATGGAACCAAAATAAAAGAAGAACCCCAAATGCGACAAAGGTCCCCGATCGACCCCAACTGGGCTCCACTACTGATCAACTAGAACGAAACAACACAAAGGGCAAGATCTTCATCGAGCTCCTCCTTGAGCTTGGTTGCGTCACCTGCTCGGTAACATAGGCACCTGCAATCTGGTTTTCGAAGTATCTGTGAGCCACGAGGACTCAGCAATCCCATTACCATGGGTATCAAGACTAGCAAAGCTTAATGGGAAAGGAAGGGGTAAAGGGGTGAGGTTGCAGCAGCGACTAAGCATGATATGGTGGCTAACATACGCAAATGAGAGTGAGAAGAGAAACAAAGGAGCGGTCGTGAAGCTAGCAATGATCAAGAGGTGATCCTGAACACCTACTTACGTCAAACATAACCCAGAAACCGTGTTCACTTCCCGGACTCCGCTGAGAAGAGACCATCACGGCTACACACGCGGTTGATGCGTTTTAATTCGGATCTGGTGTCAAGTTATCTACAACCGGACATTAACAAATTCCCATCTGCCACATAACCGCTGGCACGGCTCTCGAAAGTTTAAACCCTGCAGGGTGTCCCAACTTAGCCCATGACAAGCTCTCGCGATCAACGAAGAATAGACCTTCTCCGGGAAGACCCGATCGGTCTCGGAATCTGGTTTACAAGACATTTCGACAATGGTAAAACAAGACCAGCAAAAGCCGCCCGATGCGCCGACAATCCCGATAGGAGCTGCACATATCTCGTTCTCGGCAACACCGGATGAGACAAAGCTACGAGTAAAACCAAACTTGGGTTTCCCGAGGTGGCCCATGATGGCTCGGTTCGGTCCAACACTTAGACAAGCACCGGCACAGGGGGCTAAAATAAAGATGACCCTTGGGTTGGCCGACCCAAGGGAAGGGTATAGGTGGTGGTGAGGCAAATGGTAAAACCAAGGTTGGGCCTTCTTTGGACAAGTTTTATTCAAAGCGAACCGTCGGGGGTCCCATAAATCACCCGACCGCGTTAGGGACGCAAAATCCGGGAACATAACACCGGTATGACGGAAACTAGGGCAGCAAGAGTGGAACAAAACACCAGGCATAAGGCCGAGCCTTCCACCCTTTACCAAGTGTATAGATGCATTAATAATATAAGAGATATTGTGATATCCCAACATAAACCCTGTCCACCATGGAGAAATCTTCAACTTCACCTGCAGCTAGCAACGCTATAAGAGGGGCTGAGTAAAGCGGTAACATAGCCAAACAATGGTTTGCTAGGAATGGTGTCAAAGGTTAGAGGTTCATGGCAATATGGGATGGCTTGATAAACAGGTAATAGGTAGCACAGCATAGCGATAGAACGAAGCAACTAGCATAGCAATGATAGTAGTGAGATCCAGGTAGCGGTCATCTTGCCTGAAATCCCGCTAGGAAGAAGAACGAGTCCATGAAGAAGACGAACGGGAGTAGTCGAACGAATCCTCACAATCGCAACATTACCGGGACTAAGAAGCAACACCGAAAGAAACAAACAACATGGTAAACACACAAGCATAAATATGGCATGATGCACAATCCAGTATGATGCATGTCCGGTTTAATGAGGCATGTCATGGCAAAGTGCAACACACAATACTACAAGTTAAGTGGAGCTCAATATGCAACGAGTTGCATATTGACGAAACACCACATCCGAGTTATTTAGTTCGCTCTTGTTTAGGTACACAACAATGTTAAATGTTGTTAAACATGTCAAGGGGTGTAACAAAAGTAAACTAAATATTTAGGCAAGTTTAAATGAGGCCGGAACAACAAACAACATTTCCGGAAAAACCTCATATGCAATTTATGAATTTGCTACTGTTCTGCCCTAAAACATATTTTAAAGTTGTTAAACAGGAAAATAAAGTGGACCATGTTAATCTAGGCATTTTTCCACCCCATTTACATATAAAGTTTATTTAAAATGGAGCAACGGTTATTTAGTTATGAAATAAATCATTTTAACATGGCATTTGAGCAAATTTAAACAAACAGCATTTTAAACATTTTAAACATGGATGAAAGTGGCGTATTATGAAACTAGATGAAAAACTAAGCATTTTTCATATTTAAATCATTTAAATCCGATGCACGGTTGTGGAGTTATTATATGCATGAACATGGAGGACTTTTCTGTAAAACTGCAGTTATGGATAATTGGACAAATTCGCAGCAGCGAAAAAAAATAACTATGGGCGGCTGAGATCTGGCCCGATGGAAGGAAAAAAAAAGAGGGCGCTGGGATGGCCTCACCCATGGGCCAAGCCCAGATCGATGGAGAGGCAGGGCTTTGAGGCTACTAGCCCAGGCGCATCCAACGCGCGAGGCAGGGGCTCGTCCTCCTCTGCAACTGCTTTGATGCAGAGGATGCAGAGGGATGCAGGGGTCGACGGCTACGGCCGGGCTTGGCGACGGGGAGGGTGTGGAGGCGGTCCTCGCCGGAGAAGGAACGACGACGGGTTGGCGGGGTCGAAGGATCCGGGCGGAGGCGGTACTTGACGGCAGAGGCGACGCGAGGGGTCGAGGCATCCTGCACAGAGAGATAGAGAAGGTTGAGGAGGAGAGACGGGAGAAGCAAAAGAGGGCGGCGCGACTCGCTTAGCTGCCAGTCCGGCCAGCGGGCGACGGGATGGACCGAACGGCGGAATCCGCCGGGTCTCGCGCGGGGCGGCTCTGCTGCATCGTGGATCGAAAGGGAGCTCGGGACGGGACGCCTTAGGCGCCGACGAGAAGGGAGCACATGGAGGCGAGGCGGCGCGATTTAATCATGGAGGCGACGGCCTTGGCTCCAGCTGGTGGCTCCGCGAGCCGGTGACGAGGAGGTCGGGCGCCCTTCCCTGGCGCCATGGGTGGGAACTCCTACAGGACAGAGACAACAGAGAGAGAGACAAGTGAGGGGGAGAGAGAGCTAGAGGAAAGAGGGGATGGAGGAAGAGGCACAGGTGAGGGCAACGGCCTGGTTGCTGGTGCTCGACGGCGCGGCTGCCGGGGTCGCCGGCGGAAGGCGCGAGGCGGCAGGGGAAGCGGGCGAGGAGGCGCACGGGAGAAGCGGGGCTCTGCTTGCGGGAGACCGGGAGCGAGGCTGCGGTGGATCAGTGCACTGGTAGGTGGAGGCGAAGAGGATTTCAGAGAGAGGTGACGGCGCCTTCGGGATTGGGAGGAGGCTGCCGGTTGGGGTGGTGAAGAAAACGAGGGAGGTGGGGATCGACTGGATGGATGGATCGGGCAGGATGGATCCCGAGAGGATTTGTTGGAGTGGCGGCGCGGCTGGGAGGATGGGACAGATCCCTAGATTTTAGGGTTTGGTCTCAAATGGATTAAGGTTTGACTATATATAGGGAAAAGAGAGGGGGTTTGGATCATCCGATCAAAATCCGACGAACGAGAATAAATATGACAGGGAGTCCAAATAATAAAACGGAGATGTTTTGTAGACGTTAGGGGATGATTCGGACCCAACGGTAATGACTGCCCGGGTCGGGTTCAGGGGAGTTTTCGGACGCACGCAAGAGGGGTTTGACGAAACGCCATGGAGACAAAGGGTTTTGATGGGATCAGAAAATAGAGAGAAGAGAGCGGTCCGGTTGATCTGAGAGGGGTCAACAGGGACAAGGAAGAAGCGACAACTACGAGCGAATGCAAGTTTTATGAAAACGATGCCGATGCAATGCGCATGATGCAATGAGATGAAGTGCAAGACATGAACAAAATACAAAACAACAGACAAAAACCCAACCACGGAGGAAGTAACATATCGCATCTCCGGAAAAGGCAAGAGTTGGAGTTACGAATATGGGAAGTTGTATCCGGGGCGTTACAACTAGCTCGTTGATCAACGGATAGTCATGGTTTCCCCAACTATGGACATTGGATGTCATTGATAACAGGATCACATCATTAGGAGAATGATGTGATGGACAAGACCCAATCCTAAGCATAGCACAAAGATCGTGTAGTTCGTTTCGCTAGAGCTTTTCCAAATGTCAAGTATATTTTCCTTAGACCATGAGATTGTGCAACTCCCGGATACCGTAGGAGTGCTTTGGGTGTGCCAAACGTCACAACATAACTGGGTGGCTATAAAGGTGCACTACGGGTATCTCCGAAAGTGTCCGTTGGGTTGGCACGAATCGAGACTGGGATTTGTCACTCCCTATGATGGAGAGGTATCTTTGGGCCCACTCGGTAATGCATCATCATAATGAGCTCAATGTGACCAAGTGTCTGGTCACGGGATCATGCATTACAGTATGAGTAAAGTGACTTGCCGGTAACGATACTGAACGAGGTATTGGGATACCGACGATCAAGTCTCGGGCAAGTAATGTACCAATTGACAAAGGGAATTGTATACAGGATTGATTGAATCCTCGACATCGTGGTTCATCCGATGAGATCATCTAGGAGCATGTGGGAGCCAACATGGGTATCCAGATCCCGCTGTTGGTTATTGACCGGAGAGGCGTCTCGGTCATGTCTGCATGTCTCCCGAACCCGTAGGGTCTACACACTTAAGGTTCGGTGACGCTAGGGTTGTAGAGATATGAATATGTAGTAACCCGAAAGTTTTTCGGAGTCCCAGATGAGATCCTGGACGTCACGAGGAGTTCCGGAATGGTCCGGAGGTGAAGAATTATATATAGGAAGTACAGTTTGCCATCGGGAAAGTTTTGGGGTCATCGGTATTGTACCGGACCACCGGAAGGGTCCCGGGTCCACCGGTGGGGCCACCTATCCGGAGGGCCCGTGGGCTGAAGTGGGAGGAACCACCCCTGGTGGGCTGGTGCGCCCCCCCCCTTGGGCCCCCCTGCGCCTAGGGTTGGAAACCCTAGGGTGGGGGGGCACCTCCACTTGCCTTGGGGGGCAAGCCTCCCCCCTGGCCGCCGCTCCCATCTCCAGGGCCGGCCCCCCTGGGGACCCTATATCCTATATAAAGAGGGTGGGAGGGAGGGCAGCCGCACCCTTGCATTTGGCGCCTCCCTTCCCCCTTGCTACACCTCTCCCTCCCGCAGACGCTTGGCGAAGCCCTGCTGGGATCCCTGCCGCATCCACCACCACGCCGTCGTGCTGCTGGATCTTCGTCAACCTCTCCTTCCCCCTTGCTGGATCAAGAAGGAGGAGACATCACGCTGACCGTACGTGTGTTGAACGCGGAGGTGCCATCTGTTCGGCGCTAGGATCTCCGGTGATTTGGATCACGACGAGTACGACTCCCTCAACCCCGTTCTCTTGAACGCTTCCGGTCGTGATCTACAAGGGTATGTAGATGCACTCCTATCTTTCGTTGCTGGATGAACTCCTAGATTGATCTTGGTGAACGTAAGAATTTTTTTATTTTATGCAACGTTCTCCAACACTGGCATCATGAGCTAGGTCTATGCGTAGTTCTCTTTGCACGAGTAGAACACAATTTGTTGTGGGCGTAGATGTTGTCAACTTTCTTGCCACTACTAGTCTTATTTTGCTTCAGCTGCATTGTGGGATGAAGTGGGCGGATCGACCTTACACGCGCTTACGTGAGACAAGTTCCACCGATCGACATGCACTAGTTGCATAAGGTGGCTAGCGGGTGTCTGTCTCTCCAACTTTAGTTGGAGCGGATTCGATGAAAAGGGTCCTTATGAAGGGTAAATAGAATTTGGCAAATCACGTTGTGGCTTTAACGTAGGTAAGAAAACGTTCTTGCTAGATCACCTATAGAAGCCACATAAAAACTTGCAACAACAATTAGAGGACGTCTAACTTGTTTTTGCAGCAAGTGTTTTGTGATGTGATATGGCCAAAGGATGTGATGAATGATATATGTGATGTATGAGATGATCATGTTCTTGTAATAGGAATCACGACTTGCATGTCGATGAGTATGACAACCGGCAGGAGCCATAGGAGTTGTCTTTATTTTTTATATGATCTGCGTGTCATTGAAGAACTCCATGTAAATTACTTTACTTTATTGCTAAACGCATTAGCCATAGAAGTAGAAGTAGTCGTTGGCGTGACAACTTCATGAAGACACGATGATGGAGATCATGATGATAGAGATCATGGTGTCATGCCGGTGACGAAGATGATCTTGGCGCCCCGAAGATGGAGATCAAAGGAGCAATATGATATTGGCCATATCATGTCACTATTTGATTGCATGTGATGTTTATCATGTTTTTCATTGTTTACTTAGAACGACGGTAGTTAATAAGATGATCCCTCATAATAATTTCAAGAAAAGTGTTCCCCCTAACTGTGCATCGTTGCGAAGGTTCGTTGTTTCGAAGCACCACGTGATGATCGGTTGTGATAGATCCTAACGTTCGAATACAACAGGTGTAAGCCAGATTTACACACGCAATACACCTAGGTTGACTTGACGAGCCTAGCATGTACAGACATGGCCTCGGAACACGGAAGACCGAAAGGTCGAACATGAGTCGTATAGAAGATACGATCAACATGAAGATGTTCATCGATGATGACTAGTCCGTCTCACGTGATGATCATACACGGCCTAGTTGACTCGGATCATGGGTCACTTAGATGACTAGAGGGATGTCTATCTGAGTGGGAGTTCATTATTTGATTAGATGAACTTAATTATCATGAACTTAGTCTAAAATCTTTGCAATATGTCTTGTAGATCAAATGGCCCACGCTAATGTTGCCCTCAACTTCAACGCGTTCCTAGAGAAAACCAAACTGAAAGACGATGGCAGCAACTATACAGACTGGGTCCGGAACTTGAGGATCATCCTCATAGATGCCAAGAAAGCATATGTCCTAGATGCACCGCTAGGTGAAGCACCCGTTTTCCTAGCAACTCAAGATGTTATGAACGCCGGCAATCGGCGAGTGATGATTACTCCCTGGTTCAGTGCGGCATGCTTTACAGCTTAGAACCAGGGCTCCAAAAGCGTTTTGAGCAGCACGGAGCATATGAGATGTTCCAAGAGCTGAAAATGGTTTTCCAAGCTCACACCCGGGTCGAGAGATATGAAGTCTCCGACAAGTTCTACAGTTGTAAGATGGAGGAGAATGGTTCTGTCAGCAAGCACATACTCAAAATGTCTGGGTTGCACAACCGCTTATCTCAACTGGGAGTTAATCTCCCGGATGACGCGGTGGTCGACAGAATCCTCCAGTCGCTCCCACCAAGCTACAAGAGTTTTGTGATGAACTTCAATTTGCAGGGGATGGAAAAGACCATTCCTGAGGTATATTCAATGCTGAATCAGCGGAGGTGGAGATCAAAAAGGAACATCAAGTGTTGATGGTGAATAAAACCACTAAGTTCAAGAAGGGAAAGGGTAAGAAGAACTTCAAGAAGGACGGCAAGGAAGTTGCCGCGCCTGGTAAGCCAGTTGCCAGGAAGAAGTCAAGCAATGGACCCAAGCTTGAGACTGAGTGCTTTTATTGCAAGGGAAGCGGACACTGAAAGCGGAACTGCCCCAAGTACTTAGCGGACAAGAAGGCTGGCAAAACCAAAGGTATATGTGATATACATGTAATTGATGTGTACCTTACCAGTGCTCGTAGTAGCTCCTGGGTATTTGATACCGGTGCGGTTGCTCATATTTGTAACTCAAAGCAGGAGCTGCGGAATAAGCGGAGACTGGCGAAGGACAAGGTGACGATGCGCGTCAGGAATGGTTCCAAGGTCGATGTGATCGCCGTCGGCACACTACCTCTACATTTACCTACGGGATTAGTTTTGAACCTCTATAATTGTTATTTAGTACCAGCTTTGAGCATGAACATTGTATCAGGATCTCGTTTAATTCGAGATGGCTACTCATTTAAATCCGAGAATAATGGTTGTTCTATTTATATGAGTGATATGTTTTATGGTCATGCCCTGCTGGTGAATGGTTTATTCTTAATGAATCTCGAGCATAATGTTACACATATTCATAGTGTGAATACTAAAAGATGTAAAGTTGATAACGATAGTCCCACATACTTGTGACACTGCCGGATTGGTCACATTGGTGTCAAGCGCATGAAGAAGCTCCATGCTGATGGACTTTTAGAGTCTCTAGATTATGAATTGTTTGACACATGCGAGCCATGCCTCATGGGCAAGATGACCAAGACTCCGTTCTCCGGAACAATGGAGCGAGCAACCAACTTATTGGAAATCATACATACTGATGTGTGCGGTCTAATGAGCGTTGAGGCTCGCGGAGGATATCATTATGTTCTCACTCTCACTGATGACTTGAGTAGATATGGGTATGTCTACTTGATGAAACACAAGTCTGAGACCTTTGAAAAGTTCATGGAATTTCAGGATGAGGTAGAGAATCAACGTGACCGAAAGATAAAGTTCTTATGATCAGATCGTGGGGGTGAATATTTAAGTCACGAATTTGGTACGCACTTAAGAAAATGTGGAATCGTTTCACAACTCATGCCGCCTGGAACACCTCAGCGAAATGGTGTGTCCGAACGTCGTAATCGAACTCTATTGGATATGGTGCGATCTATGATGTCACTTACCGATTTACTGCTATCATTTTGGGGATACGCTCTAGAGACAGCTACATTCACTTTAAATAGGGCACCGTTTAAATCTATTGAGACGACACCGTATGAATTATGGTTTGGGAAGAAACCTAAGCTGTCGTTTCTAAAAGTTTGGGGATGCGATGCTTATGTCAAGAAACTTCAACCTGAGAAGCTCGAACCCAAGTCGGAAAAATGCGTCTTCATAGGATACCCTAAGGAAACCATTGGGTATACTTTCTACTTAAGATCCGAGGGCAAGATCTTTGTTGCCAAGAACGGGTCCTTTCTGGAGAAAGAGTTTCTCTCGAAAGAATTAAGTGGGAGGAAAGTGGAACTTGATGAAGTACTACCTCTTGAACCGGTAAGTAGCGAAGCTCAGGAAGATGTTCCTGTGGTGCCTGCACCGACAAGAGAGGAGGTTAATGATGATGATCAAGATACTTCGGATCAAGCTTTTACTGAACTTCGAAGGTCCACGAGGACACGTTCCGCACCAGAGTGGTACGACAACCCTGTGTTAGAAATCATGTTGTTAGACAACGGTGAACCTTCGAACTATGAAGAAGCGATGGCGGGCCCAGATTCCAACAAATGGCTTGAAGCCATGCAATCCGAGATAGGATCCATGTATGAAAACAAAGTGTGGACTTTGACAGACTTGCCCGATGATCGGCGAGCAATAGAAAACAAATGGATCTTTAAGAAGATGACGGACGCGGATGGTAATGTTACCATATATAAAGCTCGACTTGTCGCTAAGGGTTATCGACAAGCTCAAGGGATTGACTAGGATGAGACATTCTCTCCCGTAGCGAAGCTGAAGTCCGTCAGAATCATGTTAGCAATTGCCGCATACTATGGTTATGAGATATGGCAAATGGACGTCAAAACGGCATTCCTTAACGGCCACCTTAAGGAAGAACTATATATGATGCAGCCGGAAGGTTTTGTCGACCCTAAGAATGCTAACAAGGTATGCAAGCTCCAACGCTCCATCTATGGGCTGGTGCAAGCATCTCGGAGTTGGAACATTCGCTTTAATGAGATGATTAAAGCGTTTGGGTTTATGCAGACTTATGGAGAAGCCTGCGTTTACAAGAAAGTGAGTGGGAGCTCTATAGCATTTCTCATATTATATGTGGATGACATACTTTTGATGGGAAATGATATAGAACTTTTGGGCAGCATAAAGGCCTACTTGAATAAGTGTTTTTCAATGAAGGACCTTGGAGAAGCTGCTTACATATTAGGCATCAAAATCTATAGAGATAGATCAAGATGCCTCATAGGTCTTTCACAAAGCACATACCTTGATAAGATATTGAAGAAGTTCAATATGGATCAGTCCAAGAAGGGGTTCTTGCCTGTGTTGCAAGGTGTGAAATTGAGCTCAGCTCAATGCCCGACCACAACAGAAGATAGAGAAAAGATGAGTGTCGTCCCCTATGCCTCATCCATAGGGTCTATCATGTATGCCATGACCTGTACCAGACCTGATATAAACCTTGCCGTAAGTTTGGTAGGAAGGTACCAAAGTAATCCTAGCATGGAACACTAGACAATGGTCAAGAACATCCTTAAGTACCTGAAAAGGACTAAGGACATGTTTCTCGTATATGGAGGTGACGAAGAGCTCGTCGTAAAGGGTTACGCCGACGCTAGCTTCGACACAGATCTGATGACTCGAAGTCACAAACCGGATACGTGTATATTTTGAATGGTGGGGCGAAGGTGGTGCGATTGCAAGCGAGGCGTCGTGGCGGGATCTACATGTGAAGCGGAGTACATGGCAGCCTCGGAGCAGCACATGAAGCAATCTGGGTGAAGGAGTTCATCACCGACCTAGGAGTCATACCCAATGCATCGGGCCGATTACACTCTTCGTGACAACACCGGAGCTATTGCACTTGCCAAGGAGCCTGTGTTTCACAAGAAGACCAGCACATCAAGCGCCGCTTCTACTCCATTCGTGAAAATGTTCAAGATGGAGACATAGATATTTGTAAAGTACATACGGACCTGATTGTAGCAGATCCGTTGACTAAACCTCTCCCTAGAGCAAAACATGATCAACACCAGGACGCAATGGGTGTTCGATACATCACAATGTGACTAGATTATTGACTCTAGTGCAAGTGGGAGACTGTTGGAAATATGCCCTAGAGGCAATAATAAAATGGTTATTATTATATTTCTTTATTCATGATAATTGTCTATTGTTCATGCTATAATCGTATTATCCGAAAATCGTAATACGTGTGTGAATACATAGACCACAACAAGTCCCTAGTAAGCCTCTAGTTGACTAGCTCGTTGATCAACAGATAGTCATGGTTTCCTGACTATGGACATTGGATGTCATTGATAACGGGATCACATCATTAGGAGAATGATGTGATGGACAAGACCCAATCCTAAGCATAGCACAAAGATCGTGTAGTTCGTTTCGCTAGAGCTTTTCCAAATGTCAAGTATCATTTCCTTAGACCATGAGATTGTGCAACTCTCGGATAATGTAGGAGTGCTTTGGGTGTGCCAAACGTCACAACGTAACTGGGTGGCTATAAAGGTGCACTACGGGTATCTCCGAATGTGTCTGTTGGGTTGTCACGAATCGAGACTGGGATTTGTCACTCCGTATGACGGAGAGGTATCTCTGGGCCCACTCGGTAATGCATCATCATAATGAGCTCAATGTGACCAAGTGTCTGGTCACGGGATCATGCATTACGGTAAGAGTAAAGTGACTTGCTGGTAATGAGACTGAACGAGGTATTGGGATACCGACGATCGAGTCTCGGGCAAGTAACGTACCAATTGACAAAGGAAATTGTATACGGGATTGATTGAATCCTCGACATCGTGGTTCATCCGATGAGATCATGAGGAGCATGTGGGAGCCAACATGGGTATCTAGATCCCGCTATTGGTTATTGACTGGAGAGGCGTCTCGGTCATGTCTGCATGTCTCCCGAACCCATAGGGTCTACACACTTAAGGTTCGGTGATGCTAGGGTTGTAGATATATGAATATGCAGTAACACAAAAGTTGTTCGGAGTCCCGGATGAGATCCTGGACGTCACGAGGAGTTCCGGAATGGTTCGGAGGTGAAGAATTATATATAGGAAGTGCAGTTTCGGCCATCGGGAAAGTTTCGGGGGTCACCGGTATTGTACCGGGACCACCGGAAGGGTCCCGGGGGTCCACCGGGTGGGGCCACCTATCCCGGTGGGCCCCGTGGGCTGAAGTGGGGAGGGTACCATCCCCTGGTGGGCTTGTGCGCCCCCCCTTGGGCCCTCCTGCGCCTAGGGTTGGAAACCCTAGGGTGGGGGGGTGCCTCCACTTGCCTTGGGGGCAAGCCTCCCCACAGACGCCCGCCCCCTGGGACCCTATATAAAGTGGGGGAGGGAGGGCAGCCGCACCTTGCACTTGGCGCCCCCTTCCCCTTGCTACACTCTCCCCTCCCGCAGACGCTAAGCCTGCGGGATCCCTACTGCATCCACCATCACACCGTCGTGCTCGTGGATCTTCATCAACCTCTCCTTCCCCCTTGCTGGATCAAGGAGGAGACGTCACGCTGACCGTACGTGTGTTGAACGCGGAGGTGCCGTCCGTTCAGCGCTAGGATCTCCGGTGATTTGGATCACGATGAGTACGACTCCCTCAACCCCGTTCTCTTGAACGCTTCCGCTCGCGATCTACAAGGGTATGTAGATAAACTCCTCTCTTTCGTTGCTGGATGAACTCCTAGATTGATCTTGGTGAACGTAAGAAATTTTTTATTTTATGCAACGTTCTCCAACACGAGGATAGTGGTTCGCTCGAAGAAGCACCAACCCTGAAGACCTCGGCACTTCAGAAGTTCGGGATGGCAACGGAAAGCCACGACGCAACAAAAATAAACGTCACCACAATGGCACCAAGGCCGACGACATGGCAATTAATGTCGGATTCCATAATTCCAAGTCAGGGCCACGAAAGAAGCCCTATAAAGGAAACCAGGACAGACCCACCAATTGGATGTTATCCTGGATAGGTCCTGCCAGATACATGGCACCGTAGATAAGCCTGCCAATGACACCAACCGTAATTGTTGGGTAATAAAGCAGGCCAGCAAGGCTACAGCTGAAGACGCAGGAAAAAGTCCTCGTAGCGAGGACGAATGAGGAATCTTTCAGGCCGAATAATGGAGGCCAGAAACAATTCCATCCGGAGGTTAAAATAGTGAACATGATCTATGCCACTCATATACCCAAGAAGGAGCGGAAGCGCGCACTTTGGGACGTTTACGCCATAGAGCCTGTAGCCACGAAATTCAACCCATGGTCGGCATGTCCGATCACTTTCGACCGCAAGGACCAACCGACCAGTATTCGTCACGTAGGATTAGCGACCTTGGTCCTAGAGCCCATCATCGATGGATACCACCTTAATAGAGTTCTCATGGACGGAGGCAGCTGCCTCAACCTTATCTATGAAGATACAGTCCAGAAAATGGGTATTGACCCATCATGGATCCAACCCAGTAACACCACCTTTAAGGGGGTCATCCCCGGCAACAAAGCCTGCTATTCGGGCACCCTCACCTTGGAAGTAGTATTCGGCTCTCCGGACAATTTCCGGAGTGAAGACTTGATCTTCGACAGCGCCCCCTTCTGCAGCGGCTATCACACCCTCCTAGGTCGAACTGCGTTCGCTCGTTTTAACATCATCCCCCACTATGCCTACCTCAAACTAAAGATGACCGGTCCAAGAGGCATCATCACAGTCAATGGTAACATGGAGTGCTCTCTTCGGACGAAGGACCATACCGTGGCCTTGGTGGCCGAATACGAAGGACAGAAGTGTCAGCCCACCATTAAGGTGCGAGAGGCGAACAAGCGAGCACGGGCCCTATCGCCAGCCAAAGGGCCTCCCTATGTTTGGCGTACATAGGAATACACCCCCATGGCCTGCCCAGTCCAGCAGCACACTACACTACAAAAAAATACACTTCCGTGATGATACGTGTTTGTCACAGTAGGTCGCGTTTTTTGTCATGCATGTACATCCATGACAAATTTGTAACAGAATCAAGATAGTCATACCTGTGCTATCATAGAAGTGTTCCATGACATTACTAAAATTATCATCACGGCAGTGTCCACTTCCATGACGATAAATCACGCGTCACATAAGTGCTTTCGTCAAGGGTGATCGACACATGGCATCCACCATAACGGAACACCGTTAAGCTATCGGGTCAGGTTTTGGCTACGATAACCCGTTAACAGCCCCGACCAATGGGGATTTTCCACATGTAAAATTGTACGATCGAAAGTATGTCTAGAGGGGGGGTGATTAGACTACTTGACAATATAAACATTCTGCCTTTTGATAAAGAACAGTTTTTGGCAGATTCACAATTATGATCAAGTCAAGTATCACCCTACACATGCAATTCTAGAGTATAGGCAGCGGAAAGTAAATTGCACATGTAGTAAAGAGAGGTGGAGAAGAGCAAACGCAATTTTGGAGACGCGGTGATTTTTCTCGTGGTTCCGATAGGTGGTGCTATCGTATTTCCACGCTGATGGAGACTTCAACCCACGGAGGGTAACGGCCAGAGAGTCCACGGAGGGCTCCACCCACGAAGGGTCCACGAAGAAGCAACCTTGTCTATTCCATCATGGCCTCGCCCACGAAGGACTAGCCTTACTCGGGGTAGATCTTCACGAGTAGGCGATCTCCTTGCCCTTACAAACTTCTTGGTTCAACTCCACATCTCGACGGAGGCTCCCAAGCGACACCTAACCAATCTAGGAGGCACCACCTCCAAAAGGTAATAGATGTTGTAGATGATGATGAACTCCTTGCTCTTGTGCTTCAAATGATAATCTCCCCAACACTCAACTCTCCTCACTGATTTGGCTGTGGTGGAAGAAAGGATTGAGTGGAAAGCAACTTGGGAAGGCTAGAGATCAAGCTTCATATGGTGGGAGTGGAGCAACTTGATCTCAACACAAGGGTAGGTAGTTCTCTTCTCAGAAATGTAAGGTAGGAGTGGTAGTTCTTTCTGATGGCTCTCTCCACGAATGAACAGGGGGTGGAGGGGTATAAATAGCCTCCACACAAAATCCAACCGTTACACACATTTGACCAATCTCGATGGGACCGAAGTTGACAACTCGGTGAGACCGATAGTTCAAATAATGTGAACGTTGGGATTTTCGGTGGGACCGAAAATGCAATCTCGGTGAGTCCGATTCGTGCAATGACAAGAGCATGCCAGTTTCGGTGGGACCGACTTCATCATCTCGGTGACACCGATTTGATGATAGAAGGTTACAGAAGCTTGGCAACTCATTTTTCGGTGAGACAGAGTTCAGAATCGGAAAATCCGAGTTTGCTAGGGTTTGGCTTTATGGCTGAGGTGGTTCATCTCGGTGTGACTGAGTTTGGAATATCGGTGGGACCGAGATTACTTATGAGTGTATATGGCAGTGAAAGTTGCTGATAGTTTAGGAGATGTATCACTAAGCACTTGAGCAACCAGATCATCATCATAACCTCATCCCCTTTAATAGTATTGGCTTTTCCTATGGACTCAATGTGATCTTGGATCACTAAACCAAAATGGAGTCTTGAGCTTTTGCCAATGCTTGCCTTAGCATTTTGAGGGGTCCACTTCTTGATCCTTGCCATACCCATATCATTGAACTCTCTCGAAATGATTCTCAAGTAACTATTAGTTCAATGATATATATGTTGTTATTAATTACCAAAACCACCCGGGATTAGTTGCACTTTCAATCTCCCCTTTTGGTAATTGATGACAACATATAGATCAAAGCTTCGACAAAGGATATAATCAATGAATAATATCGTCGCTTTGAGAAGTATGTGATAAGCAAGAGCTCCCCCTAAATTTGTGCATTATTTAAGATTTGCGTTTGAATGCAAATGCACAATCGATTAGGATCATGGGTCACTCTTCCATGTCACATACATCTCGGTGGAGCGCACAAAATGATAAGAATGAATAGCATGCACCCAATCACCAAGACATGAGTAAATGGTCATACAAGATAGGAATGGCATATGATAAGAATTAAGCACACATTAAAGCATAGTACGACCAAGCACTCATTAAGGTAGAATCAAACGGAGTATCAAACACACTGAATGTCTCGAAAACCAAAAGTATCAAAGAAACCGCAAAAGAATGAAAGAGCAAAAGCGCAAAGACAACAACACTCTCTCTCTCGAAGTCCTATGATCTATACAATTTCTCCCCCTTTGGCAACAAGTTACCAAAAAGTTCGAAAAAGCATAGAGCTAAGCATCACCGGGGACTCTGCCGGCGGCTCCGTGCTGGTTGATGTCGGAGTGGATATGACAAAGATCGGCGAAGTCTTCACCGAGGTCTGTGGCTTTGGAGGAGTGGTCACCGGGCCGGAGCTGGAGTAGGAGCAATCGATGGAACTGTGGAGGTGCTTTGAAGCTGTAGTCCCGTGTCGATCCATCGAATAGCAAATGATCGGGTCTGTGGGAACCGGAGCGATCTGCTGATAAGCATCTGGACTAAGTCATCCTCGCATCTCACGATAAGCTCTTCCTTCTCCCGCTTTGCTTCCTCAATGTCGCCTCAAGCTTGTTGACAATCACTTGCACTTCGATCGACTTCACGCCCGGGCGTGGATCTTGTCCTCAACTATCCTCTCTAAGCTCTCCCGAGACTGCATAATGCTGGCCAGCGTTGTTCAATCCTTTGGGTAGCTTCAAGAATCTGCTCTCCAAACTCTTTGGTTTAGCTGCTGCCGCTTCTTTGCTTCCTTGTCGACTTTGGCTTTCTTAGCAGCTTCGATCTTGGCTTGACCTTCAACAGATGTTGGATCCTCCTCATTCATCACAACAACATTGTCTTCATGCTCTGGCTGCAACGGCAAATGTTCTCTATCTAACAAGAATGTGCCCGTGCCAAACTTGGCATTGATAAGCATCTGAATCTGCGGGGCAAATCCACATGACCTCTTCTGGTCAGCTGCAGTCCTCTTAATGGTCTCTACCATCAAGTCCATCACCTTGAAAGGTGCTTTCTCATCAAGTATGTGCAGCATGTTGATAGAGTATCCTCTGATCATGCGATGATCTCCAGACTTGGGCATCAAGGTATGCCTCAAAATAGTATTGGTGGTAGATAGGCCTGCGTGGAGATAGTAGACTGAGCCGAGCTTCCAGATTCCGAAATCCTTTGCTGGAACCTCTTTGTACATGTTCTTCATGGATTCATGATTCTTCTTTGGAATCCCATAAACATCAATATCATCTTCTCGTTGCACTGGAGCATTCAGAATTTCTGCCAATTCTTCAACAGAAGAAGAAAATCTTTGACCTTCAGTCATCCATACAATCTTCCCATCAGGATAGAAGTGAGCTGTGGCATAGAATTGCATTATCATCTCATCGTTCCAACTGGTCAATTTCTGACCTACAAAGTCTGCAACACCACATGCAATGAAACTTTCATGCACATGTGGAAAGAAATCTCTGTGCTCTTCACTGTCAATGTACTTCCAGTCAACATATCTTGTGTCTGCGACTATGGGCTTCTTGTCCATCAGCACGGTCTCATAGAAGTCCTGCTGCTCTCTGGTGTGAAATCTGGGATCAACAGCAGTTCTTCTCCTCACGGCATATGGGTCAGCTTGTCTCCATAGCATGAGACCTCTATCTTTCCTTGCCTTCATATCCTCAGCTTGAGGATGAGCATCATTATGTAGTGGCAGTTTTGGACGAAGTTTCAGCAAAACTGGTCCTTCATCATCTGACACAGCTGGTGGCACATCATCCTTGTTCTTTTCAGATGCTGGAATGTTTCTGACGGTCTTCTTGGGCTTGGCAGCAGGCTTTGCTGGAGCTGCCTTAGCTGGAGCAGATTGCATGGGCTTTGATGTGGCTCCAGCCTTAATGGCATCACCCATGAACTTAGGCTTCTGAGGAGGAGGCTGGGGTGCTTCCTCATCCTCATCTTCTTTTGCTGCATCATGCACTAATCTCTTTCTCTTGGAGGTTTTCTTCACTTTGCTTGCAGCTGCCTCTCCCAAACTCAGCTTCTTGGCAACAGTTGACTGCTTGACTTTGCTGGTGCCCTTCTTAGTTTGTTGACCTTGTTGCTCTTTGGCAACAACCTTCCTCTTGGGCTTTGAGGTTACCTCTTCCTCAACGACAAAATCTGAATCTTCATCATCTGAGTTCCTCTTCTTTCTGGCTCTGGTGGCTGCAGGAGGCAAGCCACTTGGTGTACTCCTCCCACGAAATATGTGTTTAAACACATTTTCCTTGCCATTGTTCTGTGTAATTTGATAACCATATTTCCTTTCCATTGGTTGGTTTAACGTTTCTTTTGATCTTTATAATCTAAGCAATAATATTCTCCTGCTCATGTAAACACCTCAGTGTACAATACTATTGTTGATGACATTCTGGTAACCATCGACGGGTGATAACTTTGCCAATTGGTTCGCCTCGTTCAACAAGCAGGAAAATTGCTCTTTGTTCCCCGTCCTTGGTACCGACATTGTTGCCGACATAACTGACACACTATTCCCTTACATGCCTTGCTTACATGATCGTGCAAGATGTCACGCCCTTCCTTCTTTTAACCCACATGGTGGGCCCATAACCAGTTCCACGGATCGAAACTGACTCTCCTGTACACCTGTTTCTAAAGTTATTACTCACGCTTGTCTTCATATGAAATCACAAGACCCCTTCCTAGAGATGATCTAATCTAGTATCAGACACAATACTTATTCTCGTTGCTCTGGAACCCTTTCACATTCTGATTAGGCATCAAACTATTGCATATTCGTTTGAAACTTCTCATGGTACCTTCTTACTTTGCTCTCGATATCTTCTTAAGATTCCATTAGAGATACTTATCTTCTTCCTGAGTTAACAAATCGATGCTCGGTCTTGTTAGAATCCGTCCTTATTGAGTTTTCCTTCTTACCCTTTTTGTAAGTACGATGAAGATCTTGAAGAAAGGATGCCTACTTCATCATGATGACTGAGCGGAGAAAGGAAGACATCAACGTAATGGATCGACCGCTTCGGAAAAAGCAACCAAGATCGAAGACTTCGTTAGAATTTACGTAACCTAGTCTTTCCCCTCCGCCTCTTAAATCTCGGGCGAGATTTCTTGTAATCAGAGGAGAATTGTGGCCTTGGGATATTTAAGCTACAGTAAACCTCTGCTAATGATGCCACGTCACCTCGATTACTGTTACTAATCTCGCATTGGTTCAAATTCAAAATCAAGCAAACGATAAAAGTTTTCAAATATTGAAACTAAAATGTTCGGAGTGAGCCAAATAATGCATAGGTAATTATGGTGGTGAAACCACACTTTTATAAAATGTTTAAATACTCTAAAATTAATAAAACAGTAGCAAATAGAATTATTTAAATGCTTTAAAATTAATAAACATTTTCAAAACTAATTTGTTATAAGTATTAAACTATTGTGGTAGTGGCATAATTTGTAAAATCTATTTAGGTGCCACTTTGGTAATTTACTAAAACTAAAATAAAAGAGAAACTAAAAGTAAAAGCGGTAAAAGAAAAATTATGAAAAACAAAATACAAAGAAAGAACACCCCTCCATACAGCCCGTGCCGAATGGCCTCGTGGCAATCCCAGGCCAGCCAGCCACTTCTCTCCCAGCCTATATGCCCCCTCCCTCGTGACCTAACCCCATTCCTCGATCCCTCACAGATCCCCCCTCTCGTCTCCTCACCGCCGCCACCACAACACACACACACCACACACACACGCATCGTCTTTGAGAAAGACTCCCAGCCCGATCCCTCGCGTGCATCGGCGCCCGCCTCCCTCCGTCACCATGACCACCGACAAGCGCCGCCCATCCGCCGTCGCCAATGGCCCCATGTTGGCATGCAGCTTCATCGCCGACGCCGCTGAGGCCTCCATAACCCGCATCTCGGCATCGCCCTCGCGCTGCCCGGCGGTCCGGCCCCAGACCTCGCCCGGCGGGTTCCTCTGGCTCCTGGGCCCCTACATGCTTCGATGTGAGCACCTTCCGCCCTCTTCTCCCCGCTTCGTTGCCGTGGTGCGCCCCTGCCCTCGCTTGGCGCTGCCCGCCGTCTTTGCTCCTCCCCGGGCCTTCGCACTGCTTTGTGTGCCGCGCGCCTCGCCCGACCTCGTCCACGGCATGCTGCGCCGCTTCCTGCCCGTTCGCCCACGGCGGCGCCCCAGCTGCGCTCGGCGCTCCCTGCGGCGTCCGTCGCGGCCCCACTCGGCGTCGCCTCCGGTGCCTGTGCCACCATCGCGGCCTCGCCCGCCCGCTCCCTCACTCGCTTCTGGCATACTGGCATGGCCGCCAGCCGTGCCTTGCGCTAAACTAATAGCTTGACCGCTGCCTTGGTGGCAGCCACCTCCACGATTCTTGGCATTGCCCCCCCCTTTCACTGGCTTCTTGTGGCCTACGGCTTGGCAGTAAATCCGACCGCCCGAAGCTCATGTCATTGCCGTCGCCCGCTATGGCCTCACGTGCCCTGCAGAAAAGCGAGGCCCACCCCTGAACGAAAAAGAAAAAGAAAAATGAAATAAAAAAAGATTTAGTAATATATATATATATATAAATAAATAAAATAATTAAAATATTAATTAGTTAATTAGTTAAAAAATTAATTAACAATTACTCTGATTAGATTAACCTAATCACCTAGTTTAGTTAATTAATCATTAGGTTAGTTAATAGTCAATGACATGCGGGACCCACATGTCGGTTGACGATCAACACCTCATTGACTCGCGGACGTCATCTTGGCGTCATGATGGCGTCGACAAACCTTTATTACGGATAATGTTGAATTTAAATAATTAAATAAATCCTAAAAATGAATTAAATCTTTTAAAATTAATATAAAATAAACCGTAACTTCGGATGAAAATACTTTCTACATGAAAGTTGCTCGAGAAACCGAGGCGAATTCGGATCATAGCCCGTTCGTCCGCCACACGTCCCTAGCATAGAGAACCTGCAACATTTCACCTCCGGTTCATCGTAAAAACCACGAAACAAGGATACTTTCCCGGATGTTTCCCCTTCACAGTATCACCTCATACCGCGTTAGAACAAATCTAGCTACCTTGTTGACTGTTATGCACTTGCTTGGTATGTATTTACTGTTTCTTCCCCTCTTCTCTCCGGTGGCCCGTGGCGATCTTTGCCCCCTGTGGGCGACTCGTCACGAAGCGACCCCTCCTATGTCTGAGCTGACCGAGCAAACCCCCTTGATCACCGAGATATCGCCTATTCTCCTCTATCTTGCTTGCATTAGAGTAGTGTAGCATATTCTTGCTTTCGTTAATCCTATTACGATGCAGCCTTCATTGTTGCTACAATCATTGATACCTTACCCGCAATCCTAAATGCTTAGTATAGGATGCTAGTTTATCATCATTGGCCCTACATTCTTGTCAGTCTGCCTTGCTATACTATTGGGCCGTGATCACTCGGGAGGTGATCACGGGTATATACTATACATACATACATACACACACAGATGGTGACTAAAGTCGGGTCCGCTCGAAGAGTACCCGCGAGTGATTCACAGATTGGGGGCTGAAAGGACCTTTGTCTGTGGCCCTCTGTGTGAATCTTTGTGCGGAGGACAGGGCAGGTTGAGACCACCTAGGCGAGAGGTGGGCTGGCCTGACGATCGGCGTCATGGTTGCTTCATAATAACACGCTTAACGAGTTCTTGGTATTTGATCTGAGTCGGCCATTTGGTCTATCGCACTAACCATCTCTGGCGGGAGTAGTTATGGGTATCCGGCGTCGTGGTATCGGCGAAGCCTTCTAGGCGTCGACGAAGCGGCGTGGCCGGATTGGAGCGTAAGCCTGCTCTTGTATTAGGGGCTGGTTACGCTTCGCGCCCGCATAGCAACGTCAGGTGTGCTCGAGGCGATGGGCCCGGACTTGGCGGCTTAGGTTTAGAACGGCATCTTGACCTCTCTGTTAGGCCTAGGTGGGGCTGCGGCGTGTTGATCTTCGAGGCGGGCATGACCGGGAAAGTGTGTCGGCCAAATGGGATCGGCGTGTTGGGTTATGTGGTGCACCCTGCAGTGGTTTATCTATTGAATAGCCGTGTCCCTCGGTAAGGGCGACCGGAGTTGTACCTTGACCTTATGACAACTAGAACCGGATACTTAATAAAACACACCCTTCCAAAAGTGCGAGATACAACCGGTGATCGCTCTCTAACGAGGCGGACGAGGAGAGATCGCCGGGTAGGATTATGCTATGCGATGCTCTGGAGATGCTACTTGGAGATGCTACTTGGAGATGCTACTTGAAGATGCTACTTGGCGATGCTATTTGTAGGACTTCAAAGTACTCTCTTCTACATCTTTGCAAGGCGGAGGCTGCGAAGCGTAGTCTTGACAGGATTAGCTATCACCCTCTTATTACGGCATTCTGCGATTCGATCCAGATATGGCCCTTTACACATACCCATGCATATGTAGTGTAGCTCCTTGCTTCGAGTACTTTGGATGAGTACTCACGGTTGCTTTCTTCCCCTTTTCCCCCTTTCCTTTCTTTCGGGTTGTCGCAACGAGATCTTTGAAATCCGAGGCTAGGCATACGTCGATGGCAGCTACTACTGGGAGGTGCCTACTACTACGTGCGAGCTGCTAACGGCGACCAGGAGTAGTTTAGGAGGATCGAGGCGGGGAGGCTGTGCCTCTTCGATCTGTATCCCAGTTTGTGCTAGCCTTCTTAAGGCAAACTTGTTTAACTTATGTACGTACTCGGATATTGTTGCTTCCGTGACTTCGTCTATGATCGAGCACTTGTATTCGAGCCCTCGAGGCCCTTGGCTTGTATTATGATGCTTGTATGACTTATTTTACTTTTAGAGTTGTGTTGTGATATCTTCCGTGAGTCCACGATCTTGATCATTGCGTTTGCGTGCATGATTAGTGTCACGATTAAATCGAGGCGTCACAACATAACATGTCTGAACTAAGCGGATGCCATATATGCTGTCAAAAGTAATCCTTTTCAAGAACATATGCATGATATGACTAACATCATCATGCCAAGGTGAAACAAACACCTTGGGGGTAAATAGGAGTGGTCGGTGGCGTTTGAATCGCCTCGGAAGATATCTTCCTCTGGATTACAATCAGGAGAGGGTGGGAAGGGTTGCCATTGAACCCACCATGGGCGATATCGCATGACATTGTATTGCCATAAAACTCTTCTCTGTTTCTCTACATGTCAGCGGTATTGTACAATATCGACATGCATCTGAAAAAAATATGGTGAGATTATGTAAAGAGGCATGCGAAATTTAGAGTGATGGTAACAACCCGATGGATCGGCGTTTTCCGTTGAACCAAAATAGCCCTAATGGATCGGCGTGAATGTATAGTAATAAGTGATGCAACAAGTCTACAATCTCTTTGCCGTGAGTGTCGACCTCGGCATCATTGGGTTGGTCATTTGGCGATTGAGGCGAGGTGGATGTCGGAGGTGTGGAGGAAGATCTGAGAATCTGTAGGCGGCGTCCGAGCCTTTGCTCTATTGATTGATCGTTACGTCATTGGAGCAGCTCGGTGAGTAATGGGCGTCAAGGCTGAAGCAGCACAAAACGGAACATCGTCAATCTCAAGTGGGATTCTAATAGCATCTCAATAGATGATGTAAAATGGATGTAAAATTAATCACCAAAAACCACGACTGTGATGACTCACGAACTTAGCTATCGAAACTGAAATTTCTTTGTGGAATCGAATGCTACTTTGGCCCTGAATGCAATGGTAGCGGTAGCTTGACATGTAGTGTAGGGAGGGCGGCGAGTTCATCTTCAACCACCCCCTAAGCCGCTATACCACCGGCGAACATTGTCGGGGTTGGGTGCGACATATATAAGGATGGCTTATCATGGTGGGGCCAGTAGAACATCGCGGTGCACAGAAGCGGGATGGCGAACATGCCGTGAGATCTTACCCGGCCGGGGCTCTCAGGAATAACACCCCTCTGCTGCTCTGCGGGGTCTCCGCATGATCACTAAGGCAAAGTGAATACAAGCTTGCTCCTAGAGCTGTTTGGAGGTAGGAGAGGGCACGGCTAGCTCTCTCCTTACTATGTGGTCATCTAATGCTAATGGATCTGCGAACCCTTTGCATGGGTGCCACAGGGTTTATATAGGCCTACCACCCGAGGGTTAAAATGGTAAAACCGGTGGGTGCGGGTCGGTCGTGCATCTCTCGGCGCCGTCTTCTCCGCCGACTCACAGGGCCCACATTGGTGGGTCCCGCCACTAACTTTGATGCAGCGTCGGCGATGTCCTTGTGGTGGTCTTCTTGTTCTTGATTCTTTATGCCGTGCTTCAAATGGCCTGAGCTTGGTCATGGGGTCATAACCTTGATGTCGCCGCTTTGTCGAGCGATCATTGTTGCCACTCCTGTCGCGTCTGGTTGATGGCGTGTGGGGCCCGTGGGAGGGCGGCCGACTCGGTCCGACTCCAGGCAGATCCGACTCTCGGCGTCTCGCCGTCTTCAATACTCGGCCGGTAGGTCCGCGTCTCTGAGCCGCTCTGAGCGGGGAGTCGTGGTCAGGCCCACCCCCAGAGGCTGACGTGGTGGCATGGCAGCAGTGCAGGCCGGTGAGATCTCATAAATCGATGCTGTGGCCATGCACGCCTTTAATGCTCGGGTGGTTGGAAGTGTGGGCGACTCCCCGTCGGCTTCCCAAGTCGCCTCTGGGACTCGGCTTGAATAGAGTCGCCTCTGGGACTCGGCAGATAGGATCGCCTCACGGGACTCGGCTTGAGCGGTCGCCTCGGGACTCGGCTTATCTTGGAGTCGCCGTGGGTACATGAAGCCTGATGCGCGATGTCTTGAAAGGTTACGGGACTCGGGTTAGCCTACCGTGGCCCATTACTCAACGTGATAGTCAAGCTGGTGAAGCTCAAGGGTGATCGTCGTCGCCTCAACAATTTCATTCTTCGGAGAAGGATCGAGGCCTTGATGGCCGTCTTCCTCGGCCGTGGTAGGTCGGATTCAATGAGGGCCGTCATGCTCGGTGACTATTGAGTCGGATTCGCCGAAACCGTCTTGCCCTTGAGGCGTTGCGTGATGGCGGCCTGCGGATATTATGCGCATGGCGGCCAATCCCGGCAGCGCCCAGCGGTAAGGCGATGCCCAGCAGAACGACCGTCGGCGGGGCCCACCACTACGCCTGGCATGCGAACCGCGATCGCTGCGGCGGTGCGGGCGGTTGGGTTCCCCGTCATTACTGCCGCGATAACCCGTGGGTTTAATAAATGAAGCGTGCGGTCGTCGCGATTAATCACGCCGCCCCATCGGCTTCTCAGCCTTTGGGCTTATAAATAGGTGGGGAGAGGGGCGGTGAAGCGCTCATTCTTCCCTGCTTCCCCGCTTCCTCCTTCCTCTTCTTCTTCCTGCGCTTCGCTGCACCACCGCACCGCACCGCAGCGATGAGCTCTTCCTCCTTGCGGCCGCCGTCCGCTCCGCGGCGTGGGATGCCTCTAGGGTGGATGATGATGCCATCGAGCACCTCCGAGGGCAGCTGGCTCCCGGCGTGCACTTAGTGCGAGCCTGCACCTTGGCCGAGGAGATAAGGCGGCGCCCGGAGGCCGGTGCGTGTCCTTTCGCACCTCATGCGGCATGGACCTACCGTGGCGGCTTCCTCCGCTCTTTCTTGGAGTTCAGCGGACTCCAGCCGCTTTCCTCACCCCAAACCGGTGGTGCTGCTGGCGCCTCGCCACCTGCATGGGGTTTCTCGGCGTTCTCCCACCCTCGAGCTGTGGGGAGAGTTCTTCAATCAAAGCTCGGCACGCATCGCGGCATACCGGCAGTCGGCACCTTAATCGCCATGGCGGGTCGACGCCCGAACAACCCTCCCCTCCATCCGCTGATCAAGTCGGTGAAGATGTGCAGCGTTCGTACTTCTCGTGAAGAGCGTCGCCCACGGAAGGCAAGCTGGGTCAACCTGCGCATTATGAAGCGTGGCGCTTGGAAACTTCCAGCTGGTCAATCGGGCCATGGCTGTCTCCTGCTGCGGCTGCCGCCGTCGCTGACTCCGTCTTGGCGTGGTCGGAAGGCCTGGTCGAACCGACTTGCTGGCGCGCCGTGGCGCGCAGTCCTCCTCCAAGGCCGACCTCATTTGATCTGTCGGATGAGCAACGCCCGAGACCGAGCTGGATGAGCACAGGAGATGCCCCGCGGAGGTGGCGAACATGGTGAATCACATCATGACTGCGAGCTCCTGAAGGCTGGCAGTTCGGCGAGGCCGTACTCACGTGCCAACCCTCTGCGTAGTAAGTCGAATCTTTTGTCTTATGTTTTTCTTTATAGTGAATCCGACTTGATCTTCTTAGTTCTTGAGTAGAACCCCTCATCCAGCTGCAGCGGCGCCGCGGACCGCCCAGCGGTTGCTCGAGACGGCGGAGGCGACATCGCCGACCCGACTTGGGGGCAGCGGCGATGAGGCAACGCCAAAGCGGAGGAGGCGGAAGCGGCCCCGACCCTCGGCGACCGCCCGGTGGCGAAGGGCGGGCCGGCGAGGGTTTTCCGCACCATCAGCAGCTGGCCATCGAGCCACGAGTTCCTCCGCCCGCAGCGTCAAGTCGGCCTGAAACGGGCAGCGCGGATTACGCTTCGGCGGTTGGCGAAAAAAGTTCAGGGCGGCGCGCGATAGCGGGAGGAGGCGTCGCGAGGCCAACCGCTGCAAGAAGTGAAGCCGCTGGTCTCTGGGTAAGTCTTGACTATCTTTGTCTTGTTTTCTTTGTGGGTCTTTTCGAGTCTTTTTCATTCTGTTTTTTCTTGGGCCCCTCTTTCTCTTGAGAGGTCGCCATCCCCTGTCATGGGGTCGGCCGAGGCGTCGCCAACACCGGCGATTGACCCGCCGACCTCGGGAGGCGGACGGAGGCGCAACAGGAGGCGGGGACGAGGAAGGCCGACCGTCTGGAGAAAGGGCGGAGGCAGGCGGCCTCCGCCCGGAGAAGCTGGAGGCGGAAGCCGCCCGCCAGCAAAACAGCGGGTGGAGAGCCGCGCGCCGATCGGCTGCTTGTCGTCCCGCTGAACTCGCGCCGCCACCCCGGAGTTCACGGGGCAGGCGGAGAAATCGGCGAGGAGCACTCCATCGTGGAGAGGGCGGTGGCAAGGCCTCTGCGTCGAACGGCAGCCTCGCCACGCCGCCTCCGCCGCAGCAAGCAACAGCGGGCCCTCGGTGCCGCCCGGCTAAGAAGGCGGTGGCGAGGCTGCTTCAAATCGCCTCACTGCGCCGCCGCCGCCTGCGGCGGTCTCGGCGCCCGCCCCAGAGGCGGCGCGCCGCTCGGCTCATTCCATATCTGAGAATCGAGTGCTCGCGCCCTCTTTGGATGGGTGCGAGGCGGCACAGTCCGCTGAACGAGCTCTGGGCGCGTGCGAGCAAAGCTGCGAGCTGAGCGAGCCGTCGAGGCTGCACCGGCGCATCTGGCGTCCGGCGTCTATCTGAGTGCGTTTTCTTTTTGACTTTGTCTCATCTCGTTCTTCTCGTAGAGGCGCCCGCTCTCGCTGAATAATCGAGTTTTGGGCGGGCTGCTGGCGGCCAATCTGTCAAAAGTTCCTCATTTTGTCTTTGTCCGATTTTTTATCGCGAGTATCACAACCTCCGCGTCACCACTTTAACCATGCGTTGGCGGCGGGAGCGGACTGCCGACTTGTCGGAGGCAGTAAGTTCTTCTTTTTGCGAAGCGTGGCTGGCGCACCAGCAGTCCCAGAGTTGGGGCGGCTGCTGGCAGTTGGGCGGATCTTCCAGCGACCTTGTTGTTGTGACTTAACGCGCCTTTTCTCTTTGTTTTCGAGAGGCCAATGCGCTCTTGAGAATGGTTGGGCAAAGTCAGCGGCCCCAGCGCCAAGGAGGAGTGCGGCAAGCTCGCCAAAAACACGACTTGCTGGCGAGCGGTTGGCGAAGCGAAGGAGCTGCTAAAAGCGGCTCGGGACAAAGCGGGGAAAAGGGCCGCTCTCTGGCGAATTTGAGATGGAGTGCTCCTCTGGGTGACGGGGAGGCGATCTGACTTCCGGCTTCCACAAGATCGAGATATTATCGTGGTGAGTTTCTTTGCTTTCTTTCTTCAAACCGCTGGTGTAAGCCGAGCGATTCGACTCTTTCTTTTTGCTTCTTTACTGTTTGGGGCAGACTTCTTCCTGACCCACTCCTTGGCGATCAGTCGAGTCATCAAGGCTGATCGCGGCCTTGGAGGAGCAAATAGCAAGAGATCACCGCCAACGCCCCGACCGTCGATGAGCAGCTCACGAGCGCCGAGACCCGTCTGCGGCGGCCCATCAGCTGCTGCGCCCGGCTTCAGCGCCAGGGCCCAGCGATCTCCCTTGTGGCGGGCATGCGGCCCTACAAATGCGGTCGGACTGCCGGCGGCTGGAGATCGCAACGGCCGGCTTGAGAGCTTGAAGGGTTCCTCGGCCGGGCTGGAAGCCAGACGCGGAACCGTCAGGCTTGGTACCCGAGCTGGACCTGAACCAGCTAGCAGCGTTCGGTCGAGAGGCGAGTAGAAGCGGCGGCTGTGGAAGCGCCCTCGCCGGCGTCGGCAGCGATCGCCGACTACACCGACACCAGCGTCTTCGTTCTGGCGGGCGCGAATGGCGAGAGATGCCTCGGAGTTGTTTGGGATGAACCCGACTTCGACAGGACTTCGGCGGAGTGATCGGCTCCAACACGAGGAGGAAGGCGAGGCGGGGGCGAAGGCAGGCAGGCGCCCGAGCGAAGCGGGCGACCAGCCTCGGCAATCGCGCCTCCGGCGAGCGCGTCCGACCAGGCCGTGCCCGGAGCGATCAAGCGAACCGCCCAGCGGTCGCTCCGGCTTTGACATCGCCGTCTCTGCCGACCCTCGAACCCGTGCGCCGCTTAGGCTGTCGTCTTGTCTTTACTTTGCTCTGCTTTAGACATTGCAAAACTTGTTACTTTGCACAATTCCACCAGCGGGATGTATCTTGAACTTGGCGAGAGGCCTTTTGCTATGTAAATATCTATCCGCCTTCTATCCTTCCTTACTCGTTGCTCTTTTGGCTTTTTCCTTTGCCGCCTTTCCCGATCGCGCTTTGCGGACGAACGCCGCTCATGGACTGCACATGAGTCAAATCTTAGCTACTTTAGGAAGGCAAGTACTTGATCTTTTAGAGTTTTAACAAGTTGGATAGAAAGGCGAGCGACTATTCGAGTCGGCTCTGAAGAGAGCTGGAAGCGGCTTGGGCTCTGCATATGCTTTTGAGTCCTTAGCCACTTTTTTCGTGTGTCGCTCGTTCTTGCTTACTCTCGCCTACAACAATAATCGCTCTGCGAGCTCACTTCGACGGAGGCGGCTTAAGCGCAACACACTACTTGTCCGACTGCGGAAGCATTTTATAAGCGCCAGATGGCGAGTCCCGGGCCGACTAGTCGAACCGGTGCCAGCGGCATAACAAAAGTAGCATACTCGGAGCATAATTCTTATCATACAGATAACAAAAAGGGCAGTCGCCGTGCCGGGGCCCAAATCTCGATGCTTGATGCGGAGCATCCTTCCATCATCCCCATGGACTCTACATCAACACATCCAACCCCATGGACCTATAACTCTGCGAAACAAAGGCTTAAGTGACATCACTCCTCTCACAATTCCTTTAGATTCACATGAGACATGGTTACTACCTCAAGCGAAATGCTATGCATGCTAGGTACCAAGAGTCAACCTAGAAAAGCTACAGCTCAAGAGGGACATCAAGGCGGAGGAGCTGCAGAGTCAACACGGCGGTACTACGCTCCAGCCAAGCGGTACCGCTGAGCAAGGCGGCACTACGCTCGAGATCCGCCCTCGTCCTTGAACCCGACAAACTCAGGAATCGAGCGGCGCGGCGGTACTACCGCCTCCCGGCGGTACTACCATTGAAGCACCTCAAGCGGTACTACCGCCCTCCGGCAGTACTACGCTGAAGCACCTCAAGCGGTACTACCGCCCTCGGCGGTACTACCGCCCTGCTGTGTGCAGCATTTGGGCGAGGCCCATGTACTCGTTTACCCCAACTTACCCCTTGGAGAACCTAGACTATAAATAGACCTCCCCTCATCCTTCTTTCGGGGTTAGCCTTTGGATTAGCTCATGTTTGTGTGAGAGCCTTTGCTCATCACTTGGATACTTCTCCTCGAGTTCACGACCTCTTGGAGAAAGATCCCCAGTGATTCAAGACCCTTCAGGGAGAACATCAAGGCCTCCTCTTGGAAAGAGCGGTTCCTTTGTATCCTTACCTTTGTTAACTTTGGATCTCGTGAATCTCTTATGTGTATGATGATCTAGCACTTGTGTGATCGATTCCCTTGTTGGTTGAGTGATTCTCTCGTTTTCCCGTGTTCTCCTTGTGCTTGTGTGTTCTTCGTATTCCTCCGTGAGGATCGCAAGCGTGAAAGATCGGCCAATTAGGGTTCCACCTACATCATATGGTATCGAGCCCGCGTTGATCCGATTTTGGAGCCCCTACCCAGTGTTTTCTAGCTTGATTTTGTTGTTTCGTCCTAAAACCCGAAAATCCCCACAAAAAATAATTTTTGTGATTTGTTGGTTTGATGATGTTTTGTTGATTTTGATCCGTGGATTTGCTTGGTTTAGTCGATCTAGCATCAAGTTTCCCTCTTTCCATCCACAAAATCCGCCAATTTTGACCCGAAATCACCTTTTCGCTTCAATCGCGAAACAATTCGGCGATCGAGAAAATCGACACGGTACTACCGCCCTTGAACAGTACTACCTAGGCCCCCAGCCGAAATAGTCGAAAAAACCCGACACGAGCGGTACTACCGCCTTTCCCAGCAGTACTACCGCCCTGGCCATTCAGATTTCTGAGTTTCACCATTTCCACCATAACTTCCACATCCAGTCCGCATACTCGGGACTCGATCTCTTCTATTCGGGTTAAATGATTTTGCTAAAATCTAACTCTAGGTTCTCGATACCACTTCCTACCGGAGAGCCCCTTCGTTACAGATGATCGACTGCTTCACCAGAAGATTTCGAAGATAATCTCCGATGTTCTCTCGAGACACTTTGTGCCCACCGCCTTTGCAAATTCTCCACCACTGTTATATTATTGTGGATAACTACATACACTTGTCCTTTCAATCCCATTGCTCTTGTTATTACAAGATACCCCGGAAATTCACTCTATTGTTCCGAGAATACTTTGTGCCTACTGCCTTGTAGTTCATTACCCACATGAACACCTCAACGGATAATTCCTCGCACTTACCGAGTATCCGCCCATCCCCAGTTGTTTATGTGTTTCACTAAGTTATTCGAAATAATTTTTGATATTTCCGAAAATCCTTAGCAACTTATTGCTCTTGAAATTCTTACTTGCTTGTGTTATGGTAAATACCATAAATCCCGAAATCTTATTGGAATCCCTCGTCATTTCATTTTGAGTCCGTTGATTCAATTTGTTGCGAATGCTCGCACTCCTCAACCAGATCCTAGAATTCATCCTTCCGGCTCAGACGTCATTTTAAACATGAGCTGGTTCTCAACCAATCCAAATGCCGTCGATAGTAACCCTAAGGCTATTCAACTTATCCACCCCTAATCAGAACATTGCTTCTGATCCTTTGTTTTGGAAATCATAATTCCTTTGCATTTATGCTTTGAATTATTCAGATGATTCCATAACCTGTTGCATTTGCATTCCTTCCTCTTCTGGTTGAGTACCGATACTCACATCAGATCCTTTGTGGACCATCAAGTCCTTTGTCGGATTGATATCCGACAGTGTCCTTCACATTTGATCACTTTGTGAGTTCTTCCCCTGATACATAATGCCCTTGTTAAGTTGTATCCTCTGCTTGGCCAACCATGCTTTGCTTTTGGGCTTGTGTTATTTACTCTCGAAACTGGTGGTATATGTTTCCAAGAAGCCCCTATGGGTTGAACCTATGCCTTCTCTAAATCATGTGAACCCGAAAGTTTTCACGAGTCATACTCTTCTGGTGCTTCGCCAGAAATTTTCTTTTCAACACTGCAACTTCATCGAACGCGAGAAGTGAATGAAAGGTTATGCATTGGAGAAGTGGAGTCGATTTGAACCTTGCATTCATGCCCATGGACACGTAGATCGTATCATTAAAGCTTCTCTTCAATGAAATATTCCTTTGTATAAGTTTATCTTATATCTGGGATCTGGCAGTTTGCAATTATGGTTCCGACCATGTTCTCCTTTAAATACCATTTTCGATGCAAGTGTAAGCACTTGTCTTCTGTGGACCAATACCCCGGTACAACCTCTACTTTGATTTGTCGTCGAGTATTACCCCCTGGTATCCCAAGATTACCACAGAACTGCTTAACTTCTTATGAGTTCTTCATCAAGTGCTACATTCTCATTGATTCCTATTTTTCACGGGCTTTGAGTTATTAAACACTCAAAGACACCGATAACTGACTCGAGTCCGCATCGCGATTAAACAAGTCTTGGTAACCTTCATTACTTAGAGTCTGTACCCGATCACGCCATTCCTAGCCTGATTGCCTATATCATTGTGCTAATTTTTAACTGTGCTACCGGGTCCTTCTCGGAGCACAAATTTCGACGGTGAGCTAATCTTACAATCGATCTTCCTCGTCATATCATTTGTCCTTGAGTAGCAAGCTTGATTTCGAGTTTGTGTCGTACCCATGGTCCCAATGACTCTTGGCTTCATCATTTTCGTTGACTTGATGTCATCACCGATCAGTTACATCTTCTCGAAACCTCTCGACAAATGTGTCGTGATCATCATCAACATTCTGAGGTCTTCCAAGATATCTATCGAATTCTTGATGAGAAATAGCATCCTTTGCCCTCGATGGTTTGGGTTATCATCCACAACATTATTGCATTCCCTCCAACACAAAAATTGTTCCTGTTTTGTGTTGTACCTTGAGTTCCTTGTTATCCAACTTATGTTCTGATTCTACCGTGGAGTATTACCATCTTTGATGTCAAGAACGTTGTGAGGATGGCTCCACCTCTTAAGAATTCTTGGTATAGTGATACTTCTCATCATCACCATTCTTTCTGGGTCCTCGTGTTGATTCCAACCGGTGTACCAACAAGTGAACAGTGATGTTTGAATTCTGCCGTCCTAGCAACCCTATTGCTTTGAAGTTAATGATGGGCCGTTCGTTCTTGGACTATTGATTATTGAATCACCATTCTGACATTGGTCGTGCGACCCGACCCATATTTCGGGCGCACCTTTCAACCAATGTTTAATTGTGTATGTTTTCCTCGAGCATACCCCATTATATCATTTGATATGACAAATGTTATCCCCATGTTCACATAATTGTGGAAATCCATCTTGTAGGAAATCTCGATGAAGTATCGTTGACTCCATCAGCTACCCCGTCATCATCTCCTTGGTTTAAATGATGAACTCTTGTGTCGATACTCACTCCCATAGATCATTTCCTGAGAATCTTGAAATGTCATTTCTCCTAATTGTGTTGCATCTTTTCTTCTCGGACATCCTGTGTCTGAGGTATCATGACACCAATCGGATCTGAATCTCGGTCAGATATGATGGTTGGGACAACTTTCCAAGAGTTATGATGTTGGTCCTTTGATGACCCGGTAACATGATGTCATGCCTAGAACCCCCCCCCCCCTGGGTGGAGGACATATCGTTATAATTTCTTTTGCAAGGATGACCACTCTTCCTGGAGGAAATGGTAAGACTTATTCTATAAGTTGTTTCCGATGGATCATTTGTATCCAAAGTCCGACTTTTGCTTGAAGACCATGTCACTGCTATCTCGAAGCATGCCTGTGGTCCTCCGATTTTTCAACATGAACATTTGAAGCCCAATTCTAAATGTTTCCTGCTCGATTATCCGAACACCGCTGTATGGGTAATGTCATGTAAATTCTCTCCCCAACCTAAGGAGTACTACATTATGTCCTGTCATGGATATCTTGCTCTGCTTATCCTTGGGAAGGATATAACCCTGAAATATGTGTTTAAACACATTTTCCTTGCCATTGTTCTGTGTAATTTGATAACCATATTTCCTTTCCATTGGTTGGTTTAACGTTTCTTTTGATCTTTATAATCTAAGCAATAATATTCTCCTGCTCATGTAAACACCTCAGTGTACAATACTATTGTTGATGACATTCTGGTAACCATCGACGGGTGATAACTTTGCCAATTGGTTCGCTTCGCTCAACAAGCGTGAAAATTGCTCTTTGTTCCCGATCCTGGTACCGACATTGTTGCCGACATAACTGACACACTATTCCCTTACATGCCTTGCTTACATGATCGTGCAAGATGTCACCGCCCTTCCTTCTTTTAACCCACATGGTGGGCCCATAACCCACAGTTCCACAGGATCGAAACCTGACTCTCCTGTACACCCCTGTTTCTAAAGTTATTACTCACGCTTGTCTTCATATGAAATCACAAGACCCCTTCCTAGAGATGATCTAATCTAGTATCAGACACAATACTTATTCTCGTTGCTCTGGAACCCTTTCACCTTCTGATTAGGCATCAAACTATTGCATATTCGTTTGAAACTTCTCATGGTACCTTCTTACTTTGCTCTCGATATCTTCTTAAGATTCCATTCGAGAGATACTTATGCTTCTTCCCCTGAGTTAACCGTCTGATGCTCGGTCTTGTTAGAATCCGTCCTTATTGAGTTTTCCCTTCTTACCCTTTTGTAAGTACGATGAAGATCTTGAAGAAAGGATGCCTACTTCATCATGATGACCTGAAGCAGAGAAAGGAAGACATCAACGTAATGGATCGACCGCTTCGGAAAGAGCAACCAAGATCGAGAAGACTCGTTAGAATTTCGTAACCTAGTCTTTCCCCTTACTCCGCCTCTTAAATCTCGGGACGAGATTTCTTGTAGTGGAGGAGAATTGTGACGCCCGGATATTTAAGCTACAGTAAACCTCTCGCTAATGATGCCACGCCACCTCGACATCAGCACTAATCTCGCGTTAGTTCAAGCACCGTTCAAATTCAAAATCAAGCAAACGATAAAAGTTTTCAAATATTGAAACTAAAATGTTCGGAGTGAGCCAAATAATGCATAGGTAATTATGGTGGTGAAACCACACTTTTATAAAATGTTTAAATACTCTAAAATGAATAAAACAGTAGAAAATAGAATTATTTAAATGCTTTAAATTTAATAAACATTTTCAAAACTAATTTGTTATAAGTATTAAACTATTGTGGCAGTGGCATAATTTGTAAAATCTATTTAGGTGCCACTTTGGTAATTTACTAAAACTAAAATAAAAGAGAAACTAAAAGTAAAACGGTAAAAGAAAAATTATGAAAACAAAATACAAAGAAAAGAGAACACCCTCCGCTCTGGTGGGCCACGGCCAGATGGCCTCGTACAATCGGGCTAGCCACCAAGACCTCTCCTCCGGCCTATATGGCCCCTCCTCGTGACCCTAACCCCCAAACGCCCCATTCCCTCACGATCCCCACCTTCCCTCGCTCCCCACCCGCCACCACACACACACACACACACACACACAAGCGCACACATCGTGCCGGGAGAGGAGCCTCCAGCGCCCGATCCTCGCGTGCATTGGCGCCCCGCCTCCCTCCGTCACCGGCGACCACCAGCAAGAGGCCGCCCGTCCGCCGTCGCCAATGGCCCCATGTTGGCCGCAGCTTCATCGCCGACGCCGCCTGGAGGCCTCCCAACCCGCATCTCAAGATCGCCAAGCGCTGCCGGCCGTCCGGCCATGGACCTCGCCGGCAGGTTCCTCTGGCTCCTGGGCCCCTACATGCTCGCGTGAGCACCTTCGCCCCCCCTCTTCTCCCCTGCTTACGTTGCCGTAGACCGCGCCCTGCCCTCGCTTGAGCTGCCCGCCGTGCTGCTCCTCCCGGAGCGCCAGACTGCTTGTGTGCCGCAGCGCCTCGCCGCGACCTCGTCCTCGGCGCTTGCGCGCTTCCCCTGCCCGTTCGCCCGACTTACGCCGGCTGCGCTGCCGCGCGCTCGCGGCGTCCGTCCGTCTGACCCCACTCGGCGTCGCCTCCGCTGCCGCACATCATCGCCTCGCCCGCCCGCTCCCTCACTCGCCACGCTGCCACAAGCCAGGCCCACTTGGGCCGTGCAGCAGCTAAACTAGGCTACCTTGCCCGCCGCCTTGGTCGCGCCACCTCCACGATTCTTGCCGCGCCACCATGCTTTTTCGCTTTCTTGCGCCGTAGCGCCTGCGGCGGGCAAGGCGCTGCCGCCGGCCGCCAAGCTCAGATTCACGCCTGTCGCCTCGCTATGGCCTCGTTATTGCATAAACGGGCCCACCCCTTGAACGAAAATGAAAAAGAAAAATGAAATAAAAAAAAGATTTAGTAAAAAATATATATATAAATAAATAAAATAATTAAAATATTAATTAGTTAAAAATTAATTAACTTAATTACTCCTGATTAGATTAACCTAATCACCTAGTTTAGTTAATTAATCTGTTAGGTTAGTTAATAGTCAATGACATGCGGGACCCACACGTCAGTTGACCAGTCAACACCTCTGTTGACTGCTGACGTCATGCTGACGTCATGATGACGTCAGCAAACACTGTTCTGGATAATGTTGAATTTAAATAATTAAATAAATCCTAAAAATGAATTAAATCTTTTAAAATTAATATAAAATAAACCGTAACTCGGATGAAAATACTTTCTACATGAAAGTTGCTCAGAACGACGAGATGAATTCGGATACGCAGCTCGCTCGTCTCGCCACGCGTCCCTAGCATAGAGAACTCGCAACATTTCACCTCCGGTTCATCTGTCTGAAAACACGAAACACCGGGATACTTTCCTGATGTTTCTTCACCGTAGATCACCTCATACCGCGTTAGAACACGCCTAGCTCGCTTGTCGACTGTTATGCACTTGCTTGGTATGTATTTACTGTTTCTTCCCCTCTTCTCTCTGGTAGCCCCTGGCGATCGATGCCGATGCCCTGTGGATCGACTACGCCACCGGCGAATTCTCCTTGTCTCGAGCAACCAGTGCAAGCCCCCTTGATCAACAGATATCGCCTATTCTCCTCTATACTGCTTGCATTAGAGTAGTGTAGCATGTTACTGCTTTCCGTTAATCCTATTCTGATGCATAGCCTGTCATTGTTGCTACAATCATTGATACCTTACCCGCAATCCTAAATGCTTAGTATAGGATGCTAGTTTACCATCATTGGCCCTACATTCTTGTCAGTCTGTCTTGCTATACTATTGGACCGTGATCACTCGGGAGGTGATCACGGGTATATACTATACATACATACACACTACAGATCGTGACTAAAGTCGAGTCCGCTCAAGAGTACCATGAGTGATTCATGGATTGGGGCTGAAAGGACCTTTGTCCCGACGGCCCTCTGTGTGGATCTTTGTGGCGGAGCGACAGGCAGGTTGAGACCACCTAGGCGAGAGGTGGGCCCGCCCTCGATCGGGCGTCCTCGGTTGCTTCATAATAACACGCTTAACGAAGTTCTTGGTATTTGATCCGAGTCCGCCATTTGGTCTATACGCACTAACCATCTACGCTGGAGTAGTTATGGGTATCCCGACGCCGTGGTATCACCAAAGCCTTCTAGACGCCAAGAATCGAGCGGCGCGCTACCGGATTGGAACGTAAGCCTGCTCTTGTATTAGGGGCTAGTTCGCTTCGGCCGCCCACGCAACGTCTTGTGTGTGCTCGTGGCGATAGGCCTGCACCCTGCGGCGCTTAGGTTTAGACCGGCGTCTTGACCTCTCTGTTAGGCCTAGGTGGGGCTGTGACGTGTTGATCTTCCGAGGCCGGGCCCGACCCAGAAAGTGTGTCCGCCAAATGGGATCGAGCGTGTTGGGTTATGTGGTGCACCCTGCAGGGAAGTTTATCTATTGAATAGCCGTGTCCCTCGGTAAAGGACGCACCCAGAGTTGTACCTTGACCTTATGACAACTAGAACCGGATACTTAATAAAACACACCCTTCCAAGTGCGAGATACAACCCGTGATCGCTCTCTAACAGGCGGCGAGGAGAGGATCGCGGGTAGGATTATGCTATGCGATGCTCATCGAGATGCTACTTGGAGATGCTACTTGGAGATGCTACTTGAAGATGCTACTTGGCGATGCTATTTGTAGGACTTCAAAGTACTCTCTTCTACATGCTGCAAGACGGAGGCTGCCAGAAGCGTAGTCTTCGACAGGATTAGCTATCACCCTCTTATTCTGGCATTCTGCAGCTCACCCACCGATATGGCCCTTTACACATATACCCATGCATATGTAGTGTAGCTCCTTGCTTAAGTAGTACTTTGGATGAGTACTCACGGTTGCTTTCTTCCCCTTTTCCCCCTTTCCTTTCTTTCTGGTTGTCGCAACCAGATGCTGGAGTCCAGGAGCCAGACGCCACCGTCGATGACGACTACTACTGGAGGTGCCTACTACTACGTGCGTGGCTCTTGCGACGACGACCAGTGAGTAGTTTAGGAGGATCCTGCAGAGGCCCGCGCCTCTTCGATCAGATCCCAGTTTGTGCTAGCCTTCTTAAGGCAAACTTGTTTAACTTATGTTTGTACTCAGATATTGTTGCTTCCACGACTTCGCCTATGATCGAGCACTTGTATTCGAGCCCTCAAGGCCCTTGGCTTGTATTATGATGCTTGTATGACTTATTTTACTTTTAGAGTTGTGTTGTGATATCTTCCCGTGAGTCCCTGATCTTGATCGTACACGTTTGCGTGCATGATTAGTGTATGATTAAATCGGGGGCGTCACAACATAACATGTCTAAACTAAGCAGATGACATATATGATGTCAAAAGTAAGCACTGCAAGGCAACATATGCATGATATGACTAACATCATCATGCCAAGGTAGAGCAAACACCTTGGGGGGTAAATAGGAGTGGTCAGCGGCGTTTGAATACGCCTCAGAAGATATCTTCCTCTGGATTACAATCTGGAGAGGGGTGGGAAGGGTTTGCCATTGAACCCACCATGGAGCGATGTCTGCATGACATTGTATTGCCACGCAAAACTCTTCTCTGTTTCTCTACATGTCCAAAGATGATCGTGTACAATATCCTATATGCATACGAAAAAATATGGTGAGATTATGTAAAGAGAGCATGCAGAAATTTAGAGTGATGGTAACAACCAAAGGATCGACGTTTTCCGCTGAACCAAAATAGCCCTAATGGATCGACGTGAATGTATAGTAATAAGTGATGCAACAAGTCTACAATCTCTTTGTCAGAGCTGTGTCGACCTCAAAGATCATTGGGTTGGTCATTTGGCAGCTTGAGGCGAGGTGGATGTCGGAGGTGTGGAGGAAGATCTCGAGGAATCAGAGACGACGCCCGTGGCAATGCTCTATTGTGATTGATCGTTTCGTCATTGGAGCAGCTCCGTGAGTCAGAAGACGTCAAGGCTGAAGCAAGACAAGACAGTACATCGCCAATCTCAAGTGGGATTCTAATAGCATCTCCAATAGATGATGTAAAATGGATGTAAAATTAACATCACCAAAAACCACCTGACTACAACAGATGACTCTGAACTTAACTGTCGAAACTGAAATTTACTGTGGAATCCGAATGCTACTTTCGAAACTGAATGCAATGGTAGCAGAGAGGCGCTTGACATGTAGTGTAGGGAGGGCCAGCAGTTCATCTTCAACCTGCACCCCCCTAAGCCGCTAGCCACCACCGGCCGAACCGCTGTCGGGGGTTGGGTGCGACATATGCCAAAGGATGGCTTATCATGGTGGGGACGAGTAGAACATCGCCGGTGCCTGGAAACGGGATGAGGCGAAGACATGCACGCCGGCAGATCTTACCCAGCTTCAGGGCTCTCCGAGGAGATAACACCCCTACTGCTGCTCTGCGGGGTCTCCGCATGATCACTAAGGCAAAGTGAATACAAGCTTGCTCCTAGAGCTGTTTCTGGAGGTAGGAGAGGGCACGGCTAGCTCTCTCCTTACTATGTGGTCTGTCTAATGCTAATGGATGCGAACCCTTTGCATGGGTGCCCTGGGGGGGTTTATATAGGCCTACCACCCAGGGTTAAAATGGTAAAACCGGCTGGGTGCGGGTCCCAGCCGTCTGTCTCTCAGGCGCCGTCTTCTCCGCCGACTCACAGGGCCCGCTGACCGGTGGGTCCCTTGACCGCCTGGTACGAGGGCGCCGGCCGTGTCCGCCATGGGCGGGTCTTGCCGCTGCTGACATCAGAGTCAGTGCTTCAAATGACGCGGGCTTGGTCATGGGGTCATGGCAACAGTGTCGCCGCCTGTCGGGCGATCACTGTTGCCACTCCCCTGTCGCGTCTGGTTGATGGCGTGTGGGGCCCGTGGGAGGGGCCGGCCGACTCCAGGGGGTCGACTCCCAGCGGGTCCGACTCTCGGCGCTCTCGCCGTCTTCAATACTCCCGCTGACTGGTAGGTCCCGCCGTCTCTGGGCCATACAGACAGGAGGTCGTGGGTACGGGGCCCTGCCCCCAAGGGCTGACGTGAGGGCTGGCATGGCAACAGTGCCGCGCCGGGCGGAGATCTCCGCAAGTACGATGCTCTGTGGCCATGCCTGCCTTTAATTATCGGGTGGTTGGAAGTCGCGGGCCGACTCCCCATAGTCGGCTTCCCCGAAGTCGCCTCTGGGACTCGGCTTGAATGGGAGTCGCCTCTGGGACTCGGCTTGAATGGGAGTCGCCTCTGGGACTCGGCTTGAACGGGAGTCGCCTCTGGGACTCGGCTTATCTTGGAGTCGCCGTAGGTACATGAGGGGCGCAGTCTGCCCCGATGTCTTGAAAGGTTCTGGGACTCGGGTTAGCCTACCCGTGGCCCATTACTCCGACAGTAGTCCCCGAAGCTGGTGAAGCTCCAAGGGTGATACGTCGTGCGCCTCAACAATTTCATTCTTCCGGAGAAGGGATGCAGGCCTTGATGGCCGTCTTCCTCCAGGCCGACTGGCTGGAGTCGGATTCAATGAGGGCCGTCATGCTCGAGCTGACTAGCTGGAGTCGGATTCGCCGAGAGCCGTCTTGCCCCTTGAGGCGTTTCGAACGTCGTGGCGGGAACCAGGCGGCTTGCCTGATATGCTTCCTGCGGTCGCCCGCCGCGGCCCCGTCACGCGACGCCACGCGGTAGGGGCAGTCTGCCTGCCCACGCGCGCGACGGGACAGACCGTCAGGCGGGGCCCACCACTACCGCGCCTCGGCATGCGAACAGATCCGCTGCGGCCGTGCGGGCGGTTGGGTTCCCCACGTCATTACTGCGCGCAGTAACTTCGTGGGTTTAATCGTGGGGGGCGTGCGGTCTCGTGCGCAGTTAATCCCCACGCCGCCCCATCGGCTTCTCAGCCTTTGGGCTTATAAATAGGTGGGGGGAGAGGGACGGTGAAGCGCGCGCTCATTCTTCCCTGCTTCCCCCGCTTCCTCCTTCCTCTTCTTCTTCCTGCGCTCGCTGCACCACACCGCACCGCACCGCAGCGATGAGCTCTTCCTCCGCCGCGGCTTCTGCCGTCCGCTCCGGCGCGTGGGATGCCTCTAGGGTGGATGATGATGCCATCGAGCACCTCCGCAGGACGCGCTGGCTCCCCGGCGTGCACTTGGTGCGAGCCTGCACCGCGCCGGAGGGGGAGATAAGGCCGGCGCCAGAGGAGGGCGAGCGGGTCGTATTCCGCTCGCACCTCATGCGCGGCATGGACCTACCGGCGAGCGGCTTCCTCCGCTCTTTCTTGGAGTTCAACGGACTCCAGCCGCACCACCTCACCCCAAACACGGTGGTGCTGCTGGCCGCCTTCGCCACCCTGTGCGAGGGTTTTCTCGGCGTTCTCCCCACCCTCGAGCTGTGGGGAGAGTTCTTCCAATCAAAGCTCGGCACGCATGTCGCCGGCATACCGGCCCAGTGCGGCACCTTAATCGCCATGCGCAGGTCGACCGCCGAACAACCCCTTCCCCTCCATCACGCTGATCAAGTCGGTGAAGATGTGGCAACGTTCGTACTTCTACGTGAAGAACGTCGCCACGGAAGGCAACTGGGTCAACCTGCCGCATTATGAAGCCGGCGCGCCGGCTGGGAGGCTTCCCAGCTGGTCCAATCGGGCCATGACGCTGTCTCCTGCCGGCACCGCCGCCGTCGCCTGACTCCGAGTGCTGACGTAGTCGGAAGGCCTGGTCGGAGCCGACTTGCTGGCCGCCTTCGTGGCGCGCCGAGTCCTCCCACTCCAAGGCCGACCTCATTTGATCTGTCAGATGAGCAACCGCCGAGACCCGAGCTGGATGAGCACCTGGGAGATGCCCCACGCGGAGGTGGCGAACATGGTGAATCACATCGCGAACTGCGAGCTCACAGAAGACTGGCAGTTCGGCAAGGAGCCGTACTCACGTGCCAACCCTCTGCCTGTGGTAAGTCGAATCTTTTGTCTTATGTTTTTCTTTATAGTCGAATCCGACTTCTGATCTTCTTAGTTCTTCGAGTCAGAACCCCCTCATCCAGCCTGCAGCCGGCGCCACGGGGCCGCCCCGCGAGTTTGCTCCAGACCGAGCGGAGAGCGACATCGCCGACCCCGACTTGGGGGCAGCGGCGATGGAGGCCGACGCCAAAGGCGGAGGAGGAGGAGCGGAAGGCGGCCCCCGACCCTCGGCGACCTTCGCCGACTGGCCAGAGGACGAGGCCGACGGCGAAGTTTTCCCGCACCATCAACCGAAAGCTGGCCATCCAGGCACGAGTTCCTCCGCCGGCTTGGCCGGTCAAGTCGGCGCGAAGAAGCACCGGGCCGCGCCGAGTTCGCTCGGCGGTTGGCCGAAAAAGTTCAAGGGGGCGGCCGCCGCGACCAAGCGGGAGGAGGCGATCGCGAAGGCCAACCGCTTCTGCAAGGAAGTGAAGAAGCCGCCGCTGGTCTCTGGGTAAGTGCTGACTATCTTTGTCTTGTTTTCTTTGACGGGTCTTTTCCGAGTCTTTTTCATTCTGTTTTTTTCTTCAGGGCCCCTCTTTCTCTTGAGAGGGTCGCCATCCCCTCTGTCATGGGGTCGGCCGAGACGTCCGCCAACACCCGGCGGATTGACCCCGCCGCCGACCTCCGGGAGGCGACGGAGCGCAACACGCGGGAGAAGCGGGACGAGGAAGAGGCCGACCGTCTGGAGAAGGCGGAGGCCGAGAAAGCGGCGGCCTCCGCCCAGAAGAAGCTGGAGGAGGCCGAAGCCGCCGCCGCAGCAAAACAGCGGGTGGAGGAGACCGCACGCCGCCAGTCGACGCTGCTTGTCGTCCCGCTGAACTCCGCGCCGCCACCCCCGGAGTTCACGGGGCAGACTGGAGAAGTCAGCGGGGAGCACTCCATCGTGGAGAGGGACGGTGGCAAGGCCTCTGCGTCGGGCACGGCCTCGCCGCCACCGCCGCCTCCGCCGCATGGCAAGCAACCGGCGGGCCCTCCAGTGCCGCCGGCTAAGGACGAGGCGGTGGCGAGGCTGCTTCTTCAAGTCGCCTCACCAGCGCGCCGCCGCCTTGCGAAGGCGGTCTCGGCGCCACGCCCCTTGGAGGCCGGCGCCGCCAGCTCGGCCATTCCATATGCTGAGGAATCGAGTGCTGCGCCTACTGGATGGGTGCGAGGAGGCGGCAACGGTCCGCTGAACCAGGCGCTCCTGGACGTGCAGGCAAAGCTGCGAGCTGAGGGCGAGGCCGCCGTGGCTGCACCAGGCGCATCCGCGCCACGAGCGCCTATCTGCACGCGTTTTTGACTTTGTCTCATCTCGTTCTTCTCTGTGGGGGCGCGCCAGCGCACCCACTGGGTGTAGTCCCCGAGTTTTGGGCCGGCTGCTGCGCAGGCGGCCCGGAACTCAATCTGGCAAGTTCCTCATTTTTGTCTTTGTCCGATTTTTTATCGCAGGAGTATCACAACCTCCGCGTCACCACCTTTAACCGCAACGTTGAGCGGCCGGAGAAGCGGACTGCCGACTTGTCGGAGAGCCGAAGTAAGTTCTTCTTTTTTCAAGGCGCTACACGCGCACTAGGGCTGTAGTCCCCGAGATTCGGGCCGACTGCTGAGCAGTTGGGCCGGATCTTCCCGGCGACCTTTGTTGTTGACGACTTAACGCCTTTTCTCTTTGTTTTTCAGAGGCCAATGCCGCTCTTCAGGAATGGTTGGGCAAAGTCAGCACGGCCCTTCGCGCCAAGGAGGAGGAGTGCGGCAAGCTCGCCAAAGAGCACGACTTGCTGGCCGAGCAGTTGGCGAAGCAGAAGGAGCTGCTAAAGGCGGCTCGGGACAAGGCGGGGAAGAAAGAGACCGCTCTCCTGGCCGAATTTGAGATGGAGTGCTCCTCCTGGACTGACAGGGAGGCGATGCTGACTTCCGGCTTCCACAAGATCGAGGATATTATCGACGGTGAGTTTCTTTGCTTTCTTTCTTCAAACCGCTGGCTGTAAGCCGAGCCGATTTCTGACTCTTTCTTTTTGCTTCTTTCTGTTTGGGGCAGACTTCTTCCCTGGCCACTCGCAAGCAGTCAATCGAGCCATCAAGGCTGATCGCGAGGCGCGGAGGGCAAATGGCAAGGAGATCACCGCCAACGCCCCCCTGACCGTCGATGAGCAGCTCCTGAGCATCGAGACCCGTCTGCGGCCGGCCCATCAGCTGCTGCGCCGGCTTCAACGCGCCGGGGCCCAAGCGATCTCCGCCTTGTGGCCAGGCATGCCGGCCCTACACAATGCCAGTCGGACTGCCGACTGGCTGGAGGTCGCGGCCGGCCGGCTTGAGGCTTGGAAGGGTTCCTCGGCCCGGGCTGGAGCGCGCCGGGCCTTGGAATTCGTCAAGGCTTGGTACCCAGGGCTGGACCTAGACCAGCTAGCCGCGTTCCGGTCAGAGGCCCAGGTAGAACTGGCGGCTGTGGAAGGCGCCCTCATCGAGCGTGCGGCAGCGATCGCCGACTACACCGACACCAGCGTCTTCGTTCCTGAGCGGGCCGCGAATGGCGAGGAGATGCCTCCGGAGTTGTTCGGGATGAACCCCGACTACGACAAGGACTCGGCGGAGGTGATCGGCTCCAACACCGAGGAGGAAGACGAGGCGGGGGACGAAGACGAGACGGAGGCGCCAGAAGACAGAGCAGACGACCAGCCTCAGCTTGATCGCGCCTCCAGCAACGAGCCGCGTCCGACCAGGCCGACTGCCGCCGGAGACGATCAAGCCGAGACCGCCCAGCCGGTCGCTCCGGCACCTGACATCGCCGTCTCTGCCGACCCTCCGAACCCGTCTGCCGCCGCTTAGGCTGTCGTCTTGTCTTTACTTTATCTGCTTTCATAGTCTTTGAAGAACTTGTTAATTTGCACAATTCCACCCGCGGGATGTATCTTGAACTTGGCCAGAGGCCTTTTGCTATGTAAATATCTATCCGCCTTCTATCCTTCCTTACTCGTTGCTCTTTTTGGCTTTTTCCTTTGCCGCCTTTCCACAGTCGCCGCTTTGCCAGACGAACAGCCGCTCCGCGGACTGCCGCAGGTCAAATGCTTGGCTACTTTAGGGAAGGCAAGTACTTGATCTTTTTAGAGTTTTTTAACAAGTTGGATAGAAGGCGGCGAGCCGACTATTCGAGAGTCGGCTCTGCAGAGAGAGGCTGGAAGCCGGCTTGGGCTACGCATATGCTTTTGAGTCCTTAGCCACTTTTTCGTGTGTGCGCTCGTTCTTGCTTACTCTCTGCCTACCAACAATCGCTCTGCGAGCTGCGGCTTTCGACAGGAGACGGCTTAAGCGCAGCACACTACTTGTCCGACTGCAGGAAGCATTTTATAGCGCAAGATGGCGAGTCCCCGGGCCGACTAGTCGAACCCGGTGCCAAGCGGCATAACAAAGAGTAGCATACTCGGAGGCATAATTCTTATCATACAGATAACAAAAAAGGGCAGTCCCCGAGCTCGTCTCGGGGGCCCAAAGTCTCAGTACTTGATGCGGAGCATCCTTCCATCATCCCCATGGACTCTACATCAACACATCCAACCCCACAAGGACCTATGACTCGAGCACGTGCAAGAGCTCTTGAAACCGAGGTGACATCACTCCTCTCACAATTCCCTTTCGATTCACATGAGACATGGTTACTACCTCAAACGGAAATGCTATGCATGCTTAGGTACCAAGGAGTCAACCTAGAAGAAGCTACAGCTCAAGAGGGACATCAAGAGCGAAAGGAGGAGCTGCAGAGTCCAACACGAGCGGTACTACCGCTCCAGCCAAGCGGTACTACCGCTGAGCCGAGCCAGCGGCACTACCGCCGAGATCCGCCCTCGTCCGCCGAACCCGACAAACTCCAGGAATCGAACGGCGCCAGAGCGGTACTACCGCCTCCCGAAGCGGTACTACCGCTGAAGACCTCAAGCGGTACTACCGCCCTCCCGAAGCGGTACTACCACTGAAGCACCTCAAGCGGTACTACCGCCTCCCGAGCGGTACTACCGCCCTGCTGTGTGTAGCATTTCGGGCCGAGGCCCATGTACTCGTTTCGCCCCCAACTTACCCCTTGGAGAACCTAGACTATAAATAGACCTCCCCCTCATCCTTTCTAGGGTTAGCACTGGATTAGCTCATGTTTGTGTGAGAGCCTTTGCTCATCCACTTGGATACTTCTCCTCGGAGTTCACGACCTCTTCGGAGAAGATCCCCCAAGCGGATTCAAGACCCCTTCTAGGGAAGAACATCAAGGCCTCCTCTTGGAGAAGAACGGTTCCTTTGTATCCTTACCTTTGTTAACTTTGGATCTCGTGAATCTCTTATGTGTATGATGATCTAGCACTTGTGTGATCGATTCCTTGTTGGTTGAGTGATTCTCTCGCTTTTCCCGTGTTCTCCCTTGTGCTTCCGTGTGTTCTTCAGATTCCTCCGTAGGATCCCTCCAAACGTGAAAGATCGACTTAATTAGGGTTCCACCCTACATCATATGGTATCGAGCCCACGCTGATCACGATTTTGGAGCCCCTACCCAGTGTTTTCTAGCTTGATTTTGTTGTTTTCGCCCTAAAACCCGAAAATCCCCACAAAAATAGCCCCAAAATTTTTTGTGATTTGTTAGTTTGATGATGTTTTGTTGATTTTGATCCGTGGATTTGCTTGGTTTCAGTCGATCTAGCATCTCCCAAGTTTCCTCTTTCCATCCACAAAATCCATCGAATTTTGACCCCAAATCACCCTTTTCCGCCCAAAATCGCTAAACACCGAGCAGTCGAAAATCCCGACACGAGCGGTACTACCGCCCGCTGAACGGTACTACCGCCAGGCCCTCCCAGCCGAAATAGTCGAAAAACCCGACACGAGCGGTACTACTGCCTTTCCCAGCGGTACTACCGCCCTGGCCATTTCCAGATTTCTGAGTTTCACCATTTCCACCATAACTTCCACATCCGAGTCCGATTTTCGCGTTTTTAGCTCGTTGAGTAGCTATTGACATTCTCCATCCACCTAGATAGGTTGCAACACCATTGGACACCATCTAATTTTCCCAATATTGGCATCTTTGCCTAGGACTTTCACCACATCATACGCTATACCACCTCCACTTTCCGCTACCACCATTGTTGCTTTTGTTCTTTGAGAATTTGAGTTGTGGTTCCCGTGTCCTATTGTGTTTCGGCTATATAGGTACGGTTCGACGTCAACATCACCACCGCCATCTTCGATAAGGACTCATCATCGCCAAAGACGGTAACCTCGACGACATCTTTGTCATCTCTCGCAATTGCATTGATAACCAACATAGCCCATCTTTTGCGTTGCTTACCCATCGAGACTAGCCATTGAGTATTGCCGGCAACGTGGCTTGTGCACATTAGGGATCATACATACCATACCATAGTGGTGCATATCTTGAGATCCACTTGTGTGTCACAAAGTTGTCATCGCATACACAATTGCTATCTTGATTCGTGAAGTTTGCATAAGAAAAGAGCTCAAAAGAGAAAGAGCCACCCAAGCTTATAAGCAAGAACCATAGCATCATACTACATTAAGATTGTCATATAAGATCATCTTGGATCATTGCACCGAAATACCATACATACAGCATACTTGGGATAGAGATCGTTGCATTTTTGCCTAGTAGGTTGTGCACAAGCTCAGATCCGCCTATTGTGCAATCGTGCTAGCGCTCTCTAGTATTGTGCAACAAGAGCATTTTCGTGGATTCCACATTTTGGCTCACTTTTGGTGTGCACAATCCCATTTATCTATTTATGTGTGTGTTTCCGTGTACCTCTACTTGCTTGGTCTACTTGTTACATTTGCGAATTTGCGAATCTTCTTCAACATTTTTGAGTCAAGCTAACGATTGCAATCAATTTTGTGCCACCATCCTAACCAAGCTCCACCAAAAGCTTTTACTTGTGTAGGTGTGAGAATCGACAAGGATCGGTACCAATAGTGCTATTTCATTGTCCGCATTTGAGTGAACTTGATTCATCTTCAACTTCGGTCAAAGGTACATTGGTATTAGTTCTTCTCCTTCTACCACTCACAATTTGCTTGAAATGATGGATAGGCCAAGTTCTTCTACAAATCCTCTCTTCATCGAGCAAGACGACGACATGTCATCATACGTCACCAAGAGCCACCTCTTCGGCGCACAACGAGCTCTCCATCAAGAGCAACAAGCAATGAACGACCGCATCGACAACCTCGCCACCGACTTGCGACTCTCCGAGCAACGTACAAGAGACTACTTCGATAACAAGCTCGACGCGCACAAGCACGAGAACGATGCAAGAATGGACGAGATCCGCGCTTTGTTGGTGAACCGCCTCTTCTACATCCTCATACTCAAGACGGAGCCACTCAAGTCACCACTCCGACGACTCCTTCTCCGCACAAGTACACCATCATCGAACACTCTTCGACGAGCAGCGGCCAAGACCGCTATGCATCTCGCAACCCGCTACACGACAAGAATTCCCAAGAGCAAGTGGATGAACAAGTTCTCGTCCTCAATCAAACCAAGTAGCGTTTGCTCAAGCTCAAGAACGACAACGTCTTCGTCGCCAACAAGAACAAGAACGAGCGCGCCTACACCAACGACAACAAGACGCCGAGGCCCAACGTCTTCAACAACAACAACGAGAAGCACAAGCTCTTGAGGCGGAACGCGCCCTTCAAGCATCAAGTCGAGCTATCGCCAACCGCAATCGTGAAAGGCGCAATCAAGAGGAAGCCCTTCGCGAAGAAATCCAAGAGAGGAACTACCACCCTCGTGCGCAACGTCAAGCCACACAAGCTCCTCAAGCTCAACCCCAACCTCAAGGTCAACAAGAGCAAGTTGATCATGGACTTCCTCCTCGCCAAGAGCAACATGAGGATGATTACCCTCCACGTCAAGAACGTCATCATCAACATCGACCTCAAAACAATGAAGAACATCGCTACGGCAAGCTCAAGTTCACAATGCCCAAGTTCAATGGAACCAATGATCCCGAAGAGTACCTCTCATGGGCATTGAAGGTCGACAAAATCTTTCGTTTGCACAACTATGAAGAAGAGAAGAAGATCGCTATGGCATCACTTGAGTTCCAAGACTATGTGCTCATATGGTGGGAACAAGTCCTTGAGCGCCGACAAGCAAGAGGTGAACCTCCAATCACCACTTGGGCTCAAATGAAGGATGTCATGCGAGCACGCTTTGTGCCCACCTACTACAACCGTGATCTCTTCAAGAAGCTACAACTACTCAAGCAAGGAACAAAGAGTGTTGAAGAATACTACAAGGGAATGGAGATTGCCATGATTCGAGCCAATGTCACGGAAGATGATGAGCAAACAATGGCACGATTCTTGAATGGACTCAATCACCCCATCAAGAAGATCGCCGACTTCCAACCCTACTCCAACCTCATTGAGCTCGTGCATCAAGCTACAAAGGCGAACGTCAAGTGCAAGATGACTTCAAGTACGCCAAGTACTCCTCCAAGATACACGGCTTCTCCAACAACCAAGCTTCAACAACTACTCCAACTTCGACATCAACCAAGCCTTCTCCAAGCAACGACGACAAGTCAAGTTACAAGAAAACTTCCACAAGTTCAAGTCGTCTTCCTCCTACTACAAGCAACTTCAAGCCCCGTGCTTCATCATCTACTCCAACCGATGAGACCATCAAGACAAGCTCCTTCAAGTGTTTCACTTGCGGCGGCCGAGGCCACAAGTCCTATGAATGCACCAACAAGCGCACCATGATCCTCAACGACGATGGCACATACGACTCAATGAGTGAAGATGAAATGGAAGCTATTGAGCAAGTGGCCATGCACCGGCGCGTGAATGAGGATGAAGATGATCAAGTCTTTTGTGATGAAGATACGAGCCCCGCTCTCGTTGTCTCCAAGGTCTTGACACTTCAACATAACCAAGAAGAAGACCAACGATGCCATATCTTCCACACAAAGGCCGGCATCAATGGGAGATCCGTCAAGGTCATCATCGATGGAGGTAGTTGCCACAACTTGGCAAGCGAAGAACTATGCTCCAAGCTCCAATTGGTCAAGAAGAAGCATCCGCAACCATACAAGGTTCAATGGCTAAGTGACTCCGCACTATACGATTTGAGCATACGGTCCAAGTATCCTTCAAAATCGGTGCATATGAGGACACTTTGGAGTGTGATGTGGTCCCAATGACCGCTTGCCACCTCCTCCTTGGTCGGCCATGGCAATTCGACCGTGGTGTCTACCACAATGGGCGACAAACCACTATAGCTTCAAGATGAAAGGCAAAGAATATGTCCTACGACCCATGTCTCCTAGTCAAGTGATAGCCGACAAACAAGCCACCAACCAAACAGAGAAGAGTGACAAAGTGAGCCACCAAAAGTGAGTGAGAGCCACAAGCCAAATTTGAGCCTCTTAGCCTAGAGAAAAACCTCATACTATTCGCCACCAAACATGAGATGAGAGAAGTGTGTGAGAACCCATCGAGTGTGATGCACTTTGTCCTAGTGTGCAAGGATGGAGAACCACAAACTAACACCACTCATGAGCTACCTTTGGTGTTTCAATCTCTTTGCAGGAATTTCAAGATGTTTTCCCGATGAGCTACCTCCGGTCTACCTCCTCTGAGGCATTGAGCATCGAATCGACCTCATACCCGGAGCACCACTTCCAAACAAAGCTCCATACCGTGTCAATCCCAAGAAACCAAGGAGATTCAACGGCAAGTACAACAACTACTCGACAACAGTCATGTACGTGAAAGCTTAAGCCCTTGTGCCGTGCCGTTATACTTGTGCCTAAACCCGATGGAAGTTTCCGCCAGTTCGATTGTAGACCCATAAATGCTATCACCGTGGCGCTATAGGCATCCCATTCCTCGCTTAGATGATATGCTTGATGAACTTAGTGGAGCCAACTTTTTCTCAAAAATTGATCTTAAAAGTGGCTATTATCAAATCCGCATTCATGAGGGTGATGAATGGAAAACTGCTTTCAAAACAAAATTTGGCTTATATGAATGGTTGGTTATGCCCATGGGTTTCTCGAAAGCTCCCGGAACTTCAATTTGCATCTATTTATAGTCTAGGTTCTCCAAGGGTGTCCATGTTGATGAAACTAAGATCAACGCAATTAAAACTTGGCCCCAACCAACCAATTTGCAACAAGTGCGAAGTTTCCTTGGTCTTGCAGGTTTTTATCGCCGCTTTGTGAAAAACTTTAGCACTATTGCAGCCCCTTTGCATGCTTTGAGTAAGAAGAATACTCCTTTTGTTTGGGGACCTTTGCAATCAAACGCTTTTGATGAACTCAAGTCTTTACTTACTCATGCTCCAATTCTTGCTTTGCCCAACTTTGACAAAACTTTTGAGGTTCATTGTGATGCAAGTGGTACCGGAATTGGCGGAGTTTTAATGCAAGAAAAACGAGTCATTGCTTATTTTAGTGAAAAACTCTCCGGTGCTCAACTTAACTATCCCGTGTATGACAAAGAATTGTATGCTTTAGTGCGTGTGCTACATGTTTGGGAACATTATCTTAGATCTCATGAGTTTGTCATCCATACCGATCATGAAACGCTTAAGTACTTAAAAGGTCAAACTAAATTGAACAAGCGTCATGCCAAATGGAGCAAATTTATTGAATCTTTTCCATATGTGATCAAGTACATTAAGGGCAAGGAAAATGTAGTTGCCGATGCACTTTCACGCATATGCACGCTTGTCACCCAACTTGAGTTGAATGTTATTGGCTTTGAGCACATAAAAGATTTGTATGCTAGTGATCCATCTTTTGCACCTCATTATGCTAAATGTTTGACGATACATCTTGGGAACAATATTACCTCAAGGATGGTTATCTTATGAGAGCTAACAAACTATGCATTCCCTAGTCTTCTCTTCGCTTGCTACTTTTGCAAGAGGCTCATGGAGATGGACTCATGGGACATTTTGACGCGACAAGACCTTCGCCACGCCTCCAAGAACTACTTTTGGCCAAAGATGTTTCGAGATGCCTCTCGCTTCACCACCCGATGCTCTACATGCCGCAAAGCTAAGTCAAAAGCTCAATCTCATGGTCTTTACATGCCTCTTCCTATTCCTTATCAACCTTGGGAAGACATTAGCATGGATTTTGTACTTGGTTTGCCTAGAACTCAAAATGGAAAGGATTCCGTGTTTGTTGTTGTGGACCGATTTTCTAAGATGGCACATTTCATTCCTTGCAACAAGGTAGACGATGCTTCACATATTGCAAATCTCTTTGTAGGGAAATCTTGCGCCTTCATGGAGTACCAAGACAATCGTCTCCGACCGCGACGTCAAGTTCTTGAGTTACTTTTGAAGACTCTATGCGCCAAGCTCGAATCAAGCTCTTGTTCTCATCCGCATACCATCCTCAAACCGACGGCCAAACGGAGGTGACGAACCGGACGCTCTCCACTCTACTTTGCGTGTTGATCAAGAAGAACATCAAGGAGTGGGAAGCATGTCTACCCATCGCCGAGTATGCCTACAACCGTGCAAGACATTCGACTACCGCAAGTCTCCTTCGAGGTCGCTTCACGGCTTCAACCCATTGTCCCCATTGGACATTCTACCTCTTCCTCTACAAGAGCGCACTAACCTCGACGCAAGTGCCCGTGCAAGCTACATCAAGAAGATGCATGAAGATACAAGACACACCATCGAGCGCCAAGTACAACGACTCACGACCAAGCTCAACATCAACAAGCAACCCATGATCTTCAACATAGGCGATCTCGTGGGCTAAACCTTCGCAAGGAACGCTTCCCCAACTAACGCAAGTCCAAACTTCTACCTCGAGCCGATGGACCCTTCAAGGTGCTAGCACGCTACAACAACAACGCCTACAGCTCGACATACCAAGCGACAAGTACAACGTGAGCGACACCTTCAACGCCAAAGACCTCTCGCCTTTCCATGGTGATGAAGATCTTGATCCAAGGTCGGATCCTTTCAAGGGAGGGATATGATGCGGAGCATCCTTCCATCATCCCCATGGACTCTACATCAACACATCCAACCCCACAAGGACCTATGACTCGAGCACGCAAGAGCTCTTGAAACCGAGGTGACATCACTCCTCTCACAATTCCCTTTCGATTCACATGAGACATGGTTACTACCTCAAACGGAAATGCTATGCATGCTTAGGTACCAAGGAGTCAACCTAGAGGAAGCTACAGCTCAAGAGGGACATCAAGAGCGAAAGGAGGAGCTGCAGAGTCCAACACGAGCGGTACTACCGCTCCAGCCAAGCGGTACTACCGCTGAGCCGAGCCAGCGGCACTACCGCCGAGATCCGCCCTCGTCCGCCGAACCCGACAAACTCCAGAATCGAGCAGGCGCCAGAGCGGTACTATCGCCCTCCCGAGCGGTACTACATTGAAGCACCTCAAGCGGTACTACCGCCCTCCCGAAAGAAGTACTACCGCTGAAGCACCTCAAGCGGTACTACCGCCCTCCCGAAGCGGTACTACCGCCCTGCCTGTGTAGCGTTGGCCAAGGCCCATGTACTCGCTTTCGCCCCAACTTACCCCTTGGAGAACCTAGACTATAAATAGACCTCCCCTCATCCTTTCTAGGGTTAGCACTGGATTAGCTCATGTTTGTGTGAGAGCCTTTGCTCATCCATTTGGATACTTCTCCTCGGAGTTCACGACCTCTTCGGAGAAGATCCCCTGCGGATTCAAGACCCTTCTAGGGAAGAACATCAAGGCCTCCTCTTGGAGAAGAACGGTTCCTTTGTATCCTTACCTTTGTTGACTTTGGATCTCGTGAATCTCTAATGTGTATGATGATCTAGCACTTGTGTGATCGATTCCCTTGGTTGAGTGATTCTCTCTCGTTTTCCCCGTGTTCTCCCTTGTGCTTTCGCGTGTTCTTCGTATTCCCTCCGTAGGATCCCCTCCAAACGTGAAAGATCGACGAATTAGGGTTCCACCCTACATCAGTACTTTAATACAAAGGATAGCGTGATACATACTGCATTAACTGTAAAATCTTCGGAGGAGATTTGCGTTCCATGGTCGTTCTGACTCCTTGCCGGAGTCTTCCCTCTTGCGCGCTCGAGGCTTCTGAGCGTCGATTAGGTAGTAGGAGTCGTTGCCCAACACTTTGTTGATGATGAAGGGGCCTTCCCAAGGCGCCGACAACTTGTGCTGGCCGGCTGTTCGCTGAATCAGCCGGAGCACAAGGTCGCCCTCTTGGAACGATCTCGGCCTGACCTTCCGGTTGTAGTATCAGCGCAGACTCTGCTAGTAGATGCCAGACCGGCTGAGTGCCAACAGCCGGCCCTCTTCCAGCAGGTCGACGCCGTCTTGACGTGCTTCTTCAGCTTCCTCTTCGGTGTACATGGTGACTCGCGGAGAGTCGAATTCTATGTCCGTCGGGATGACGGCTTCGGCACCGTAGACGAGGAAGAAAGGCGTGAAGCCGGTTGACTTGTTTGGAGTCGTGCGCAGACTCCATAGGACAGCTGGCAGCTCCTCAAGCCAACAGCCGGCCGAACGCTCGAGTGGTTCGACCAATCGAGGCTTGATGCTGGACAAAATGAGGCCGTTTGCTCGCTCCACCTGGCCGTTTGACTGCGGATGGGCAACGGACGCTAAGTCCAATCGGATGCCCTGCATCGCACAGAAACGGGCCAAGGCGCCTTTGGCAAAATTTGTGCCATTGTCGGTGATGATGTTGTGCGGTATGTCGTACCGCACCATGATGTTGGCAATGAATGTCACTGCAGTCGGACCGTTCAATTTCTTGATGGGCTTTGCTTCTATCCACTTGGTGAACTTGTCCACCACGACAAGCAGATGAGTCAGGCCGCCTCGGGCCGTCTTGAATGGTCCCACCATGTCCAGGCCACAAACTGCAAAGGGCCAGGCGATGGGGATTGCCTTCAGCGCGGAAGCCGGCTGAAGTGGCTTGGAGCGGAACTTCTGGCACCCCTTGCATTTTTTGACTAATTCCTTGGCCTCTTCCAGGGCAGTCGGCCAGAAGAAACCGTGTCGAAAGGCTTTAGCAACGAGCGCTCTTGAAGCCGCATGGTGACCGCACTCGCCTTGGTGGATGTCTCTGAGAATTGCTTGACCTTGCTCTGGCTCCATGCAACACTGGTAGATGCCAGTAACGCTGCGCCTGACCAGCTCTCTGTTGATTATGGTGTAGGCTGCCGCTCGGCGTTGCACTTGCTGAGCCAAGATTTCATCAGTTGGCAGCTCTCTGTTTACTTGAAACTTGAGGATAGGCTGTGCCCATGAGGGTGCTGCTATTTCTTCAACCGCCACCACAGCGACTTGGACAAGGGCGGCTGGGCTGGGAGGCGGCGGCTGGAGTCTGCGGCTACTTGCTGGACTGACGAAGTCCCCGGGCCGACTGGCGCAGTCCCCGAGGCGACTGGTGCAGTCCCTGTCGTGGTTCTAAGTCTGACAGTAGAGTGGGGGGTAGGTATGGAGAGACAAGGTCCTAGCTATGGAGAGGTTGTAAACACAAGCGATGTACGAGTTCAGGCCCTTCTCGGAGGAAGTAAAGCCCCACGCCTCTGAGCCCCGAGGCGGCCGAGTGGATTATGTGTATAGGTGTTACAAGAGTGCCAACCCCTCTCGCTGTGGAGGGGGTGGCTTATATAGAGTGCGCCAGACCCCTTCCAGCCCACGAATGGAGGGTTTAAAGTACATTAAGTCTGGGCGCATCGTAACGCCCACATAAAGTGCCTTAACTATCATTAAGTCTATTCAATTACAGCCGCTTGCGGTGCGAGTGCCTTGACCTTCCGTGGTCGAGAGTATCTTCATGGTCGAGTGAGTCTACATGCTCGAGTCCTTCTAGCCAGTCGAGTGGGTTCCTCGTTGGTCGACTGGAAGGTAATCTCTTCTAAGGGTGTCCTTGGGTAGGACATTTAGGTCAGGCCTATGACCCTACCCTAGGTACATGAATCCATCATTAGCCCCCGAATGGATTGAGGCTTGAATGAGGAAGGAGTTGATGCTGTTACCGATTGATTTTCGGTATACTGGCTATGCGTCGTTCGTGACCAAGATCTTCTTTGTTGATAACGAGCAACTTTTCTTCAGTCGACTCGATCCATTCTTGTCTTTCGTCGAGTGATCTTTTAGACTTCGCCGGTTCCCGAGCGACGGATCGCAGGAAATCTCGCGCCTGACAGACCGATCCGCGCTCATGGATTCCACGGATACGAAATTTGGGGAAGCGAAGCGAAACGAATCATGGCGCCAGACGGGACAGGACATAGACGCCGATCTCCGCCGCTTTTTCGCCACGATCGTGTCAATGCAACTGTTTGGGATATGATTAGATTGACCGGTCCACCTGTCATCCACTGGAAGGATGTTATAAATGCGGCCAGCGAGGGTTTTCTTGAACAGTGCTTCATTCTTTCTTCTCCGCTATCCTCGTCTCCGCCCAACGCAGCCGCTTTCTCCTCCGCAAAGCTCCTCCTCGCGCATCTCGCCGGCAGCCATGGTCAAGGACAAGACGGCGGTGCTAGAGCGCGCAAAGAAGGCGTCGGCGGCGGAGAAGGCGAAGGGGAGATCCACCAGCCGCGGCGGGTCTTCCTCTAGATCCCGCCTGCCGAAGGGCTGGGTCCAGGGAGATTGGATCCAGTCGACCATCAGGGAGAAGGACCTCCTCGACATGGCCGACGACGGGCTGATCCCCCACGACGGCGCAAGGCTCCCAGGGAAAGAGTGGCAACCTCAGCCGGAAGAGGGTGAGTGTGTGCTCCTGGCCACTCATGTCGATCGCGGATTTTCTCTGCCACCAAGTGTTTTCTTTCGTGGTTTTTTGAACTTCTTTGGAGCCCAACTCCACCATTTCACCCCGAACTCCATCGCAGATCTTGCTGCGCTTTGTATCCATGTGTGAAAATTTCTTGGGCTGTCGACCGCACTGGGGCTTGTTCAAGCACATCTTCACGTGTCGCTCTCAGACCGTGAAGAAAGCGAGTCCAGGCGATGAGAAAACCCAAGTTGTCCAAATGTGCAGGGGCCTGGGGATTCAAGTGCAGGACAAGAGCACCTTCCCAGCCATGACGTTCCCCGAGTCGGTCAGGGGCTGGCAGTCGACCTGGTTCTACTGCAAGAATGAGTCGACGCCAGGACAGTCGAGTGGACTCCCGCCATTCACCATGGACCGAGTGAACAAGCCCTCCTCTCTGAAGGTGATTCCGGAGGAGAGAGCTGATGTAACGCCCTCGATGCGGCTATAGCTCCCACGTGTCGAAGCACGACTTAGAGGCATAGCCGCATTGAAAGCAATGTCGCAAGTGAGGTAATCTTCGCACAATCCATGTAATACATAAGGGAAAAGGTACATAGTTGGCTTATAGTCGCCACTTCACACAAATACATGAATAAAGCATTACATCATCCAGATACAATCAAGGTCCGACTAGGAACCAAAATAAAAGAAGAACAACCCCACATGCGACACAAATCCCCGATCGCCCCAACTGGGCTCCACTACTAATCGTCTGGAAAGGAAACATAGTAACGACCAAGTGCCTCATCGGATTCCCACTTCAGCTCAAAAGTCGCCATCTGCTACCGCATCACCGTACCGTGACATCTGTTTTGGTAGAATCAGGAGCCACGGGGACTCAGCAATCTCACACCCGCGAGATCAAGACTATTTAAGCTTAAGGAAGGCTGGTGTCAAAAGAAGGAGCTGCTGCAAGTTTACTAGCATATATGGTGGCTACTTCAAAAAGAGAGCGAGAAGAGAAGCAAGGCGCGGTCGTGAAACTTTTAGCGATCAAGAAGTGATCGTGACTACTTACGTCAAGCATAACTCCAACACCGTGTTCACTTCCCGGACTCCGCCGAGAAGAGACCATCACGGTTACATACACGGTTGATGTATTTTAATTAAGGTCAACTTCGGGTTTTCTACAACCGGACATTAACAAATTCCCATCTGCCTCATAACCGCAGGCACGGCTTTGAAAGATAATACCTGCAGGGTGTCCCAACTTAGCCCATCACAAGCTCTCACGGTCATCGAAGGAATAAACCTTCACCCAAGACACACCGATCAGACTCGGTATCCCGGTACATCAAGACATTTCGACAATGGTAAAACTAAACCAGCAAGACCTCCCGCTGTGCCGACAAATCCCGATAGGAGCTGCACATATCTCGTTCTCAGGGCACACCGGATGAGCAAGACGACGGGTTGGCATAGACCCTGGTTGCCCAGGGGGCGCCGGACATCGCTCAGGTTGGACCAACACTCGAAGGAGCACTGGCCCGGGGGGTAAAATAAAGATGACCCTCGGGCTCGCGAAAACCCAAGGGAAAAAGGGTATAGGTGGCAAATGGTAAAACCAAGGTTGGGCCTTGCTGGAGGAGTTTTATTCAAAGCGAACTGTCTAGGGGGTCCCATAAATCACCCGACCGTGTAAGGAACGCAAAATCAAGGAACATAACACCGGTATGACGGAAACTAGGGGGGCAAGAGTGGAACAAAACACCAGGCATAAGGCCGAGCCTTCCACCCTTTACCAAGTATATAGATGCATTAATTAAAACAATAGATATTGTGATATCCCAAAATAACCGTGTTCCAACAAGGAACAAACTTCATCTTCACCTGCAACTAGCAACGCTATAAGAGGGGCTGAGCAAAGCGGTAACATAGCCAATCAACGGTTTGCTAGGACATGGATGGTTAGAGGTTGACATGGCAATATGGGTAGCATGATATAGCAAGTGGTAGGTATCGCAGCATAGGCATAGCAAAAGAGCGAGCATCTAGCAAGCAAAGATAGAAGTGATATCAAGGTATGGTCATCTTGCTCGTAAGGTTCTCGAGTTGTCGAAGGCTGGATCCTCGTGAGGCTTCTCAACAGGCTCCTCGCTCACGCACTCGCCTCCCGGCTCTACCCAAAGCAAGAACACAAGCAACGGAACCACAATCAAACAAGGAACAATGCACAAGCAATATGATGCAAAACATGACATGCTATGCGAGATGTGACATGCTATGCATTTGTATGCTCCGGAAGGAAAATGATGAACTGGCATCAACTTGGCAAACCAAGTATGCCGCTGAAAGATGGGGTGATTTCGTTGAAATCGATATAAAGATCACCGAATCGGATGCACGGTTTGCAAATGACAAGCAAAACAAGAATGACGCAAATCTGCTTAACAGCCCGATGCTACTTAGCACGCAACACAAAACTATGCTACAGCACCCCAACATAAAAACAAAGCATATGGCAACGAACTACAGGAGATGCTTAACAATAGAGGAACACTGAGCTACGGCTAAATCACATCATAACATGTTCAAACAAGCATGGAGAAAGTGCTCAAAATATCAGGTTCACAGACTTAGTGAAAATACTAACATGGCAGGAATTAACATCAGGAAGGCATGTTTACAGCAAGCAAACAACATGCTACAGGAACTTATAATAGCAAAGCAAGGCATGACAAGATTCTACTCAAAGCATATTTCAATAGTCCCTTACTGACCATAAGCCAAAAAGGACCTTAAGAAATGATGGCACCCATGTAAACATTGCAAGTTTTATTACAGATTTCAGACTTAGTGAAAATATCAGGACATGGCAAAAACAGATTCCACATGGCATGTTCGTGAGCTCGATGCACTCACTACAGAGCACCTCATGATAAACTAAGCATACACCCATTAAGAAGACATGGCATAGGAGCTATACATGGCAAGAACAACATCATAGCATACACGGATCAACTACACCGACCTCGTGAAAATTGAATCTAATGCAAACAGTCTGCCAGGAAACAATTTCAAGCAAAAGTAGAGCACGAAAATGACATGCTAGACTACTCCATAAATACCAACAAAGGCATGGATGGATAGAGCACAACCATATGTTCAAAACACCCTTACTGATCATGCTCAAAAAGGGCATAGATCTCTCTGAAACAACCTAAACATATGGCATAAAATTATCAGCAGGACAAAACTTAGTGAAAACACTAAGTCCCTGAAATCAGTAACAACATCATCCCTACTTTGCATGCTTGTTCTAGTCAACACATAGCTCACAAAAATACATGGAAAATACCCCTGGAAAGATGGCATGGCAATGTTCAACTCACATGTAGGACTCAAATTCATAGGGTGCACACATAATTCATGGCAAAAATGAAAAAATAGCTCGAACATATAAAATTCTGAAACTAACGATCTGAAGCTATCTTCCAACAGCATTTCGTGCATCAAGATGAGCTCAAATGCAAATGATGCAATGGAATGAAATGATGTACTCTTCGAGACGAACATTTTGACATATTATACGCCCAAAACGGAGCCACAGTTGCGGAGATGCGATGCGTTGAAAAATGCCCGAAATTAATGACAGATAAGGACTTAGACGAATTTTGGGGGGGAAGAAAGTCAACCGTGGAGATTGGATCTCGCCGGAGTAGCTCCGGTGCTCGCCGGAGATGGCGCTCGGGGCCGGAGGGAGGAGGAGCCGGGGCGGATCCGGCGTGGGGAGGCGACGGCGGCGGCCGGGGCGGCCGGATCCGGCGGGATCGGCGGCGGCGCGGGCAGCTTGGCGGCGCGGCGACGAAGCGGCGATGATGCGAAAGGCGGGGCGGCGAGCGGGGCGGCGGCGGCGGGCGGGCAGCAGGCGGCGGGCGGAGCTGCGGCATGCGCGCGCGGCGAGCGCAGCGAAGGCGGCGGGCAGACATGGCGCTGGCGGCCATGCGGCCCGATGGGCGGCGCGGCGGCGGCGGCGCGGCGGCGCATGCGGGCGGGCGGGCGGGCAGCGGGCGGCGGACGGGTCCATGCAGCGGCGCGGGCTCTGGCGGGCTTCGGCGGGCGGCATGACACGTGTCAGCCCCGGAGTGGCTGCGTGCGTCGGCGGACGTTGTCCGGCCCGCTCCGGACACGTCCGGTGGCGGCGGATCTGGGATTTTAGGGTTTGCCTGGGATTTCGGGGGAGGGGTGTATATATAGGCATAGAGGGAGCTAGGAGAGTCCAAATGAGGTGTAGTTTTCGCCCACACGATCGTGATCGAACGACCGAGGGCATGGAGGTGACTTAGATGGGTTATTGGGCTGTTTAGGAGGGTTGTTGGGCTGCAACTTAAAAGAGGCCTTTATGAGGGTGCGGTTAACCGTTGAGTACCAAACGAACTCCAAATGACCAAACTTGACAGGTGGTCTACCGGTGCTATACCAGGGCCACTTGGCAAGGCTCGGTCCATTCCGAGAATGTTCAACACCAAGACACGGAAAAAGGACAAGAGGGGACGCCGGGAACATAGGAGTGTTTGATTGCAAAAGCAGCAACGGGAATATGCTTGGAATCATGAGACGAACACGTATGCAAATGAGATGCACATGATGACATGATATGAGATGCATGACATGGACAAAATGCAAAACGAAAACAAACCCAACCACGGAGGAATATCATATCACATATCCGAAAATGGCAAGAGTTGGAGTTACAAATATGGAAAGATACATCCGGGTGTTACAACACTCCACCACTACAAGAGGATCTCGCCCGAGATCTAGGACTGAAAGAACTCCGGATATTCGAACGGAGGTGATCCTCGCGCTCCTGTGGCTTCTCGGTCGGAATGGTGTGACCACTTCACTTTTAGGAATTTGATTGACTTGTTGCGAGTCTTGCGCTCGGTTTCTTCAAGAATAGCAACGGGTGCTCATGATAAGAAAGATCTTCTTGGAGGTCAATTTCTTCAAAGTTGATAGTGCGCCAGAATCTTGAAGCACTTATGAGCTGTGACACGTGAAACACATCGTGCACGCTTGCAAAGTTGGGTGGAAGCTCGTTGATAGGCGAGATCGCCTCTTTTGCCAATGATCTTGAAAGGACCCACGATCTAGGGGCAAGCTTCCTTTGATACCGGCGGCAGTACCTTTCATTGAGAGACGCGGAGGTAGACATGGTCTCCGATTTCAAAAGCCACATCACGGTGCTTGTCATCATAATAGCCCTTCCGCGCGATTATGCGGCTTTGAGATTCTCACGAATGACTTTGCACATTTCTTCGCTTCGTGATCAAGTCGTTGCCAAGAAGTTGGCGTTCACCTGCCTCGGACCAATTGAGAGGAGTACGGCACTTTCGCCATATAGAATTTCGAATGGGGCCTTGCCCAACTCGCTTGGAAGCTGTTGTTGTAAGAGAACTTCGGCATATGGGAGACACTCTTCCCACTTCATGCCAAAAGAAATGACACAAGCCCCGAGCATATCTTCAAGGATTTGATTGACTCGCTCGACTTGGCCACTTGTTTGAGGATGAAAAGCTGTCTGAAACGAATGTTGGTGCCCATGGCCTTCAAAAGAGTCCCGAACTTAGAAGTGAAGATGCTTCCACGGTCTCAAGAGATCAATTGTGGAATACCGTGCAAGGAGACAATTCGGAGGTGTATAGCTCTGCCAACTGAGCTGCTGTGATAGATTCTTTGACAGGAAGAAAATGAGCCACTTTAGTAAGCTTGTCAATGACAACGAAGATAGCATCATTTCCACGCTTGGACTTAGGAAAACCAGTCACGAAGTCCATCTCGATATGATCAAACTTCCATTCTGGAATAGCAAGAGGTTGGAGGAGACCAGCTGGTCTTTGGTGTTCTGCTTTCACCCTTCTGCAGACATCACATTCATTCACGAATTGAGCAATTTCTCTTTCATTCGAGTCCACCAATATGACTGCTTGAGGTCATGGTACATCTTCGCATTTCCGTGATGAATGGATAGGAGGGAATTGTGTGCCTCATTCATGATGACTTTTCTCGATCGCCTTTAGGAACCACAATACGATCCTCGAAGAAAAGAGTGTCTTTGTCATCCAAGCGATAGCACTTGTATTTGAAATGCCCTTTCAATACCACGCTTCACCTTCTTCACCATGGTATCCGAAGTTGAGCCTCACGAATTTGATCTTCCAAAGTAGGAGAGACTATGAGGTTGGCAAGAAATCCTTGAGGAACAACTTGAAGATTCAGCTTATGGAAAGCTTCACAAAGATCCGTTGGAAGGGCTTGAGAATTAAGTCGTTGCAATAAGCCTTTCTCGCTCAGAGCATCTGCAATCACATTCGCCTTGCCAGAGTATATTCAATACTTGGATTGTACTCTTGAATCATTTCGACCCATCGAGTTTGCTCGAGGTTGAGGTTTGGTTGAGTGAAGATATACTTGAGACTCTTGTGATCGGTGAAAATGTCCACTTTCCTTCCCAACAAGAGATGTCTCCATGTTATCAATGCATGGACAACGCCGCCAACTCAAGATCGTGAGTGGGGTAGTTCTTTTCGTTGGGCTTCAACCGACGAGAGGTATAGGCCACAACTTTCTTCTCTTGCATTAACACAGACCGAGACCTTGCAAGGAAGCATCACGAAAACTTCAATGGCTTGGATTCATCAGAGGAGTCAAGACAGAGCTGAACTAGCTTCTCTTTGAGGGTGTTGAAAGCGACATCACACTCAAAGGCCCGTACATACTTGACATGCTTCGGAGGAGGTTGGAAAGAGGCTTTGCAATCTTGGAGAAATTCTCAACGAATCTTCGACAATAGCTTGCAAGACCGAGAAAATCATGGAGTGCTTGACATTTTGAGGAGGTTCCCAATTCACAATTGAAGACACCTTCTCGGATTAACAGCAATGCCCTTGGCTGAGATGATATGACCAAGATAAAGAACTTCATCAAGCCGTAACTCACATTTGGAAAACTTCGATAGAATTGATGTTCTCTCGAGCTTGTCGAGCACCAATCGCAAATGCTTGGCATGATCCTGCTTGTTCTTGGAGAAGACCAAAATATCATCGAGATACACCAAGACGAATTCATTTGTGTAGGGGTTGAAGATAAAGTTCATCATGCGAGAGAAAGTTGGAGGAGCATTGACAAGGCGAAAGACATGACAAGATATTCATAAGAACCATAGCTTGTTCGAATGTTTGTCTTGGGAATATCTTGTTCACGAATGCGAATCTGATGATAACCCATACGGAGGTCAAGCTTGGAGAATACTTTAGCACCTTTGAGTTGCTCGAATAGCTCATTGATGTTGGGAAGTGGATACTTGTTCTTGATTGTCTTCTTATTCAATGGACGGTAATCAACACAAAGTCGGTCCGTGCCATCCTTCTTCGGACAAAAGAACTCCACATCCCCATGGAGATGAACTCGGTCCGATCAAACCCAGACGCTCTTGTTCATCGAGCTGCTTCTTCAATTCTTTCAGCTCCTTGGGACCAAGCTTGTAAGGACGCTTGCAAACGGGTTCGATGCGGTGCTCAAGATCAATAACGAATTCGACCGGCCGATGAGGAGGCATACCCGAAGCTCTTCTCGAAAGACATCTTGGTACTCACAAACGATCGAATTTGAGAGATAGCATCCAATTCGCCCTTCTCATTGAGAGAAAACAACCAATGGTTTCATCACGAAGCGCATAGATGATAACATCCTCGTAAGGGTGTGTCAATTGAATCGCTCGGCAAAGACAATCAAGCCGAGCCTTGTGCCGAGAAAGCCATCCATCCCAAGAATTAGATCAATATCGAGTTGCCAAGAACCATTGGAGAAGATAGAAATCTATAGTCGCCCATCTTGATAGAAACATCCGAGCCATCATCTTGGTGTTCATGAATAAACCCGAGAGGAAACCGCTATCGGCTTAGGCAGATCAACAAGATGCAAATCATGCATGGATGCAAAAGGCTTTGATATGAATGAAATAGAAGCACCAGATCAAATAAAACTTTTGCGGGAATATCATTAATCGGAAGATTACCCATGATCACATCAAGAATCCTCCGCTTGAGCTGCATTCATCATATTCACCTTTGCGGACTTGGGATTATGCTTGACCACCGCATTGCTTGAAGACCTCACGGGGAGGAGGAGGAAGGTGCCTTTGGTTATGGCATTTGTTCGCATAGTGACCCTTCTGCGGCACTTGTTGCAAGTCACCTCCGAGAGCGGACGGTGATAAGGAGCATTTGACCTTGGAGCTTGAGGCTGAGATTTGTTCTCGTAGCTTGGGTTGGGTGGGTGGGAAGATCCACGACCACCGAGTTCTTCTCACGATAAGGCCGACGGAACGGAGGAGGAGGAAGGTAGAACTTTTGCTGCTTTGTCGCCACTTGAGAAGAAGAAGAAGACCGAATCGCATCCCCGATTCTCTTCTTTGAAGCCTCACACTTGAGCCGAGCACCTTCTAGCTTGAGTGCCATATTATAGAATTGATCAAACTGAGTAGGCTCATAAAGAACAAGAGATAATCGCAGATCCTCTCGAAGGCCACCTCTGAATCGATAGATCATACTTTTCTCATCAGAACGCCTTGTTTAGCAAAACGAGCAAGTTTACAAATCAGTATGTTGTATTCAGACATCGACATGCTTCCTTGCTTGAGATTGCGGAACTCCTCACGCTTGCTCTCAACAACACTGGAAGGAATGTGGTGAGCTTTAAAGTCCCGACAGAAATCAGTCCAAGTAATCACTCGACCACCTCTAGAATCCTTGTATTGCTGGAACCAATCAGCTGCCTGATCCTTGAGCTGAAAAGACGCGAACTTGACGTAGTCCTCAGGTCTGACATTGCTGCATTCGAAGTGCTTGTTGATATCCACGAGCCAATCGTCGGCGTCGTGGCCTCGCACGTAAGCTGAAAGACTTTGGCTGGTTGGCAAGGAACTGGTTGAGTGTAGGAAACTGTGGCTGATGATAGAACTGCCCTTGACCTTGATTCCCTTGGTTGCCTTGGCCTTGGTTACGCTCTTGCATCAGCTGGATCAACAACTGAGCGTTGGCGTTAGTGGTTGCCATCAAAGTTTGCCAAGCCTCCGGAGGCGGAGGTGGAGGTGGAGGGTTCGCCTGACTCCCATCACTGCGTTCCGGATTCTGACGCGTTGGTGGAGCCATCCTGAAGAGGGTGACATCCGTTAGCATCTTGATAGAAAGATAGACAAGTTGAATCAACGGATAGAAATTGCAACATATAGTCTTCACAATAAACATTCGAACAGGGATGAACGAATGAATTCCAAAGTAAACATCATGTCCATAAAGTGAGAAGCCACTTCATAAGAGATATTGATGAAAGAAAATAAAAACAAGGTATGAATGGAACAAATAAGTGGTAAGGATTACCCAATCACAAACCAAATATCTGCGGAAGAAATACTAGAGCTACTTGAATCCCACCTATAAACTCCCGAAACTTTCCGGTTATGCAATCAGGTGTTGGGGATACAGGGAGCAATATATATCTCACCCAAGCTAACAATCCCTACATCCAATTGTATCCATCCTTCAACACATAACCAAGAAACCTTCGAAATCGTGTACCTCAACCTTCAAAAGCATCCGTTATATGAGTCATGGCAATACTCCGTACTCACCACAAGATCTTGGGTTAGCGGGTTATCTCACCAACCGACCGCATAAAAGAGATTTTCGATGTCGGCGTATAAACTCGGGTATTCCGAATCGCAACGATAAAATTATGACGACAACACCTCGGAGCTCAACTCCCGGGACCGCCACAACCCCTAAATGTCGAGGCAACCTGGCTCGATACCAACTTGTAACACCCCGGACACACCCGCCGGTGGTTGTTACTCTGGCGGATCTAGATCGCCCCACGATCAATACTAGTCTTTTCTCGCACTTTGTCCTCACTCGCGGCGCACCCGGGAGCAACTTCGATCGGTCACCCATCCTGAAACTACTCCAAGCCGAGCACGCTTAACTTTGGAGTTCTTTCCAATGGGCTCCCTAAAAGAAGGAATTCCTTATTGATATGAGTAGTCTATCATCCCTAATAAGCCAGGCTATTACAGCTGACGTGAAGATGTTGATGGATCACGTGGTGCAGTTGGTTTGGGACGGTGTTACTGGCATGGACCTTCTGGAAGTTTTCCTTCGGCGACGAATCCAGCCCCTTCAGTTTCGGAGCCATTGCATGTGGTTGTATCATGGGCTCAAGACGAGACTCGGGTCCACCCGGAGGTAGTCGACGACCACGGTGGAAAGGTGGATGGTCGCGGTCACTTTGGAACAAGGATAATCCCGTGGATCCGTGGAGGATTCTCCACTCGACCATCACAGCCCCTGCATAAGGTACTTCGCTCTGTCTTCCATTGTATACTTGTTGTGTTTGTTTCAGATGCTCAGAGGTTGGTCGATTGATCTCGGCTTGACGTCTTTCAGACCTCACCGAGCTGTACTCGATGCCCAATGGAGCTCAGTTCGACCGAGGAGGAGAAGCCAGCGGAGGCGAGAGCCGGAGGAGTGGGACTCGAGCGCTGCCAAGATGACGCACGATGACGATTTACGCGATGATGAGGATGAAGAAGAAGAGGAGGAGGAGGTTGCACCGCCGCGCTCGGAGAGGCGGTCGAAACTTGTCCATGACCCCGCGATTGAACGCGGTAAGGGGGTCGCGACTGTCCCGCAGTCGACCAAACGCCCTCGGACCGCTTCTCCGGCGCCGACTGAGAAGGCGTCGAAGCAGTCGAAGGTGGCCCCGTCGAAGCCCACCAAGCTCCTACCGAAGATGAAGGTGTCCATCCCCACCATATCAGGGTAAACATGTTACTTAAGTCTCCTTGTTTTGTACAAGCTTTATCTCTGGTTGATACTTGAGCTAGTTTGACTGATTCTTTGGAACTTCAGTGCTGCAACTTCTGAGACCTCAGGCAAGGCTGAAGACCATGAGATGGAGGACGCAGCAACTTCCAATCCTGGTACTATGCTCTTAACTCCGTCTTTAGTCGACTGATTCGTGATCTCTGATTCTGATTCCTTTCTGCAGCTCCATCCAATGTTATCACTCTTCCTGATGATGACGAGGATGAGGAACCGCTGAAGCACAGAAGGAGTAGGAAAGCATCTGCCGGCCGGGTGGCACAGGATGTGACGGTGCCTGAAACTCTGAACACTGAGGGGGAGAACACTACTCGACACACCGTGTCTTTTGCGGTGCCGTTGACGAGTGCTCATCCCACTTCGTCGAAAGTGCCACACAACCTTCTCTCTTCACGAAGCACCACGTCCCGGAGGACCAAGCCAAGCGCCAAAGGAAGCGATGGCGCCAGGGGCTATGATGGAGCAGATGAAGACCATCGGGATGCGAGCCAAGCAGCTTACGACGCCAGCTCCGCCCTTCAAAGCAACGCTCGTCGTCGACCACCACCATTACTCATAGGATATGCTATCAAAACTTTTCTTTCTGGAATTCATAGCAGTCACCCACTAGGTGTGTTGATAAAAAAACTCTGTGTTAGCGGGGGCACGCTGAGTGCACCCGCTGGGTTTAGTCCCCAAGGCTTAGGTCGACTGCTGGCAGTCGGCCTTAGGCTTTATAAGTAAAGGCTTTTCGTCATTCGACTGGATCGAGTGGATTTCTGAAACCGGTGGGGGCACGCTGAGTGCACCCATCGGGCGAGTCCCGAGATCGTGGTCGATCGCTGCTTGCGATCGACTACATGATCTGAGCACATCTCTTTTTTGGGGTCGATGGTCGACTCATCTTGAATGAATTAGTGGGGGAGCACGCTGAGTGCACCCACCGGGTGTAGTCCCCGAGACTATGGTCGAATGCTTGCATTCGGCTGTAGTCTTAGAAACATGTGATTTTCTCTTATCCACTCGGAAGTGAATTATCTTTGATATTTTGTTGATTGGTTCTTCGCAGAAATCCTGTGACCTTGCGGCTCGCTACGCCGAGCTGGAGCAGAAGCACATTCAGCTCGAGCTGGATCTGAAGCTGGTGCAGGAGAATCTGACGAAGGCGAAGGAGGAGACCAAATGTAACGCCCCGAGACCGATGCTCGAGAAGACTTCCAGCTATTCCGAGTTTCGCCGTGTGTTTTATTTGCTTTTGTGCATTTCATCATGTCATCATGTGCATGGTGTGATTTCTCATACATATTATGTTGTTGCATGTTCCATGCATGAATCTCGCATCACCCACCTTCTCCTTCCCTCTTCTTCCTTCTTTTGACAAGTGCCATTTCCCCCCTTCTCCTTTAATGTTCACTTTCTCCCAAATAGTCAAACTTATTGCCCTAAACCCCACCGCCAAATTTCACCTCTTTTGGGAATGTTTTGGTTAGGTTTTAAAATGGCTCAAGTTTGAATTTAATTCAAACTTGAATTATTTTTCTTCCTCTAAAAATTGCCAAACCAATTTATTCAAATTCTGCATATTCTCAAGACTCCAGGGATATTTTCTTTTCTGAAATATTCCACCTCTAGCACCTCTTTCTTTTCTCCTAAATTCTGGTTGAAGCATTAAGGAAAAGAAAAAGAGTGATGGAGAAGTTAGCCAAAGCTGGGCCTCCCAGCTACCGCAGCTCGGCCCAGCCACCCGCGCAGCCAGACCGGCCCAAGGCCTAGGCCCAGCCGTGCCCCCCTCTAACCCTAGTTTCCCGATCCCCTCATCTCTCCCTCCCTTCGTCCTCTTCCAGCGCCGCCAGACACCCATCGTCCGATCCCATCGCCTCTCCGCTCGATCCCATCTCTCTCCGCGACCCCGAGCTCCTCAGCAGTCCGAGCGCCACGAGGAGGAGCCTCGAGCACCGCCGCCGCCGCCAGGTCTTCGCCGTGCCCTGCCTTCCTTCCCGCGCCTCCTCCTCGCCAACTCCACAGCTGAAGGCGTGAGGAGAGGAGCCCTCGAGCAACGGCGGCAAGGCGCAAGCCTAACCTCTCTTCGTCGCCGCCTTGTCATCCCGTCGCCACAAGGGCGCTGGCCCCGCCTTAACGGATCCCGAGCAGTCTTCCGCGCCGCGCCTCCCGTCACCCGCGTCTCTCTCGCTGGCCCTGCCAGCCCGCCACGAAGCTCGCCGACGCCTGTCCTCGCCTCTCCACACGCGCCAGTCCCGTGCCGAGCCGGTCCTGCAGCCCGTCCCGGCCTCCGATGACTCGCCACGTCCGCCAAGTTCTGCGTGAGCCTCCTCTGCTCGCTCGCGTGGGCCGCAGCGGCTGCAAGGCCGGTCGTAGCTAGCCAGCCTCGCCTCTGCTCCGAAACCAGGATCGCCAAGGTCATCTTCGAGATTTTCGCCAAGTACCACGACATTCGGAGCCCCTTGGAAATGTCAAGTTTGACTACAAAACGTCAAACGTGTACCACTACCGCCACCCAAACATCTACGAACGGTGTACCACGACGAACATGTACGGCTACATGATGACCCGCCAAGACCTCAAACCACTACCATGGCGAGAACAACTACTTCCACTACCGTCGCCACGTGAACAACTACTTCCTCTACCGACACCGTGTACAACTACTTCCACTACATCACGAGAACGTCTACTTCCCTCGACGATCTCGATCCACTTTGAAAACGCACGCTTCAAAGGTATAACCCCGAGGCGACCGCCGTGAATGAATGCATGTTGTATGAGTTGTCCTTGTTTGCACCATGCCCGTTTGCTTCATGCACGTTCCACCTTGTTGGCCATGCCGTCGTCCCGCGGGAACCCGGTAACCGGGATCACCCCACCATCCTTTGCTTCCGCACACTTGCTCTTTTGCACCGGTATCTCCGTGAGCTACCGGAACCGATATGATGCCGTGGCATCATTTTTGGATATGCCGCCGTGGCACCCTTTTCGTTTCGCTGCCGTGGCACCCTTTTCGTTCCGCCATGGTGACCAAATGCTCCTTATCATGCTCATGTCAACATTTTCATAAAATTGCATAAAACTTGCATATGTCATCCGCATCATGATAACAACAATTAAAATGTTTTAAACTTGTTGTTGCATTAAATTGCTAAATGACATGAGGATTTTCCGGAATTATCGTTTGTTGTTTCCGGCCTCTTTTAAACTTGCCTGGATAGGTAGTTTATATTATGCTTCACCTCTTGCCATGTTTAACAACAGTTAATATTGTTGGGTAGCATAACCGAGAGAGAACTAAATAATTGATGTGGTGTTCCGTCAATATGCAACTCGTTGCATATTGAGCTCCACTTAATTTGTAGTATTGTTTGTGCACTTTGCCATGCCATGCCTCATTAAACCGGACATGCATCATACTTGTTTGTGCATCATGACATGTTTTTGCTTGTGTGTTTACTATGTCGTTTGTTTCTTTCCGGGTTGCTTCTCTCGTTAGCTTCGGTTTCGTTCCGGAGATGTGAGGATTTGTTCGACTTCGTCCGTTTGTCTTCTTCATGGACTCGTTCTTCTTCCTTGCAGGATTTCAGGCAAGATGACCATACCCTCGAAATCACTACTATCTTTGCTTGCTAGTTTGCTCGCTCTTTTGCTATGCCAATGCTACGATGCCTACCATTTGCTTGTCGGCCTCCCAAATTGCCATGTCAAACCTCTAACCTTTGACACCATTCCTAGCAAACCGTTGTTTGGCTATGTTACCGCTTTGCTCAGCCCCTCTTATAGCGTTGTTAGTTGCAGGTGAAGATTGAAGTTTGTTCCTTGTTGGAACATGGAGATGTTGTTCCTTGTTGGAACATGTTTACTTTTGGGATATCACAATATCTCTTATATTATTAATGCATCTATATATTTGGTAAAGGGTGGAAGGCTCGGCCTTATGCCTGGTGTTTTGTTCCACTCTTGCCGCCCTAGTTTCCGTCATACCGGTGTTATGTTCCTGGATTTTGCGTTCCTTACGCGGTCGGGTGATTTATGGGACCCCCCTGACAGTTCGCTTTGAATAAAACTTGTCCAGCAAGGCCCAACCTTGGTTTTACCATTTGCCTCACCTAGCCCTTTTTCCCTTGGGTTTCCGGAGCCCGAGGGTCATCTTTATTTTAGCCCCCCCCCGGGCCAGTGCTCCTTCGAGTGTTGGTCCGAAACGGGCAGACTGCGGGGCCACCTCGGGGCAACTCGAGGGCTGGTTTTACTCGTAGGCTGACCTATCCGTGTGCCCCGAGAACGAGGCGTGCGACTCTATCGGGATTTGTCGGCACATCGGGCGGCTTTGCTGGTCTTGTTTTACCATTGTCGAAATGTCTTGATGTACCGGGATACCGAGTCTGATCGGAGTGTCTTGGGTGAAGGTCTATTCCTTCGTTGATCGCGAGAGCTTGTCATGAGCTAAGTTGGGACACCCCTGCAGGGTATAAACTTTCGAGAGCTGTGCCCGCGGTTATGTGGCAGATGGGAATTTGTTAACATCCGGTTGTAGAAAACCCGAAGTTGACCTTAATTAAAATACATCAACCGTGTGTGTAACCGTGATGGTCCCTTTCGTGAGTCCGGGAAGTGAACTCTGATGTTGGAGTTATGCTTGACGTAGGTTGCTATAGGATCACTTCTTGATCATACTTTTATCGACCGTGCTTTGCCTTCTCTTCTCGCTCTCATTTGCGTATGTTAGCCACCATATATGCTAGTCGCTTGCTGCAGCTCCACCTCATGCCTTTACCTTACCCATAAGCTTAAATAGTGTTGATCTCGCGGGTGCGAGATTGCTGAGTCCTCGTGACTCACCAGATACTTCCAAAAACCAGTTTGCAGGTGCCTATGAAACCGTGCAGGTGATGCTTCCGAGCTCAAGGAGGAGCTCGATGAAGATCTTGCCCTTTGTGTTGTTTCGTTCTAGTTGATCAGTAGTGGAGCCCAGTTGGGGTCGATCGGGGACCTTTGTCGCGTTTGGGGTTCTTCTTTTATTTTGGTTCCCTAGTCGGACCTCGATTGTATCTGGATGATGTAATGTTTAATTCATGTAATTGTGTGAAGTGGCGATTGTAAGCCAACTATGTATCTTTTTCCCTTATGTATTACATGGGTTGTGCGAAGATTACCTCACTTGCGACATTGCTTTCAATGCGGTTATGCCTCTAAGTCGTGCTCCGACACGTGGGAGATATAGCCGCATCGAGGGCGTTACACCAAAGGTATGTTCGGTGAGACCTCGACGACTCCTTTCTCCTTCCATTTGTTTCAAAATCTGACTTTGCTGTAACTTGCAGGCAAGGTGAAGGAGGCCCAGAAGAAGAAATACCTTGAGCTAGCTGAGAAGACCAAGCTTGCTGACGAGAAGTTAGCTTCAGTCACCAAGCTTGAACAGGAAAATACCAATCTAAAAGCTGCTCTGCCGATTGCCAACAAGGACGTCGACCGACTGAGAACTGACAAGACTACTCCAACCGAGAAGATCAACCAGCTGACTGGGAAGAAGAATGACCTGGAAGCCTTCCTGGGTGGTCTTGCCAAGAAATTGTTCCTTATGCTCGACGGTACCTTTTACACTCGACCAACATTTTCAACTGTGATGCTTCCATTCGACCACTGTCTTGACTTGTCGTTTTGTCTTTGCAGAATTCTGTCGAAACTTTGAAGAAGAGACTAGCCAGCTGGAACCAAACCTTGACCCCGTCAATTCTCCAGTGAATGATGAAGTTGCCATGACTGTCTTCAGACTGGAGTCCCGTGTTGCAGCTGTCATGGACTACCTTGCAAGGCTGAAGGTTGCTATGTCCCGCATCGACTCGACGCTCTGGCCCAGGGCAACTCTCCAGAATGACCTCGAGTCGCTGATGGCTCGACTGAATGCCGTCCCTGACCGAGTGCAGGAGTGGAAGAAGTCTTCGGCTCGTTGCGGTGCTGATGTTGCTCTGTGCCTGGCCCGAGTCCACTGCAAAGACGCGCGAGAAGACAAGCTGGCGGCTCTCCGAGTGGCAAACACCAAGAAACATGACTTTAGGTCCTTCATGGAAGCCTTCATCGCTGCTGCTACCCGGATCGCAGACGGAATCGACCTTGATGAATTCGTTGCTCCTTCCAGCCCTCCACAGGAGGGGTAGAAAACTTCCTTAAAGTCCGACACTTTAAATTTGCCTCGGTATGCCGAGTGGAATTGTAACCGAAAAAACCTTAACAGGATCAGCACCTGAGCACTCTCGGTTCCTTTAGGTATCGACCTAAACTTGGATTTGATGTTTGAATATGATTGCTTTTGGCTCGAATTATCCTTTGCAGGTTCACAGCAAGATGCTTTCTGCAGTCGACTTATTCCTTAGGCGAGCACTGGGCTGCAGCTAAGCCTCCGGGTGAGAGGTTTGCTCTTCACTCGGTAGGATTTTTTATAACTTAGGCGAGCGCTGGGCTGCAGCTAAGCCCCCGAGTGAGAGGTTTGCCCTTCACTCGGTAGGATTTTTTATAACTTAGGCGAGCGCTGGGCTGCAGCTAAGCCCCCGAGTGAGAGGTTTGCTCTTCACTCGGTAGGATTTTTTGTAACTTAGGCGAGCGCTGGGCTGCAGCTAAGCCCCCGAGTGAGAGGTTTGCTCTTCACTCGGTAGGATTTTTTATAACTTAGGCGAGCGCTAGGCTGCAGCTAAGCCCCCGAGTGAGAGGTTTGCTCTTCACTCGGTAGGATTTTTTATAACTTAGGCGAGCGCTGGGCTGCAGCTAAGCCCCCGAGTGAGAGGTTTGCTCTTCACTCGGTAGGATTTTCACGTTGTATTTGTGGCGAAGCTCGGAGGAGAGGATCGCAGTCGACCTGCACCTCGTCCTCCTTGCGAGCACACATTATACTTATGGCGTAGCTCAGAGGAGAGGATCGCAGTCGACCTGCACCTCGTCCTCCTTGTGAGCACACATTATACTTATGGCGTAGCTCAGAGGAGAGGATCGCAGTCGACCTGCACCTCGTCCTCCTTGTGAGCATACATATTGTACTTATGGCATAGCTCAGAGGAGAGGGTCGCAGTCGACCTGCACCTCGTCTTCCTTGCCAGCGTATGTTGTACTTAGGCGAGTACTTGGACTGCAGCTAAGCCTCCGAGTGGAAGTCTGGCTTACCACTCGGTAGGATTTTTATAACTTAGGCGAGCGCTGGGCTGCAGCTAAGCCCCCGAGTGGAAGTCTGGCTTACCACTCGGTAGGATTTTAATAACTTAGGCGAGCGCTGGGCTGCAGCTAAGCCCCCGAGTGGAAGTCTGGCTTACCACTCGGTAGGATTTTAATAACTTAGGTGAGCGCTGGGCTGCAGCTAAGCCCCCGAGTGGAAGTCTGGCTTACCACTCGGTAGGATTTTTTATAACTTAGGCGAAATGGATTCGCGGCTAAGCCTCCGAGTGGAAGCCTGGCTTACCACTCGGTAGGATTTTTACAAACTTAGGCGAAACGGATTCGCGGCTAAGCCACCCACTGGGGGTCAATTTTACTGGACAAAAATAAAAAGTGACAAAAATTACGAAGGAATTATGACACTATTATTTCTAAATCCATAAACTACAGAAGTACTTTATTACAACTCATCCGAGTGAAAAACTTTAAGTGTAAAATGGGCGGAGCAGATCCGCATTCCAAGCTCGGGGCTCTTTGATATTGTGTTCGACGTTGTAGAGAAGGTATGCCCCGTTGTGGAGAACCTTGGTGACGATGAAGGTCCTTCCCAAGAAGGAGCGAGCTTGTGTGGTTTCTGCTGATCCACTCGGAGCACTAGATCTCCTTCCTGGAAGGCTCGACTTCTCACATTTCTGGCGTAAAAGCGACGCAAGTCCTGTTGGTAGATGGTCGATCGGATCAGAGCCATCTCCCTTTCTTCCTCTAGAAGGTCATTGCGTCTGTGGCGCTTGCTCAACTTCGCCGTTGTAGAGTTCAACTCGAGAAGCATTGTGCAGAAGATCACTCGGCAAGACTGCTTCAGCTCCATAGACCAAAAAGAATGGAGTTCTTCCGGTCGACCGATTGGGTGTGGTCCGCAAACCCCAAAGCACCGAAGGGAGTTCGTCGACCCACGCTCCAGCCGCGTGCTTGAGATCACGCATCAGTCGGGGTTTTAAACCCTTGAGGATTAAGCCATTGGCTCGCTCTGCTTGTCCATTCGATTGCGGATGAGCGACTGAAGCGTAGTCGACTCGTGTGCCTTGAGCGTTGCAGAAATCCTTGAATTCTTCCGAGTCAAAGTTCGACCCATTATCCATAATGATGCTGTGCGGGACTCCATATCTGAGCGTCGGCTCACGATGAAGGTAACCGCGATACCGGCGTCAAGATTCTTGATTGGTTTAGCTTCAATCCACTTGGTGAACTTGTCATTGCTACCAAGTACATGCGTGAAACCACTCGACCTGTTCTCAAGGGACCGACCATGTCTAACCCCCATCTGCGAACGGCGGACAAGTGGAATGGTCTTGAGGGCTGACGAGCTTGTGTGATATATTGGAGTAGAACCGACATCCTTCGCACTTGTCCACTATTTCTTTCGCCATCTCATTACGCCCTTGGCGGTAAAATCCAGCTCGGTATGCTTTGGCTACAATGGTCCGAGAGGGCGCATAGTGACCACAGGCTCCCCGAGTGGATATCATGAAATGATTCGACCTTCTTCTGGCGTTATGCATTTTGACCAACTCGATCGACTTTCTCTATCTGCTGTCCTTTGATAACGGTAAAGGCTTTGGATCGACGGACGATCTGCCGAGCCTCTTCCTCATCCTCTGGGAGCTCTTTTCTCAGGATATATGCGATATAGGGAATTGTCCAATCGGGAGTGACCACTAAAACCTCCATGACCAAGTCGACCACTGCCGGGACCTCAACCTCAGTCGGATCTGTGGCACTCTTGGGCTGTGGAGCTTCCTTTGTGAAGGGATCTTCTTTAACTGACGGAGTCTGTATATGTTCCAAAAACACACCACTCGGAATGGCTTCTCTTTTGGAACCTATCTTTGCCAGATCATCTGCTGCTTGATTTTTCAGTCGGGGGATGTGATGGAGCTCCAATCCCTCGAACTTCTTTTCCAGCTTCCTCACTGCATTGCAGTATCCAGTCATGGCTAGGCTTCTCATGTCCCACTCCTTCATCACCTGGTTGACCACTAAATCTGAATCGCCATAAACCATCAGGCGACGGACGCCGAGTGAGATGGCCATGCGCAATCCATATAAAAGGGCCTCATACTCTGCCTCATTGTTGGAGGAATCAAAGTGAATCTGGAGCACATATCTAAGCTTATCTCCTCACAGAAACAGAACAACCCCACACGAGAACCATTCAGCATCTTAGAACCATCGAAGAACTTGGTCCAATGCTCGAGTGAACTTCGATCGGCTGCTGTTGTTCAATCCACTCGGCGAGGAAATCTGCTATTGCCTGGGACTTAATGGCTTTCTTTGCCTCAAACTTGATATCAAGGGGAAGAAGTTCAATCGCCCACTTCGCCACTCGACCAGTTGCATCTCTATTGTGCAGAATCTCTGATAGTGGGGCGTCGCTGACGACTGTGATAGAATGATCAGAGAAATAATGAGCAACCTTCTTCGTGGTCATGTATATTCCATACACAAGCTTCTGATAATGAGGATATCTCTGCTTGGATGGAGTCAAGACTTCAGACAAATAATACACCGGGCGCTGAACTTTGAAGGCTTTTCCTTCCTCTTCCCGCTCGACCGTAAGCACTGTACTGACGACTTGTCCTGTGGCTGCAATATAAAGCAACAGAGGCTCTTTGCTGATTGGAGCAGCAAGCACCGGCTGGGTGGAGAGCAGAGCTTTTAGCTCGGCAAACGCTGCATCAACTTCTGGAGTCCACTCGAACTTGCGCCTTCTTCATCGATCGGTAAAGAGGCAATGCCTTTTCACCGAGTCGTGAAATGAATCGACTTAAAGCGGCCAAGCATCGATAAGCTTCGCCGTGCACTTTCGCCGCAGGCGTTTCATTCGGAGAATAGTGCCGATCTTCTCGGATTAGCATCGATCCCTTGCTGGAAGCGAAAACCGAGTAACTTTCCACGGGAACTCGAATGTGCACTTTGATGGATTGAGCTTGATATCATACCTTCGGAGGTTGGCAAATGTTTGGCGAGGTCGCAAGCAGGTCGGAACCTTTTCGCGACTTAACAGCGATATCATCCATATCGCTTCCACATTCCTCTGATTTGGTGAGAAGACACTTCGAATCATTACGCATAAATGTGGCTCCGGCATTCTTGAGGCGAATGGCATGGTGATATAGCGAAGCACCCAAATGGAGTGATGAAAGCTGTTTTTATTTAAATCGGGTCCATACTGACGGATCGATGATACCCGGAATATCGTCTAGAAAAGACAATCTCACATCCCGCAATCGAGTCAACAATTTGATCTATGCGAGGAGAGAAAATGATCTTCGGGCAGGCCCGATTGATGTGCTTGAAATCAATGCACATGCGGGTGAGTTGTCCTTCTTGGGAACCATGGCGACATTAGCGCGCCACTCGGAGTGGTATATCTCTCGGATAAATCCTGCGCCAACATTGAGCCACTTCCTCACCGATAGCTTTTCTCTTACGGGCGGACCGCCAAGATGTTCTTTGACTGGTTTTGCTGATTTATCGACTCGGGCGATGCTCAGCCGATCCCCAGGAACACGGCATGTCGGTGGCTTCCATGCAAAATGTCCCAGTTCTCACGGAGGAACTGGATGAGCGCTTCTTCCTATTTCGGGTCGAGTGTCGTGGAGATGTGGGTCGGGGCTGCATTGGGGTCAGTCGGGTGAATGTGAACAGGCTTCGTCTCACCAGATGACTGGAATGCAGATTCTGTGGCTGGTTTCTTGGATCGCAGCAAATCACTCGGATCTGCGTTTTGCTTGTACTCTTCGAACTCGACCGCTGTCACCTGGGAATCGGCAATCTTTGAGCCCTTCTGAAAGCACTCTTCTGCCTTTTTCCGATCTCCGGTGACAGTGATCACTCCTTTGGGGCCTGGCATTTTCAGTTTGAGGTACACGTAACATGGTCGAGCCATGAACCGTGCGTAGGCTGGCCTCCCCAAAATGGCGTGATACGCACTCTGAAAATCCACGACCTCAAAGGTCAATTTTTCCTTGCGAAAATGTTTGGAATCACCAAAAACCACGTCCAGAGCTATTTGGCCGAGTGAGTCGGCTTTCTTCCCTGGTATGACTCCGTGGAAACTCATGTTGCTGGTGCTCAGTCGGGACATCGGGATGCCCATTCCTTTCAGTGTGTCTGCATACAACAAGTTCAGCCCACTACTACCGTCCATCAGCACTTTCGTCGATCGAGTGCCTTCGACAACCGGATCGACCACCAAAGCTTGCCTCCCGGGGTGGCAATATGAGTCGGGTGATCAGATTGGTCGAATGTGATGGGTGTTTGGGACCATCTCGAGATAACTTGGTTTCTTTGGGCAACCATGTTCACCTCACGGTTAATGACTTTCGATCGACTCTTGCTTTCCACAACTGCGAAGATCATCAGTGGAGTTGACATGCGGATATTCTTCCTCCTTTGTCCTCTTTGTCTCGGCCTTGTCGGCTCCTTCTCCTTGTCCTTGGACTGTTTTCCTGGCTTCTGGATCGAGGAGTCGACCTTTGGCAGTGGTGTGCTTTGGGTAAATGATGTTGCCCTCTTCATCTTTCTTCGTGTGGATGTGACACGGCATATCCATCACGTCGTTTCCTTCTTTATCTTTCACTTTCTTGGGATTCCAGGATCCTTTTGGCTTCCCCTTGAACTTTCCCTGAGTTATGGCCAGGGCCTCTCCAGGAGCTGCTGGCTCGGCTTTCCGCTTCTGTTTCCGACTGGAATTTCCCTTCTCCGACTGACTTGGCTTGTACTTGCCGCTTCGGAGTCGGTCCTCTTCCTCGCCGTTGGCGTACTTGGTAGCAATCTCCATCATTCGACTCAGGGTCATGTCCCCGGTTCGACCAAACTTCAGGCTCAATTCCCTGTTCTTGACGCCATCTTTGAAGGCGCAAACTGCCTGATGATCAGATACATTTTCCACAGTATGGTGCAGTGTGATCCACCTCTGAATGTACTCCCGGAGAGTCTCATTGGTCTTCTGCACACAGACTTGCAGCTCTGTCAAACCAGCTGGTCGCTTGCAAGTTCCTTCAAAATTTCTGACGAACACTCGGGACAAATCCTCCCAAGTGTATATACTGCTAGGAGGTAACTGATTCAACCACGCTCTGGCAGAACCTTCCAACATGAGGGGCAAATGCTTCATGGCCACCTCGTCATTCCCACCACCAATCTGGACAGCCACTCGGTAATCTTCAAGCCAAGTTTCAGGCTTGGACTCCCCAGTGAATTTGCTGACTCCTGTTGCCAACCTGAAATTGGGGGGAATCACTGCGGCTCTGATAGCCCTGCTAAAACACTCTGGACCAGAAACATGCACTCGACTGCTTGTGGGTGCATCTCTCTCGGGTCCACCTCGATGGGCTCTGTTCCGGTCGACCAAGCCTTGCACGATAATGGATCGCGCGTTGAAGCCTGGTTCCCTGGGGTCGACTGGAACTCTTCGCCCTGCACTGAACTGACACCTGTCATCCTGTCGCCGAGGAGCGTAAGACCCTTCCCTCGAAGGGGAAACGGGCACTCGACGCCTGTCATCTCGGTCGTGTCGGTCTCCATACTGATCTCGCCGGTTGTCGCGTCCTTCCCGCCGCGGAGGCGATCTAGGACTGTGAGCCGATAGGCGTATTCGCGGCGATGGATCGTTGTGAATTACATTGTCTTGGCTACGACGGCTGAGTTACGGTCTCTGCTGCTCGGAGTAAATCTCGATCGCATCAAGCCTCTCGACTTCCATTTGTGAAGGCTGGATGGACTCTGCTATCGGGTTGCAGCTGCTAAATTCTGAATTGGCGTCGCGGTATACGAGTCGGCGGGAAGAGTCGGTAACCGGGAACTTCGTTGCCTTGCCTCGTCGAGTGCTCGTTGAAAGATTCTCGGCGGCGCGTTCAGCCACATTAATAGCGTGCCTCCTCCAAAGCGCGAGCCTCGGGGTTTCTCCGCGATGGGAGTATCACGGGGCATCCATGTTCTGCGCGGCGGCTCTTCTCTCTGCGAGAGTTGAGTGTCTCGGGCTGGTACTCTTCGTGGTCTTGTCTTGGGTCGCCTCCACGCCCGCTCCGCCCCATAGGCGAAACCGGAGGACTGCGGGGCCGTCGACCATGAGAATTTCGCCGTTGGATCACTACTATCGCATTCGGATCACGATCTCTGGAGCCGGTCGGCGGTCGAGCAGGCCGTAGAGATTCATCGAGCTCAATTGCGCGACTTGGCGGTGGCTGTCTGGCGAGCCATCGCGTGCTTCACCCACCGCTGGAGTCTCGACCGACCAGGCGCTTGCGCTGGTGGGAGACCGGCGGTGGCGATAAAGGTCGACCGACACTGGTCGGCGGTTGCCTGCAGCAAACGCCGCGGACACATCTTGTAATCGTCGCACATCGCATGGGGCGCGCATCGACGTCGAGTGGAGCCTCCTGGAGCCACGCGGAGTCGTCGGCGACAAAGGTGAGAGCACCGAGACGGATCTCGTGCCCCTCGACCAAAACTCCAGCAGTCATCATGATGAAAGTACTCGGAAGTACCGCAACTTCTCCACAAAATCGCTAAAACACTTGCCCCAAGGTGGGCGCCAACTGTCGTGGTTCTAAGTCTGACAGTAGAGTGGGGGGTAGGTATGGAGAGGCAAGGTCCTAGCTATGGAGAGGTTGTAAACACAAGCGATGTACGACTTCAGGCCCTTCTCGGAGGAAGTAAAAGCCCTATGTCTCGGAGCCCTGAGGCGGTCGAGTGGATTATGTGTATAGGTGTTACAAGAGTGCCAACCCCTCTGCCTGTGGAGAGGGGTGGCTTATATAGAGTGCGCCAGGACCCCTTCCAGCCCACGTAATGGAGGGTTTAAAGTACATTAAGTCTGGGGCGTTACTGGTAACGCCCCACATAAAGTGCCTTAACTATCATTAAGTCTATTCAATTACAGGCCGTTGCAGTGCAGAGTGCCTTCTGACCTTCTGGTGGTCGAGAGTATCTTCATGGTCGAGTGAGTCTCCATGGTCGAGTCCTTCTAGCTAGTCGAGTGGGTTCCTCGTTGGTCGACTGGAAGGTAATCTCTTCTAAGGGTGCCCTTGGGTAGGACATTTAGGTCAGGCCTATGACCCTACCCTAGGTACATGAATCCATCAGTCCCCGGGCCGGGTTCTGAAGTCCCCGGGTTGGCTTCGACTGTGATTTTCTTGGGGCCGTCTGCTGTGGCTCTTGAGTCGGATCCGACTTCCTCGGGAGGAGCCGGCACGAAGATGGAGTCTGATTCTGGTGAAGGCTTGATAGACGCCTTAAGGAGGCGCTGAAGGGCGACGCAGGATGGTATTGCTTGGCGGGTGGATCCGACTCATGCCAAGGCGTCTGCCTGATCGTTCTTGTTTCTTGGCACGTGAAGGAACTCGCACCCCTCGAAGTATCCGCTGAGTTGCTGTACCAGGAAGCGGTAGCTCGCCATGTTTGCATCTTTGGCGTCCCAGTCGCCAGATGACTACTGGACCACCAAATCGGAGTCGCCGTAGCACAGGATCAGGCGAATGCTGAGTTCTTTGGCAAGCCGGAGCGCATGGATGAGCTCCTCGTATTCGGCGACGTTGTTGGAGGCGGCAAAGTGGATTTGCAGCATGTACTTGAGCTTGTCGCCTTTGGGGGAGGTGAGGACGACGCCGGCTCCCAGGCCGGTGCACATCTTGGAGCCGTCGAAATGCATCCGCCAGTGGGTGGAGTCGAGCGCTGGCGGCAGGTACTGGGTCTCGGCCTAGTCGACGAGGAAGTCGGCCAGTGCTTGCGACTTGATGGCGGTGCGGGGCTGGTAGTTTATGGTGTATGGGGCCAAATCTATGGCCCATTTTGCTACTCGGCCAGAAGCATCTCAGCTCCCCATGATTTCGGCCAACGGGGCTATGCAAACCACAGTGATTGGATGCTCTTGAAAGTAAGGCTTCAGCTTCTTGGTGGCAAAATGCACACCATAGCACATCTTCTGGTAGTGGGGGTAGTTCTGCTTGGAGGTCGTGATTACCTCGCTCGAGTGTCACGGTCTCTGGATAGGGCGCCTTGCCTTCCTCTTTGCGTTCGACTATAATGGTGTCTTGACTACTCGGTTGGTGGCGGCGAGTACAAAGCATGGGCTCTTTGGGAGTCGGAGCCGCCAACACAGGGGGAGTAGTCAACATCTTCTTCAGCTGGAGAAATGCTTCATCCGCCTTGTGGTTCCACTCAAAAAAGGGGGTCTTCTTCATCAATTGATACAAAGGGAGAGCTTTCCCGCCCAGCCGACTGATGAATCGGCTGATGGACACTAAGCAGCCGGTGAACTTCTGCACATCTAACAGTCGGCTGGGTACCTCCATCCTCTCGATGGCCTTGATCTTCATGGGGTTGCACTCTATTCCGCGTTCAAGAGACCAAGAAGCCAAGGAGTTGGCCAGCCGGTACTCCGAAAACGCACTTCTCGGGATTGAGCTTGATCTGGAATTGGCGCAGGTTCTCAAAGGTCTCCTTGAGGTCTTCCAGCAGCATCCCATGCTTCTCCGTCTTCACCACCACATCATCCACATAGGCGTGGGCATTTACGCGAGTTGCTTGAGGAGGCACTACGCATGCTGCGCTGAAGGTGGTGCCGGCATTCCTCAAGCGAGCGTCATGGTCGGTGCGAAGGCTCGAGCAGGCGTGATGAAGGCGGTCTTGATCTGTCTGCGAGGTTCAGCTAGATCTGGTGATATCCCGAATATGCATCTAAGAAACTCAACAGCTCGCATCCGGCTGTGGAGTCTATCACCTGATCGATTCTCGGCAAGGCAAAGGGGTCCTTGGGGCAGGCTTTGTTGAGGCTTGTGTAATTAATGCACATCCGCCACTGCTTGTTTTTCTTCAACACCAAGACCGGGTTTGCCAACCACTCTGGAAAAAATACTTCCATAATGAAGCCGGCCGCCAGGAGCCGGGCTATCTCCTCTACAACAACTGTCCTCTTCTCTTCTGACACGCGGCGCAAGGGCTGCCTGACGGGCTTCACATTAGGTCGGACATGTAACTTGTGCTCGGCGAATTCCGTCGGTACACCTGGCATGTCTTTAGGGGACCATGCAAAGATGTCTCGATTCTCACGGAGGAAATCGACGAGCTCGCCTTCCTATTTGCTCTCAAGGTTTGTACCCATGACAGCGTACCTCTCTGGGTGCTCCGGGTCCAAGGGTATCTTCTTGGTATATTTGGCCGGCTTGAACGAACCCTCAGCTTCCGACTCCTTGGGGTCAGGCGACATCTCTGGCTGCTTTCCGGCCATCGCCACGACCCGATCAAGGAGCCGCTTCTCAGCTGCGATCACCAGGGACTCGGCCAGCCGGCTGCTCTCGGCCGCTCATGCGGACGACTTCCTGTAGTCGCCGGCTACGGTCAGAATTCCCTTGGAACTCGGCATCTTCATTTTGAGGTAGGCGTAGTGAGGAACCGCCATGAACTTGGCCAGTGCAGGTCGGCCAAGAAGTGCATGGTATGGGCTTCCAAGGTCCACTACTTCAAACCAGACTGGCTCTCGGCGGAAATGATCTTTGTCTCCGAAAAGGACGTCTATCAGGATCTTGCCGATTGGTGAGCAGGAAAGGCCGGGTACAATGCCGTGGAACACAGTCCGGCTGCTCTGCAGCTGTCTTTGCTTGATTCCTAGCTTCTGCTACTGCCTCCGTCTATCAGCACTCTCAAAAAGCGGGCTGCCCGCCTATCAGTGGCCAAGGTAGCACCTAGGACCAGGGCATAGGAGCCCGGATTCGGCATCACCTCTGGGTGATCCGCTCTGCTCCAACTGATAGGCTTTTCGAACCAATGCATAAACTCTGGAGTATCTGTTGCCACCGCATTTACTTCTTGCTGCTGTAGCCGTCTGCTGCGTCGATCATCAGCCACACTGGTGAACACCACATAGGCTCCATGCTCTTCTGGGTACTCGTCTTGTATTGCGCCGACTGGCCGTGCAGCCGACTGCTAGGGCGGCGGTGGAGGCGGCGGCCCAGCAGGCGGGGGAGGAAGGAGGCCGTCTCCCTTGGCTATTCTGGTAAGCCAGTGGCACTTTCGGGTGGTATGGTTTGGCGGCTTTGCGCCCTTTGTGGAACTTGCGAGGACCATCGAGTCGCTCATAAGTGAAGGCCGGCAACGGTTGGATTTGCCGCCTTTACATCGCTTGGCGGAGGCTGCCCCTCTGGCTGTTGATCTTCGGTATCGCAACTTGCCGACTCTTTGGAAGTTGGCTGTTGGGCCTTCGTTTGTTGTCGTTTTGTTGTTGTCGTTGGTGGTGTCTCGGCTAGAGTTACGGGAGCACGAGGGCCACTTTGTCGGCCAGCGTTAACTTGAATTTCCGTCTTCATGGAGGAGTCGGCGGTGGCGTACTTATGCGCTATGACCAGCGGTTCGTCGAGGTTTACGGCTCGTCCGCGAGGAGCTTGTGCTTGAGGAGGTGCCTTCTCGGCACCGCGCGGTGAAATACTCGATAGCTTTGCACCTCGTGCATGCCCTCGCAGGAGTTCGGCTTCGCCCGGCCGTGAGGTAGTCGCGTGTTGACTTCGTCGAGGCCTTGCACGCACAAGGAAAGCTGGCGCGGCTTGGGAGGTCGCTTGTACGTGCTCGTGAAGTTGCGAATGAAGGCTTCGGTGAAGTCGACCCAGCTGTTGATGCTGCGGGGCTTCAGACTGTTCAACCATGTCCGGGCCGTGCCCTGGAGCATGAGTGGAACATACTTCACGGCAACTCGCTTGTTGCCGTTCGCTATGCTGACGGCCGTAGAGTAATTGATTAGCCAGTCTTCAGGCTTCACGGAGCCGGTGTACTTGAGTGTGTCTCGGGGGAGCGTGAACCCTTTGGGGAAAGGCTCGTCTCGGATGCGGGATCCAAAGCAAGGCAGACCCAGCTCGTCTTCTTCTTCCAGCGCCAGGGATCGGTGGAGTCGGTCGATCCGATGGCGGGCGTCATTCTCTCCGACTGCCTCTCAGCGGCCAAGGCGGCCACCGAGAGTCGGATGCTCAACAAGCGGCGGGAAAACTCACCGTTCTCTTCTTGGTGGGGGAGGCAGGTAGTCGTCTCGCCGCTCCACTGCTCTCGGACGGCCGTCTTGGTCACGCTCGATGGTGATGCGAGTCCGACTGCGACTGACGGCCGGCTCTTTGTCTTTTCTTCCGCGGACTCCACTAGTCGGTGTCCGAGACATCGCGCCCTGATATCGGCGGGGAGGTAAGTCGTCGTTTAGCTGCCGTGGCGCCTCGGTGCGGCCAACGGCCGCATTCTACGCAGCAACTGCGTCGAGGAGCTGCTGGACTAGCTCCGTCATCATGCGGCGCTCTTCGCCTTCGAAGTTCTTCAGCTCGTCGGTGGCCGCTTGGGCGGCGCGGATGTTCTCCGTAGGGGTGGCGTATACGGGGCGATTGGCCCCAAACAAGTCGGCGATGGTCGTGCCGTGCTGTCGGACTGCGCCTAGGCGGCTAGGCCCAGTCGGAGCCAGCGAGCCGCCCACGGCGCAATCCATTTCGCGCTGGTAGGCTTCTGATAAGCGCCTCATGCTTGCTAGCTTCTTGGCGCCTTCGATGATCTGAAGGTGGCGTGTCTCTAGCGTCTCGGCATCTGCGTCCTCTGGAATAAGCGCGATCGGGCCTTCTGAGCCGCGTCGAGCAGATCTGAGCTCCCTCACGGGCGCTCGCCGTGACGATGGCGAGCACCTCCGTGATGGCGCTTCGCCGCTCTCCTCGTGAGGCGGCTCGTCGTGAACCACCACGTTGGTGGGGAAAGTGTCAGCGACCGGCGTCGGTCGACCAGCATCGGGTCGGTGGAGCCTCGGACTCAAGTCCACGGCAGGCTTCGCCCGGTGACATGGAGTTGGTCGAGGAGGCCCGCGAGAGACTCTCGGGGCCACCGTGCTGCGTCGGATGCAGGCTCGTCGGAGGCGAACCTCGCCCGACAAGTTCGGCGAGCTGCTTGCTGCCTGAAGCGGCCTCAGCGCCCGCGCGTGCGTCGATGCAAACTCCATTTGGCGAGCCTGGCTGGCTGCGCTCGCCAGGGAGGAAGAGGGTTCCCGTCCAGAATAGATCTCCGGACAACGGTGCACCAGGCCCCATGGTGGGCGCCAAATGTCGGGGGTTGGGTGTGACATATGCCAAAGGATGCTTATCATGGTGGGGGCGAGTAGAACATCGCGGTGCACAGAAGCAGGATGAGGCGAACATGCACGCCGGAGGATCTTACCCAGCTTCAGGGCTCTCCGAGGAGATAACACCCCTACTGCTGCTCTGCGGGGTCTCCGCATGATCACTAAGGCAAAGTGAATACAAGCTTGCTCCTAGAGCTGTTTCTCGAGGTAGGAGAGGGCACAACTAGCTCTCTCCTTCCTATGTGGTCCGTCTAATGCTAATGGATGCGAACCCTTTGCACGGGTTCCCTAGGGGGTTTATATAGGCCTACCCCCCAGGGTTACAATGGTAAAACCGGCTGGGTGTGGGTCCCAGCCGTCTGTCTCTCAGGCGCCGTCTTCTCCGCCGACTCCTGGGGCTCGCCGACTGGTGGGTCCTGCCGACTGGCCTGGTACGAGGGCGTTAGCCCGTGTCCGCCGCGGGCGGGTCTTGTCGGCTGCTGATTACTGTAGCCGTGCTTCTAATGACGCGGGCTTGGTCATGGGGTCATGGCAACAGTGCCCCCGCCTGTCGGGCGATCACTGTTGCCACTCCCCTGTCGCGTCTGGTTGATGGCGTGTGGGGCCCGTGGGAGGGATCGGCCGACTCCAGGGGGCCGACTCCCAGCGGGTCCGACTCTCGGTGCTCACGCCATCTTCAATACTCCCGTTGACTGGTAGGCCCCGCCGTCTCCGGGCCGTACAGACAGGAGGTCGTGGGTACGGGGCCCTGCCCCCAAGGGCTTGTGTCAGGGCTGGCATGGCAGTCATGCAGCGGGCGTGAGATCTCCGCCGTCTGGCGCTCTGTGGCCATGCCTGCCTTTAATTATCGGGTGGTTGGAAGTCGCGGGCCGACTCCCCATATTCGGCTTCCCCGAAGTCGCCTCTGGGACTCGGCTTGAATGGGAGTCGCCTCTGGGACTCGGCTTGAATGGGAGTCGCCTCTGGGACTCGGCTTGAACGGGAATCGCCTCTGGGAGTCGCCGTAGGTACATGAGGGGCGCAGTCTGCCCCGATGTCTTGAAAGGTTCTGGGACTCGGGTTAGCCTACCCGTGGCCCATTACTCCGACAACCGTCGGCCCCAGCGCTGCCTCGCCGCCCCGAAACAACTCGCCACCGCCGCCCCGGCCAGCCCTCTAGGCCCCCCGCCCCCACCCTTAACCCTAAGATAGATAGTGGGGTACCTCTCTGTGAGCCCGTCCCGCTGCTGGGTGGTTCTTCCTTAACTCAATGAGCCCCCAACCCCTAAAACCGTGACCCAAAAGTCAATTCATCGGTGAAGTGTGGCTTAATCGGAGCAGAGCAGCAACACGAGCGAGGGGGAGAGCAGTAGCAGCAGCTGGGTGAGTGAGCGATCGAGCGAGAGCCGGAGCAGCAGATCCGGCTGGTATGGACGCCGCCGCCGAAGGGGCCTCACACTTGGCGAGAGCCGCCATGGAGATGTCGCCCGCGGCGCCGGCTTCAAGGTAGCCGCTCCATGGGGGTGCGGGATGGAGCACCGTCGGTGCCGGGAGGTCGAGTTAAGGAGAAGGTGCGATGCGATGAGTGTACAACCTCTTTGGTGGTGCCGAGTAGGCCTCGGCTTTGTCCGAGGAGTCGGTGAGGATGTTGCGGTTCCGGTGGAGCAGGTTAAGGCGGCGCTATCGGGATGGAGCAGCTGCGATAGACGAGGCGATCGTCGGAGCAACTCCTTGGAGGTGGAGGACGGGGCGGCTGAACCAGCGGGACGGCGAGATGGACGACAGATCCTCATCCGGGGAGGTGGACGAGGGACGTCGAGCTGTTGCGGTGGACGACATCGGGGAAGAGGCTCCGGCTGGGCAGTGGTGACGTGGCGGACGAAGGAGGGTGGGGTTTCGTGGCTGGAGCGGAGAGGTTATGGCGGCCTGGGATTTCGAATGGCAAAAAGGGGGCGATGGGAGGGGGTGAAGCATGACTTAGGGACGCGCTTGTCCAAAATGTAGGGTGTGTTACAAAAGTACCCCCCACCGATTTGAACTAGCGGCCCTTTCGGCTCAGGGTTAGAAGGGGGATTTCGCGTGTCGGGATTTGGCAGCTGGAGGGAGTTTTTGCGCGCATTGTAATTTCGGGATAGCAAGGCGAGGGTTGTGAAGGCGCCAGTTTTGGGAGCACGACATCTGAATTTTCGGGATATAACAAGATGCTGGTTGAATTTTAGGGACAAGCCTAACGTGTAGTAATATTGTCTTGTACGTACCAAATCAATTCGCACTTCCCTCAACCAAAAAGAAAACGAAAAAAATAAAATTATTCACACCACACAAAGAGAGAGTCTTGGCCCGTTTTACTATACAAATGCTATTCAAAGCTACTCCCTCCTTCCATCTATATAGGGCCTAATGCGTTTTTTGATGCTAACTTTGACCAAATATTAGAGCAATGATATATGACATGCAACTTACACAAAGCACACCGTTAACTTTGTCTGTGAAAGGTTCTTTCAATGATATAATTTTCACATTGTGCATGTCATGTACTATTAATCTTGTCAATAGTCAAAGGCGGTCTTAAAAATTTCATTAAGCCCTATATAGATGGAAGGAGGGAGTATGAATCCATGTTATGTCCGATTAAATTTTTTCGCTTGTTGTATAATGCATGTAACCTACTCATACCAACATTTTAGTGCATTCCAAATGTCTATACTACCGCTGCAATTCGAACTAAATTTGAATTTGTTTCTCTATTTCAATAAGAATCTACAATCATGGTTGTTGCCAACTTCAACCATCATAGTTTCCTTGCTATCCGCCAGATATAAATCGGACGGCCTATAATGCAGGATGGCAGGCACACCATCATCAACAACTCCGTTTTTTTATAAGAGTAGAGATAAAATATATTAAATGTAGTATAACATGTTCATAAACACACCATGTGTATCACCATTATATATATTCACACATGCGTCGGTTTAAAACACTATGATAAATTCTTCAAATATCCAAATTCGCTTTTTATAATGAAGTATATATGATCTCTATTAAGTCTTTTACACCCACACAACCCTCTTATCTTTGTAGCTAGCGCTAACTTTCTCTTGTGCATGCACACGCCCGCATCCCTCTCACCCTCCCTCAGCATTCTCTAGCTCCATCGCGCAAATTCGTCTTTTCACTTTAGGTCATTCACCCACGGTGTGTGTAGGCCCCCAGCTCCTTCTTTACGGCACACATCGATTGATATGCCTCCCTAGCCAGGTGTGCCTAGCACAAACACAAGCTTCCCCTCTTCTCTTGTCACCATCCATGCCTCACTCCCACCACTCCTTTCATCGTTCTCGTACTCGCACACTCCTCCCCACTCGATATAGTATGCTCGTACCACCTCCTACATGCATCCCTCTCTCTCTCTATCCTTCTCCTCGTGCCTCGTTTGCTTCTAACACACACATGCATGTATACCGATCGATCTCCCAACATATACCTGGATCGACTTTAACTACCCCCCATCGATCGACGTACCTCACAAGTTATGTCTCTCCTTTCTCTAACAAAGGGCGATTGATCTTCCTATGTAGTTATGTCTTCTTACCACAGCCACATCGTCCCCCCTCATCATTCGTGCATGCCTCTTGACCCGTCTCTCACACGCACATGCACAGACAACAAGCAGCCATCTCCTCTCTTATTGATATTGCGGGCATGCCCTCCGTTTGTCTAGGAAGCCTATCCCACCATTTGTTAGAAGCAACTCCACTACCACCCCCTCCAACACTCTATCTCTGTCTCTCTCCCAACCTTATTCCTCTCCTGCACATATGCTTGGATGCCGATCGATCTCCCTAAATACATGAGGCAGATCGATCTCCTTAATACATGAGGTAGGCCTCTCTCCTCCTCCACAAATATACCAGCCATTGTACCTCTATAGTTAATTGGGCCTCCCTCTTCCCCCACCACACACCGATAGTCGAGCACTGCAGGTAGGTATCCATGCCACAGAGACAAACTGCACATGTCCCCTCTCACGTTCTAGTAGGCCAGCCACTCTATATCTTTGACGTGGGAACACACAAATTCGATGGCACTCTTTATCAATCGCGCGCGCACACACACACACATTATCCCTCTTTTCGATTCTATGGACACCTCAAGCCGATGATACCTCCACTCTCTTCTCGTGGATCACCCCCTCTATATATATGTTATATCCAGGACTCTATTTCACACACATTGCATATGTTACATTTTTTGATTGACCCCCCCCCCAAAAAAACTCTCAAGAACCCACGCACTATATCTCTCTAGGTTTGTATCTCTCTCACACAACCCCACATAGGTGGTGTGCGTATACAAGAAGAGAATAGGTGCACCGTGCACGTACTCATGCTTCCTGCCCAGCCACACCCGCGCGGGTACACGGTGGAGCTTATTTCTTTACGAAATGGTAGCCCACGTGCTAATTTGAACGCCTGTAGCGGTTGTTTACCTAGGCAGGTCGTGTACCACGCCTGCACGAAACAAAGTTCTACTTGACGCGTTGCCACGTTATTTTTAAATAAAGTTATAGCACTCAATGGCACGTATGCAGAATATAAAATGATTTTTATGGAGAAAAAGGTAGTTCGCTCACTATATACAATGGAGCCTTGCGTGCCTGGTTTGTCACTCTTCAGAGTATCTCACACAAGGCTGCGGTGGCCTCTCTCTCTCACCCTTGGTCACTGATCCGGCTGCATCCCGTCCGCCGGGGAAAGGGAGAGCGGTGGCCTCTCTCTCTCTCACCATTGGTCACTGATCCGGCCGCATCCCGTCCACCGGGGGAAAGGGAGGAAGTGCATCGTTTCTCCGTTCGACAGCACCGAGGCAGCACGTCCCGATTTGCGGTACACGCCGTTCTCTCTGACCAAGCTCCAGTGCGGCAGGGCCTACGCCACCTGCTCGCAGATTCCGCCTGCCGCCACTCACCTAGTTACATCCCGACGACCTCCAGGTATCCCCTCCGGCCTTGCTCCACTGCCCGTCTTCCCACGTCGCTGCATGTAGATCTTCCATAGTTCTTTTCCCAAAACGTAGCTCGTCCAGCGTACTTTCCATATTGCATTCTCGTCCTCACACCGTTTTAGACAAACACAACCATGTTGTTATCTTCCCTTAGGGCAAGGAATATGCTTCTTTTTTGTCGTCGCATGTGTCATCAACTGTTATTGGCCATTAATTGTTTCCTTTCTACCTCTTTTTTGCAAACAGGGCTATCCATTTCACCTCGTTGCTATTGCGACCTTTTGGTGAACTGCACAAATCACTTTTTTCTTAAGAGTGTTTTGTGCAGTTGTACTAAAATGTCACATGGGCAACGTCTCTACATTTCAAAGGCTTGATCGCACAAAGGGAGATTGGTTTTGCTCTATCCTCCTCATCCAACTCCGAGCCTAATCTTCTCCAACTAGTTAGTCTTAAGAGAGATTACAAAGGTGACCGGCTTCTATTTATGTGTTTATTGTTTCATCAGCAGTCCTCTATTACCGTAATCACACTTAATATCTTTGGAACAGGGACGCTCAGCTCTATTTTAGTGGAACTGCACAAAATGATTGGAATGTTGCATGCTCCAGACATCTACTTTTTTCCCAACATGCCTTGTTGATTTAGACAGAGCTGGGGGGACGTTGTTGCCAATGAAAGCACGGATCAATTTTAATTTAACACCTTCTCACAACTCTATCTTAAGTTGTGATGTAATTATTAGCTCTGATCTGCTAATAATTGACATGCATTAGGAAGGAAGTTAGTTTTTTATTGTTTCCGAAAGAGCATCGATGGCAGGACACGTGAAACAGAAGCTGAAAGCTCACACCATTGTACAATTTCATGTCTCGCTGGAAAATTATTTGTATAGTACGTCAATTATGTAAGCAAATTATGGAAGCTTGATAGCATTGCCAGAAGCCTCTTCATCATCCAAGTCCATGTGCCATGCACAAAATTATACTCCTTCGTTCCTAAATATTTGTCTTTTTACAAATTTCAAACGGGCATATTTTAGAGTGTAGATTCACTCATTTTGCTTCGTATGTGTACTCCCTCCATTCCTAAATATTCTATTCGTCTTTCTAGAGATTTCAACAAGTGACTACATACGGAGGAAAATGAGTGAATCTACACTCTAAAATATGTATATACATCCGTATGTGTCAGTCCATTTGAAATCTCAAAAAAGAAAAATATTTGAGTAGTCACTCGTTGAAATCTCTAGAAAGACAAATATACTCCGGAGTATATTTAAGAACCGAGGGGGTAGTGCACAACCACATGGAAGACTCAGCCCGGTCATTGAGCCGCATTAATAGTGAGTAATGACCAGTCAAATCGTAAGCCCCACCTTTCCCACTGTATGTTGCTCTGAAGAAGCAACCATCAATACGCTCTTCTTTGAATCTGCTCATACTACTCCATCCGTCACTGTTTATACAGCGCACTTAAGAAAAAAGAAAAAAGATCTGTGGGACCAAGGAGACTAGCGATCGGCCAGAAAAATAGCATTGGTAGTTATAGCACGGCGTCTATTACTAGAGGGAATAATGTGTACACACATGCATGCAGTGCTTCCACCCCGGGTACACACATGCATGCACTTACTCCACTCCGTAGTAGTACAGAGTACATGGAGAGAAAATTGTGGACTTGATTGCGGTTACCACGCCCTAATTAATTGAGCATTAAACCAAACGCGTCTAAAGTCTCTCTGGTGGTGGAAATGCATTGAGAGAAATGCATCATAATGAAACGTGCCCTGTAAACTATGACGGAGGGAGGAGTAGTATGAAGGTTCAAAACCAAGTACGCATATGGCCAGTCGGTCAACGCACCTCCTCTTGGCATATCACTGACATGTGGGACAGGAGTGTGAGCAAACCGATCTCAATTGACGGCAAAGAGCCAACCCGCCGTTCCTTGAGAGAGACGAGGAGAGAGAACACACAGACGGGCTCGCATGGAGGCCAAGATATATTCGAGCATGGTTGGTTGATCGATATCATTCATTACATGTTGGGCTGCCGTTTTCCGCCCTTCTCCGGAATAAACATGTACTTTATCAGAGATAAAAAATAAGAGTACAGACGCTCCACCATGCGGTTCTAGTAGTAGTACTACTCGTACTACTGCGCTTGGCTCTTCGCCTCTTCGTGAAGTCGAACAATGATGGTACTCCGCATGTTGGGTACTACAGTGTATGCCCCTAACAATCTGACACCGAACGGACTGATGCATGTCCACCGAGGGTAGGTTGCATTAGTCAAAAGGCGTAAGCGAGCTTCACCTTGTCCTGCAAGCTTCTCCTCGTTCTGCGAGTTGACGGGACACACCAAAAAGTAGTGCTAGTCCATACTCCCTCCTTTCCGGTTGATATGGCTTAATCTTTTTTGCGGGTAAATGAGAGAGCTTTATTCATATATAGGCATTCTTAGGACGATCAGCCAAGACACTGGTCACTAGGAAGCGAGGTACCCCGCAAAAAAAGAAGAACGAAGCGAGGTGTTTCATCAAGCCAGCTCTCGGCCATATTCAAAGTGCAGCAAGCACGGTTCGCACGAAGATGCGCCGCAAGGTTTGCTGACCTGTTTACATGTTGAATAACAAAAAAAGAGGAAATATTATCGAGCGCTACTATTTGTAACATGATATGAGCTAGAATTAAGCGAGAATTGTGGCGAGTGTTCCATGCAATCAACTTCCATTATCACATGCGAGAACCCTCGAAGAGAACCAAATGTGTTGAAGATTGCTTTATCACATTTTAAAATTATAATAAGAGTGCAGATGCTCCTCCATCTGGTTCCTAGTACTAGTATAGTACGTACCTTTATAGACTATAGTACTAGTACTAGTACTAGTAAACTTTGCGCTTGGCTGTTCGCCTATTCGGGAAGTCGAACAATAGTAGTACTAGTAGTATAGTGTATGCTTCCGGCAATCTGACACCGAATTAACTATTGCACGTCCACCGCCTGAGTGAGGGAGAGCTTGCATTAGTCAAAAGGTTCTCCTTGTCCTGCGAGCCACCGCGCGCAAGCTTCTCCCGTCTTACAACCTTCTCCTCGTTCGGCAAGTTGACGGGACACAACAAAGGCTCTGTTTGGATCCATGGGTTAGAGTTAGTTTGGGTTAGTTTGTACTCAACTAATCCAAAAGTATCCAAATAGGAGGGTTAGTTTGGGTTAGAAGCATCTAACCCATCCAAAAAATCTAACCCACCCAAGAGGTGCTTATTTGGGATAGTTCTTCTCTGGAGCACTAAAAAACACATTTTTCTCGCTCTCTTGCCGCAGCAAATCCCTCGCCCCTTCCTCAAAGCTTCTCGTCCTCTTCCTCCCTCCCTCTCACAACGCCCGTGAAGGCGCCTCGCCGTATCCGCGCTCCATCTAACCCTGTCATCTAAACACCTCTTTGGCTAGAGTTAGTTCACGATTAGTTCAGGGTTAGAATCTAACTCTAACCTCTAATCGAGTTAGAGTACCCCGCAAAAAAAGAAGTAGGAAGCGAGGTGTTTCATCAAGCCAGCTCTCGGCCACATTCAAAGTGCAGCCTTCTCCTTGTTCGACAAGTTGACGGGACACAACAAAGTAATGCTAGTCCATATTGCCTCCTCTCCGGTTAATATGGCTTAATTTCAAACGAGATAAATACACTGTCTGTCACTGTATATTTGTAAAAATACGGTCAGTGGACTCCATAATACACTCATTGCGCTCAATATATATATTTTTCGGCGTTTATACGGTCACTAGCTCACCCTGACTGAGTATGTGTGTGCATGCACGTGTAGGTTGAGCACTTAGCGTGACCGTGTGTGTTCCGTCATGTGCTCGTACATGCATGCATTAGGGCGTCGCGCGCGTTTTTGCATCCATGTGTACATGTGACTGTTGCATACATGTAGGGGAGTACGTGTAGGGGCCACTAAGGAGCCATCAAATCACACAGTAAGTTAGTCGGAAGAAGCAACCATCATTTCACTCTTGAATGACACGTATGCAATATAAAATGGTTGATATGGAGAGAAAAAGAAAACCACTATATATACACTAGCAGGAGCCTAAGATACAAGCCTGCTTGCTAAGGTTGCTCTCTTCACAAGAATAGAACGACGAGCCTGATCCCGCAGCTAGGGGAAGGGAACAATGGTCTGCGGAGACGCGGTCGACATCGGCGAGGGAGAAAACCCACAGTCGGTGCGTCCCAATCGGGGGTCACCGTGGTATGGGCCGATGCCGCTTCCCAACCGCCCTTCTAGCTACAGCCCGACGTCCCAGGTAGTCCATCTTCCTTTTGGAGCCGGCTTGCTCCACTGCCGTAGCTCCATCTCCATTTCGATCTTTCTCTACTTCTACCGGCTTCTACTTGTGATGAGTTTATGTCTCATGAATTAGTGCCAGTACTATTATTCTAATCACACTTCTTCAATATCTTTGCCATCAGAGATGCTCAGGTCGATTTTAGTGGAACTGCACAAAAGCATCGTATGATCCGAGGGTGCCAGCCGTCTTTCCTTCGACAGGTTCTACCTGGCCAGGGAATTAAATCATGTTTAGGTTTTAGGATTTAAGTCGTAGTGACCCCGTCAGTAGTTTTTCTTTCGTACACGCTCTCACAACTTTTTTCTTTAGTTGTGAAGTAAATATTGGCTATGATCTGTGAATCATTGAGATGCATCAGCATGCGTGTTAGTTTTCCTTTGTATTTGATGGAATGTTGTAACGGGGCACCCTTGGAATAGGAATGAAAATGGAGTGGAAAGCTTCCGTTTTTTCGGAGAAAAAATGGAAACGGAGAGAAACCAACGTTTCGTTTCGTTGGGTCGCGCCATAGAGCAAAACCAACGTTTAAATCACATCTGTCGTGTTCGTGTCTCACCCTCCTCCACGGCTCAACCCCACACGGTCGCTCGGCATGCCACTCACCGCAAACCGAGTATACGATAACTTTCCCGCCTACTTGTCGATGGATCGCGCCATGGAGTACTACTAGCACTACTGGAAGAGATTGACGAGTTGGGGGAGGACAGCTAGCTGTAGCACAGACTCCCAAGAACTTTTTACATGCATGTTGCAGCCGGCTATTGCGACCTTTGAACGTGGAGCAGCCGCGTGCACCCGGAAGCAGCGCGTGCGACGCTCTCTCGTCAGCGCGCCGCTTCAATGCCGGCGCCAGTGAGAGGTCGCGTCCGCTCTGGCCAGGCATGAATGCGACACTGACCTTTTCGGGCGGGAAGCACGCGCGGGTGATGAAGAGGGTTCGGGTTGGTCAGGACCGGCCGTGGCAGCGGTCCGGACGTGCGCAAACAAGAGATGATGTATGTTAATATTGCTGCGTATATAATTAACAACCTAAATAATGTGCCAGTTGGACAAATATGATTGGAGATGGAGATGGAAATGGAATTTTACCTAAACACGGATATGCATGTCTATGTCTATGTGTGTGTGCGCGACGACTCTCGCGACCTGGAAGCGGGGGCGTGTTTTTGATCGAGTTTTCTTTCTTGGTACGTTAGAAAATCAGTTTGTCTAATTCACATCTAGATGTTATTTAAGGATATCACATCTAAGCTCCCACAAGTATATAATGTAGCAACAAGAAACAAAAAAACTAGGACAAAAAATAGACCACAAACAGAGTGGACATCAACTTAGATGTGACATAACTATGTCACATCTAGATGTGTCCTAGACAGACCCTTAAAAAATTGTCCGCCAGATTTCGTTTCTTTTTTCTGGGAACGCGCGTATTCGATTTAAAACCACTACTATGGAGAGATTTTTTTACTCCATTATAGCCTCTTGTTTGATAGAGTTTCCCGCGTCTCGCTCTCTCAGCCTCTCCATATCAAAACAAGATGACAGTGTCCACTCTATCTCTCTCCTCACCGGTGGTCACAGATCCGGCCGAATCCCGTTCGCTGCGGGAGGTGAGGAGGTATAGCGTTGACGTTGTCGCCATCGGCGACGGAGGGAGCCGATGCGTACCGTCCTCTCAGAGCCGGCGCTGGCGCGGACGAAGATCCTCCATGCCCTTGTTCGCTGTCATCGTGTGGGCAGATCCCGCCCGCCCGCCTAAACGACATCTCGCCCACCTGAGGTATAACTTCTTGTACTGGTCCAGCTCCCTAGGTCGCTGCGTGCGGGTTTTCTTCTATGCGACTACTCCCCAGCTCCCCATGCATAGTAGCTAGAGTTCGTCGGCTGGTCCAACATCACCTACTAGTACTATTATAGAGGAAATGCCACTCGAAAAGTTGTCCTGATTTGTGCCTCGGTGGAGGTATACCTGTTGTTTCGATAAAAAGTACATGGTGGTTGTGCGGTCATTGTCCATATGGTGGCAGTACTATCACTGGTTAAATGAAGAAATGCTTTTTTTCTCGGGTATCCTGGTTTAGTTCCCATCAAGATATAATTATGATGCTTCTATTTGTTGGTGTACTTTTCATTAACCCTTTTTTATATTTTTGGAAACAGCGATGCGTGTCTCCATACCCGGGCATGTCTTCCTCAATTTTAGTGGAACTGCACAAAATTGGATGGCCATTGTTGTTCCACCTCACTGTCCTCTGCCACGTGGTTCTTCCTTCCTCGAGCTTGATTACTGAGAAGAAACAGACCATAGTGAGGATTTGTCAAACTTCATAGGTGCCTCACCCAAACTTGATGCCAAATGGATGATGCATCACCATGATGACCTATCGATGCTCATGGTTGCGCCTCATGGTTGCATCGGCTGGTGAAGCTGATCGATTTTCAATGAAAAACAAGCTGTCTTCCATCAGTGTTCTTTGCTTGTTACGCACAAAGATGATATCCTTCGTCAGTTCACCTTGGTTGCGTTGGAGACGCAGTCGTCTTTCACGTTGGTGCAATTTTATCACACAATTGGCTATGAACCAAATGTTTCCTCGAAGAAGGATCGACGTTGGTACTAAGAGCATAAGTTTTGTATTGCTTTCTAAGCCTTCTCACAACTTTGTCTCCAGCTCCCCTATAATTTTATTTGTCCAGCTATTAACTTTGATTTAAAAAATGGTGTGGACTAAAAACCCGGATGGACGTAGTAGCCCTCCATTTTTATTTACTCTGCATATTAGATTTGACTGAAGTCAAACTTTGTAATACTCTCAAACCTTTCCGATAATTGGAATTAAAATTCTTTATTTGTACACACTCTCACACGTTTCCAATAATTTAGCGCATGTGTGGTTGTTCACTTAAGGGAGGGTAGTGTACCACACGTGAAGGACAGGAAGTGTGACCAGGACGCGTGGGTGTGGATCGTTAGTTCATCGGAAGTAGTACTAGTTTTCTTCACTGTACATTAAATAAAGAGTTTCGTTTCATACTTACACAATTTAAAATGATTGTTATGGAGAGAATAAGCAAACCACTCCACTATATATTAGTCGTATACACACGAGAGTACTATATGGACGCAGCTTCATTGACTTAGTGTACCTGCCTTTGGGTTTATGACAGGTGGGCCCAAAATGTGCCTGGCTCACCTGTCATACAGCCAAAAGCAGATGCAGTGAAGGCACCGGAGCTCAGTCCGTACTACATTAGTATATATATAAGCGGGAGCCTCAATGCTTGTTCTCTAGGGTTTGCACTCCCCACACGCTCGCCGCAATACATATATGTTACACCCTAGAGGCTCGGCGTTCATTTGCTATGGTTTGCTATATTCACAGTCTCTCACCCTCTCTTCACCAGATCTAAACAAGACTGCGTTGGCCTCTTGTCTCTCTCTCCCCCCTCACAGCTGGTGAAGGAGGCGTCTGTATCCCGTCGCACCGGGAAGGGGAGGAAGTGCAGCGTTAACTCGATAGCCTTCGGCGAGGGAGGCAATCCACTGCTGGCAGCGCTGTTCTCTTTCATCCAGCGCCTATGCGGGAGGGCCACCGACCCCTTCTTCCTCGCTGCCGTACGTACTGTGGGCAGATCCGGCCTCCCGCCGCACGCCTTGCCACATCCCGATGACCCTAAGGTATAAGTTTCTTTGAAACCGTCGTTGCTCTAGCTGCATGTGGATCTTTTTTGATCTGTAGTCGAATCTAGGTCTTTGTTCAAAGAGGAAAGAAAGGTGCGGTTGGGTGGAGCATGAATCTAGGACGTGGTTCAATGAGGAAAGGAGGGAGGAAAAGTAGTATAGACTAGCTATCCAGCCACTTTGTTGGTCGAAAAGGGAAAAAGGGGGTAACCCAGTACACACATCTGTAAGGAACCGATCTCTTTGTTGAAAAGGGAAAGAAACTGGGGGGGTCGGGTAGTTTGTGCAGGACTAGATTTGCTGGCCTCACATAGGAAAAAAGTTCAAAGAGAACAAACATGGGACCAACACAGATATGCTGCTTGGCTACATACTCTGCATCACCCATTTATACGTGTGGACGCACATGGTGCTAGCATGTCCCATACAGCTATTTTGCTGTTGTTAATCTAAGAATGCCGCCGGAAAATTGAAGCAATGCCACTGTTAAAAGTAAATTACATTTTTTTAATGAATATTGTTTCAAGAGAGTGTCTTTGTTAATATGAATCAATGCAACCGTTTTAGAAATGCTACTATCCTACTTTGTTTTCCATCCAAGATATGTTAGATGCTTCTTTCTGTCACCGTTTGTTTCATCCTCCTTTATCGGCAAGTAATTGTTTCTTTTTTGCCTCTGTTAAAACAGGGGTATTGATTCAACTTGTTGCTATTGCGACATTTTGCTTCACTACTCGAAACACTTATGTTTTAAGAGTGTTTTGTGCAGTTCAACTTGAATGTCACACCGGTGACTTTGCTTAATTTTGGTGGAACTGCACAAAAGGAGATCGAGATTTGTTTCCAGTGTTCCTGTCGAGTTGTTTCAAATCTTGGTCTCAACCACATGATATCTATTCAACTTGTTGCTATTGCGACATTTTTACATGTTTAACCAAGGTATTGTTAAGATAATGTCTCTTTAAAAATGAATCAGTTGCATTGTTTTAGGAATGGTACTTTTCTGCTTTGTCGTTCTTTATACATGTTGAAACAAGGCATTGTTAAGATAATGTCTCAGTCAATGTGAATGAATCACACTGATGGAGAATTGCTACTCTCCTACTTTGTTTCCCATTAAGACAAGTCATCAAACGTTATTTCTCAGTAATTGTTTCCCTTATACCTATTGTTGCTTACAGGGATATCAAGATTAAAGCTCGGTTTTATTCCGACTTCGATTTTAGTTGAACTGCACAAAAGGAGCCAATGTGTCCAAGGCAAACTGTTGCGTTACTGGGTCCAGTTGGTCGTTCCACTTTGCAGAAAGAAGCAATCACTGGTTGCGGTACATTATAGAAGGAATGACCGAGAAGCTTTACAGAGTATTATTAGACACCGGTGACATGACTAGTCTGCAGAGACCATTGGCAATTTAACAACACGTGGAGTGCCCTGGGCAAAAAGTGCCCAAACAAGTACAAGAAGCTACGACAGGACACGATCGTAGGAATTACATATTTTGAATGGGAAAAGCTTGTCAAAGTTTAATCATTGATGTTAGCAAGAAGACTTTAGTTTAATATATTGGAATTGGAAAACCTTGTCAAAATTTGCTCATTGATGTTAGCCAGAAGACATGCATTTGATATTTTTGAGTGGGACGCCCTTGCTGTGAGTAGCGTCGAGTGTTTTTTCCTATTCCCGTGTTCAGTTTAGAAGTAAATAGTTACTCTGCTGAGATATTCCTGTGTTAAGAGTTTGTTCTGAATATTGTCTATGTAATGCCAGGCCTTGTGTTTGATTGCAAAGTTGAGCTTGGAATGTTGTGGCATGCGGCATCACGAGCTGTTCACCGTGCCTCCTGAGAATAATGCTTCGTATTGTTTTGCATGTCGATCTAATGCCAGTGATTTGCTTGTTAAGAAGATCATCCTCTTCTGTTGTTTCCGTGCGTGAGAAGTTCATCATCTGATGTTTCATTCATAGCCTATACGACATGTCGGGTAGGTTAGACATGAAACCATATGATCTTCCGACCAACTCATGATATTAGGCCGTGATTGGATCGTCGTTTTCCAACCAAAACCGCTTGTAAAACTGACGCTTGTAAATTAAAGCAGATGGTCTTGGGCGAAGGTGCTTGGTTGGTCGATTTCGACTAGTAAAATATTGGAAGTACTTCACACACGATAAAAACGCTGAACGACACTCGGACGATTGCTAATCCAGCCGTTAGCTACCGTTTCAGCCTTGCCCATGAATGGCATGATACGCACGTTGTGCATGTATCATCTGGTAATGTCGTCCATATAGCAGTGCTCGTAAAATATACACTGGTCACAGACCTTGGGCCTTCCGATGACGAGTAAATTACACTTGAATGTTAATACAGGTTTGAAATAAACCAGACCTCCCAAGCGCGGCCTTACCGTTTCATGCCGTCTCAGTTTCTCGAAGGTGCTCATAGGTGTCCGATGATCCTGGCTTCCTGAATGAGCAGCGGGCGCTGTATCAGACCTCTGTAGGGCCTGCGAGGCCCTCTCTGTTGTCCTTCGAGTTGTTGTGCTCGCCGTGGCGCCAAGCATTGTTAACATGTTCAACGAACATGAGGATTCAGGAGATGACTTTATTTTGACTGGATGACACTAGGTACCCACTAGGGCCATAGCCATATGTACGCAAGTGCCTCCTTATTATGTACAACTATTTTTTTGCTTTCTCCTGGTTTCCTAACATCATGGTCCCACACCATTGTCAACCTATGTAGTCAATATAAACGAGAGAATTTTACAAGGTGCGGCCGACAGCTGGGACCAAGCAGCTCGAGCAGTATTTGTGTTTTTAAGGCGTGAGCACTGCAGAGTTTTTCTTGGCGATGATTTCGTTGTTGTTCAGAGGAGAGCAGGGTATTAACTGGGTGGGCTGTGTCCCGTCTAGCCCAGGCCAGATATCCAGCCTAGATACTACTTTTTTCAAGATGAAAATGGCTAGCCCAGCTATACGTCTTTTTGAGGAATACTCAGGCAAGGTCAACTTGTTATTCTCCGCCCCGCTGGGCTACAAATCTTTCCTAGGAGGGATGCATTAGGCTTAACAGGAAAATGGGCTTTAAAATAATAAATGGGATATAATTATAAAAACTGGGCAGTAACTATAAAAAATGCACCAAACACGAAATTAGTTTATAAAATATTATTTATGGATTTTGAAAATCTTAAATTTTCATTGTTGCACGCACAATGTTTCGTTGGATTTTTACATAATACAAATTTATATTTAATCTGACTAGAAATTTTGGGATAAAAATATTTCGGATCCCATCAAAATGTGGGAAATTTTATTGAATTATGTCTTCAACGGTTGGTTGAAATTATTAATTATTGTCCTAGCTAAAAATGGGTTGTACTTTTAACAAACTGTAAATGGGCTGTTGTAAATTCCATTAGAATTCAAAAATGGGTTGTACATTCTTACAAAACACAAATGGGCTCTAAGTTCTCTGCCACACACTTGTGGGCCTACTAAGTGACGCGTCCCCTAAAAAAATAAGTTGACGCGTATGCAAGGCTTTGTCAACTTATTATAGTCAACACACGGTTCTAGCAGCAGTGTCCATTGGATGTCTATCCAACGGATGTCGTGCTTCTTCTTCAATCTTGGATATTCTTAGCTTCGGCCGCCCAAAAATGATTCCTCCCCGACATCCGGGGCGACTGCTTCGGAGGTCGACCAGGGCCTACTAAGTTGGAGCGCACCAAGGGCTTTGTCAACTTAGTCAATATAAACGATTCTAGCTTCAGTGACCGTACGATGTCCATCCAACGGCCGAGTGCTTCTTCAACCTCTGGTCTTCTTGGTCCAGCCGCCCAAAGCAGCGCCGGTCGTGCCGCCTACTCCTGCCTCTCATGGCCGGCTGTGCTGCCGCGGAGGCCTCACCGCCCCCATACTACTCCCATCGCTGGCCAGGCCATCCCTCCACTCACCCACACCCCCTGTTATTCTGCGGCGGTGGCAGCCTCACACCACAGCCGAACCAGTGAACCCTCGTACTCCTCTCCACGCGGGCTTCCACTGCCGTGTCTTCCCCGGCTCCGCGTCGTCCCCTTCCTAGGCGTCGCCGTCGTCCACCGCCCTGGTGCTCTCGGCGCGGCGTGGTCAACGTGGTCAACGACCGACTTCCATCAAAAGAGTACTATACGTGGAGAGTCTGACTGCTGGGTCCACGGCGGCCGCAAGGAAGTGCCTCCTTATTACGTGCAAAATAATTATTCCTCCACCTGACAGCAGGGACCCACTGGACGGGCCACCTTATTTCGCAAAAAAAACGTTTCCCCCCTGACAGCTGGGACCCACCGGACGGGCCACCGTATTTCGCGAAAAAAATGTTCCCCCCGCTGTCAGCTCGGACCCACCGGAAGTGCCTCTTTATTATGCACAAAAAAATGAATACTCCCCGCTAGCCGACTCACCTTGGTGGGAGGCTGACTTAGGGCCTACTAAGTTGACGGAACGGAGGGCTTTGTCAACTTAGTCAATATGAACGATTCTAGCTCCAGTGACCGTACGATGTCCATCCAACGGCCGTAGTGCTTCTTCAACCTCTGGTCTTCTTGCTCCAGCCGCCCAAAGTAGCGCCGGTCGTGCCGCATGCTCCAGCCTCTCGTGGCCGGTTGTGCTGCCACGGAGGCCTCACCGCCCCCTACTATTCCCACCGTTGGCCAGGCCCTGCGGTGACGGCAACCTCACACCGCAGCCGAACGAGTGAATACTCATACTCCTCTCCGTGTGGGCATCCACTGCCGCGTCTTCACCGGCTCCGCGTCGTCCCCTTCCTAGGCCTGGCCGTCGTCCACCTCCCTGGTGCTCTGGCGCGGCGTGGTCAACATGATCAAGGAACGACTTCCATCGGGCGTGGACTGTACGTCGAGAGGCTGACAGCTGGGTCCACGGCTGCAGCAAGGAAGTGCCTCCTTATTATGCGGAAAATAATGATTCCTCCACCTGACAGCAAGGACCCACCTGACGGGCCACCGTATTTCGCGAAAAAAATGTTTCCCTCCTGACTGCTGGGACCCACCAGTTACACCTTTGCACGCAAGGAAGTGCGTCCGGGCAAGAAAAAATGATTCGCCCCCCTGACTGCTGGGACCCACTAGCTACATCTTCGCATGCAAGGAAGTGCGTCCGGGCAAAAAAAATGATTCGCCCCCTGACTGCTGGGACCCACCAGCTACATCTTCGCAGTAAGGAAGTGCTCGATACCGGACCCACCTGGTCGGTGTACATAGCATTGTCATTCTGGCCGCGAACGTGTACGTACATACTGGTCGATGTAGAAGCGCGCACGTGTCGTAGTAGAGGCGCGCACGTGTTGTAGTAGAGGCGCGCACGTAGCATGTACACGTACGTACAGCGGCGAGGGTGCAAGAAAGAAAATACAGCCACGTACATACATACGGGCAGGGTCTCAAACGCCTACTCGCACATACGTACATGGCTAGGTCGAAAAGAGAAACAGCATCGTCGTCGTGTTCATGGGGAGGCAATGGAATGCGTCGTGTTCATGGGGAGGCAACGGAATGCGTCGTGTTCATCTGGAGGCAACGGAACGCGTGGGAGCCAACCGGCTGGGTCGGAACGGAATGCGTGGTCGTGTTCATCGGGAGGGCTTGGACGGAATAGGCGATGGAAACGAGGCCTGGCGTACCGCACAACGGAGGAAACGGACCTCCTACATTCAGAACGAGGTCCTGTTTATCGAGAGGGGTGTGGCGTACCGCAAAACGGAGCAAACGGACCTCCTACGGTCGAAACGGGGGTCCTGTTGATCGGGAGGGGTGTGGCGTACCGCAAAACGGATGAAACGGACCTCCTACGGTCGAAACGGGGGGGTCCTGTTGATCGGGAGGGGTGTGGCGTACCATAAAACGGACCTCCTATGGTCGAAACGGGGGTCCTATTCATCGGGAGGGGTGTGGCATACCGCAAAACGGGAGTCCACGGGATACTGTTCATCTCCACCGTCAACCTCCTCCAGCCTCCACGGGCTACCGTCGACCTCCTCCAGCCTTCACGGGCTCCTGTTTATCCAGCCTCCACCGTGCGCTACTCCACCGCTCTTGCTCAACCACCCTCCACGGGCACCCTCCACCGCCTATTGTTCATCCAGCCCTCCACACCACGGGTCCTATTCAACCACCCTCCACGGCCACCCTCCACCGCTCATCGCTCATCCAGCCCTCCACACCACGGGTCATGTTCATCCAGAGGCAACGCCACCGCCACTTGCTCATCCAAACCCCCTTCAACGCCATTGCTCATCCAATCGATCGGCTTTAGTTAGCAGCGAGAGCGGCGAATCGCCCATCGGGTTCGCCAACAGCCATCGACCGATCGCTCGGGTTCAATGAACGCGTAGCTCGCAGTCTGTCGCTCGCCGTTCGCTTAGAGCCCAACGCCTCGCTTCGGGTTCGATTAGAGCCAACGCCTACGCACACGCAGCAGCGTACATGTACGAGAATGCGCATCGCTCGGCCCCTGACCTCCCACCGTAACCGGCAACTCCCCAAAATTTTCCTCCCCCTCGCTTCTACGACGGTTTTTTCTGTCATGGACGGCCCAAAGAATGTCATGCAGCTGCGTCTCCGACCCGCCCAGGACGAAAAGCCCATTTTCTGTCATGATTTTTTGTCATAGAAGTAGGAGCCCACCACATCTATGATGATATCGGGTTTTCTCACAATTATCGTCATAAAAGTGTCTTATGTATGACAGGAAAAAAATTCGTTCGGCCCAAAATGTCACGGATGTGTCTTTTTTTTGTAGTGCTACGTGCCTCGAATCACAGTTTTGCGCTCAAAATACCATGGAAGCTATGGGGCTTAATCACCAGGAGTTTGGTTCAACCGACCCATGGTACAATGCGTCTTCAAACGACAAACAGGCACCATCGAGCACCTATGTGGCATCAAGCCTCACTGCTACTTCTTGAGCTTGTGTTGGTTTTTCCCTTGAAGAGGAAAGGGTGATGCAGCAAAGTAGAGATAAGTATTTCCCTCAGTTTGAGACCAAGGTATTAATCCAGTAGGAGATAACGCACAAATCATTGAATACCTGCACAAACAATCAAACAAACTTGCACCCAACGCAATAAAGGGGTTGTCAATCCCTTCACGGTTACTTGGAAAAGTGAGATCTGGTAGAGATAGATAAATGATAAAGTATTTTTTTTGGTATTTTGGTTTATAGATCGGAAAATAAAAGATTGCAAGAATAGTAGATCGGAAACTAATATGATGGAAAAGAGACCCAGGGGCCATAGGTTTCACTAGAGGCTTCTCTCAAGATAGAAAATAATACGGTGGGTGAACAAATTACAGCCGAGCAATTGATAGAAAAGCGCAAAGTTATGACGATATCTAAGGCAATGATCATGAACATAGGCATCACATCCATGTCAAGTAGACCGAAACAATTCTGCATCTACTACTATTGCTCCACACATCAACCGCTATCTAGCATGCATCTAGAGTATTAAGTTCACAAAGAACAGAGTAACACATTAAGAAAGATGACATGATGTAGAGGGATAAACTCATGCAATAAGATATAAACCCCATCTTTTTTATCCTCGATGGCAACAATACAATACGTGTCTTGATGCCCCTACTGTCACTGGGAAAGGACACCGCAAGATTGAACCCAAAGCTAAGCACTTCTCCCATTGCAAGAAGAACCAATCTATTTGGCCGAACTAAACCGATAATTCGAAGAGACTTGCAAAGATATCAGATCATGCATATAAGAATTCAGAGAAGATTCAAATAATATTCATAGATAAGATGATCATAAATCCACAATTCATCAGATCTCGGCAACCACACCAAAAAAAAGTATTACATCGAATAGATCTCCAAGAACATCGAGGAGAACAAGATATTGAGAATCAAAGAGAGAGAAGAAGCCATCTAGCTACTAGCTATGGACCCGTAGGTCTGAGGTAAACTACTCACGCTTCATCGGAAGGGCAATGGTGTTGATGTAGAAGCCCTCCATGATCGAATCCCCCTCTGGCAGGACACCGGAAAAGGCCCCTAGATGGGATCTCATGGGTACAGAAGGTTGCGGCGGTGGAAACGTGTTTTTGTGGATGCCTCTGTTGGTTTGGGGATATATGGGAATATATAGGCGAAGAAATTAGGTCAGGGGGTGCACGAGGTGCCCACAAGGGTGGGGGTGTCGTGGTTCTAAGTCTGACAGTAGAAAGGGGGTAGGTATGGAGAGGCAAGATCTTAGCTATGGCAAAGATGTACACACGAGGTTTACGAGTTCAGGCCCTTCTCGGAGGAAGTAACAGCCCTACGTCTCGGTGCCCGGAGGCGGTCGATCAGTTTATGTGTGTGTTGTCTTACAGGGGTGCGAACCCTTGTCCCGGAGGAGGGGGGTGGCTTATATAGAGTGCACCAGGACCCCCGCCCACCTCCATTACAAGGGGCTTAATGTACATAAAGTAAGGCCATTACTGGTAACGGCAGTCTTAAATATTCTTAATGCTCATGAAGACTAAGGAGTGAATGCCCGGCCGTTGTGCGTTCTTCCGACTCCTGGTCTTCGATATGGTCGAGTCATTCTCCATATGGTCGAGTGAAAGTGGGGAATGACGGTCGAGTGATTATACCGTCGAGTGGATTCTTGGTCTTCTTATCTTCTGGGGTAGTGACCTTGGGTAGGACGTATAGGTCAGGCCTATGACCCTACCCTAGGCCTGTATCCTCATCAGTAGCCCCCGAATGGATTAAGGTGCGAGTGCAAAATAGGCTGAAATTGAACTTGTTCTGAGCTTTGGGATCTCGCGAGTGCTTTCTGCTAGTCCGAACGCCCGCGTCGATATTTGGTGTTGATTCAGTCGCCTTGATCCATTCAGTGATCAGTCGAGTGAACTGTTGATCTTATGTGTCGAGTGTCATGTTGGAGCGCGGGATCCTGGGCGCGATTGCCTGCAGTGTATCCTGGATTTCACGGGATACGAAATTTTGGGGAAGCGCGCCAGACGGGGAGTGCCGAAGCGGGCGGAACAGATAAATAGTGATTCCTCTATTCCCGTGCCGCCTTTTTCGCCACGTACGCTGCACGCGACTGTTGCGGGATTTGACGGGATCGCCTAGTCCCACGCGTCAGCCACTCGGAAACAATCTCTTATAAGGTGACCAGACCGAGGCGTCTGCACTGTGCACTTCTTCTCTTCCTTCTTCTTTCTCCGCTTCTCCGTCGTACCTTATTCTTCTGCTCTGACGCTGCCCCCGTCGCCATGGTGAAGGACAAGACGGCGGCGCTAGAGCGCGCAAAGAATATGAAGGAGGTGGCGAAGGGCAAGAATCAGCAGCGCGGGTCGTCGTCGCGCGCGGGGCTGCCGCCGGGCTGGATCCAGGGCGATTGGATCCGGTCTTCGATTCGGCAGGCGGACCTGGATGAGCTGGCGGAGTCGGGATTAATCGCCACGGGAGCAGCGAGGCTGCCGGATGGGGAGATGAGTCCTCAGCCTCGACCGGGTGAGTGTGTCCTGCTCGCCACCCACGTCGACCGCGGTTTTTCTCTTCCCCCGCATCCTTTCTTCCGGGGGTTCCTGAACTTTTTCGGGGCTCAGCTCCACCATTGCTCTCCCAACACCATCACGTACTTAGCTACTTTCGTGTTGATGTGTGATAACTTCTTGGGGTGTCGAACGCACTGGGGTCTTTTCAAACACATCTTCACCATTCGTTCCCAATCGGTAAAAAAGGCGAAGTCGAGTGAATCGAAAACCCATGTTATCCCGATGTGTGGAGGTTTAGGTATCCAAAAGAGGAAAGGGAGTGCTTTTCCTGCCATGACTCTTCCTGACTCCGTTAGAGGCTGGCAGTCGACTTGGTTCTATTGCCAAGATGTCGCGGCTCCAGGTCAGTCGACCGGCCTTCCCCACTTCTCATTTGACCGAGTCCAGACTCCTGCTCCACTAAAAGTGACTACTAGCGAGACCATGGAGACGAGGATGTTGATGGATAGGGTGGTTCAGCTTATCAATGATGGCGTTACGGGTCTGGATCTGTTGGAGGTGTTCCTCAGTCGATGCATCCACCCTCTCCAGGCCCGCGATCACCCGATGTGGCTGTATTCCGGATCGGACGACACCGCTCGGGTCCATCCAGAAGAAGTGCCGTCTGAAATGGTGGCTTTGTGGCTGAGGAGCATCACAAGCAATCAGGACAATCCTAGAGGATCCAGGCGAGTTATTCCCTTTAGCAGCGTAAACCCACCCGACAAGGTATGCTTTTTGTTCCGACTGCTTCTCTGTCATGACCCGACTGCACTTGGTATTGATCGACTCTTGTTTGACCAATTTGTTCTCTAGGTGTTCACTGAGATGCATTCGATGCCCAATGGTGAACAGGCTTTGGAACAGGCCTAGGAGGGGGAGGACAGCGCGGAAGATAGTGCCGAGTGGGATTCTCAGGAAGACGACGAGGAAGAGGAGAGCGAGGAGTCGGACGAGGAGGAGGAAGTCGACTCGCCACCGCGCTCCGAACGTCGATCCAAACAGCAGCATGATCCGGCTGGTGGGCGCAGGAAAGGTGTGGGTCCGAGTGCCAATACTCAGAAGCGCACTCGGACGTCGACTCCGGAGCCGACGGAGAAGGTGTCCAAGCAGCCTAAAGTTGCTCCCTGCAAGGCCCGAAAGACATTGCCGCGCATCAAGATGGACGTCCCCGTTGCCTCAGGGTGGGTATCTTGTTTGTGCTTCCGTAAGTCGACTGAAGATTTTCTTGATCTGACCGACCAATCCTTGTGTCTTTCCAGCCCAACTTCTGCTGCCACTGACATGGACGTTGACAAGGCACTAAGAGACGAAGAGGCCACCTCACAAGCTGGTAAGTTCATTCGACCAACTGTTTAATCGAGTGGATGGCCAATTGACTGAAAACTTGACACTTCTCTTCTTATGTAGCTCCACAAGATATCGTTGTGCTTCCTGATGACGAAGAAGAACAAGTGCCTCTACAGGAGAGGAGGAAGAAGAGTGGAAGCTCAAGCAGGAAGAAGCTTGAATTCCAGGTCCCTCAGTCGACACCGGCGCCTGAAGCAATAGTTCGGACCAACGTCACATTCGCTAACCCGTTGACGACTGATCGTCCATTGGGGTCAACTGTGCAGACGCCTGCTGCACCGGTGCAACTCCACTCATCTGACCCAGCAGCTACTTCGACCCCTCTGGAGCTATCCCTCTTTGCTACATATGAAACTCCAGACGACTCGCCGGGTGCTGCTAGGGAAGCTCTTCGCCAGGCAAACCTTGTCATGGAGTAGGTGAAAGTGATGCATGAAGCCAGTCAGATAGCTTACAACGCCAGCACTGCCCTTCAGACCAATGTTCAGGTCAGCAAAATTCCAACTGAAATTGTTGAATGTCTCTTTATATCTGATCACCCACTGGGTGTTCCTTCGTTTAGAACTCAGGAAATCTTCAATTCTGCACTTTTCGAATCAGTGGGGGCATGTCGAGTGCACCCATTGGGTGTAGTCCCCGAGACCACGATCGGCTGCTGGCAGTTGACTGAGGTCTAATGATGTATCTCTCTTTGTTTTTTTTGTTTTTCTTTTTTTTGAACTCACGCCGAGTGTTGATCTGATCCAGTGGGGGCACGCTAAGTGCACCCACTGGGTGTACTCCCCGAGACTACTGTTGAATATTTGATTCGGCAGTAATCTTACAGTAATTCTTTGCTTTCACTCGGTGCTTCTATCTGTCGACTGACATGTCTGTCTTTCTGGGTGCAGAGGTCTTGTGATCTTGGAGCTCGGCTCACCGAGTTAAAGAAGAAGCATATCAGCGTTGAACTTGACCTCGAACTTGCGAAGAAGAATCTGAAGACTGCCCAACAAGAAACGACCATCATGGGAGGTAATCACTCGACCCTCTTGTCTGTTTTGTAGCTTCATACATTGCTATAGTTTTTCCTTCAGTCTCTTTGAACCGAGTGATTTCACACGAGCAGATGTGCGTAGTGAAAATTGTCAACTTCAGTCTCGTCTGAAGAGTGTTGTTTCTTTAGAGAGGATGAAGGAGGCTTTGGAGCAGAAGGACCTGGATCTGGCAGCTGCTCAGAAGAAAGCACGCGAGAAGACGAAGCTTGCGGACCAGAAGCCGGCTTCGGTCAGCAAACTAGAGGAGGAGAAGCTGAAGACTGCCATCTCAGACGCCAATCGTAAATTCGAGCAACTGAAGGACAAGGAAAATCTGACCACTGAAGTTGGCGGCCTCAAGACCAAGACCGACAAGCTAGAGTCCTATCTGGAGCAACTCGCCGCCAAACTTGTTCTGAAGCTTGAAGGTATGATCAGTCGACTCACCACTTTGTTGTCGATTGAACTTTGTTGTCATTTTGTCGATTCATTACTTTTTGCAATGGGACAGAACTGTGTCAGGACTTTGAGGCTGAAACTGGGTGGGTCGAGACAGGTCTCGACCCCATCAACTATCCCATGAAAGATGAAGTTGCGATGAACTTGCTTAGACTGGAATCACGCATGGACGGTGCAATCGACTATCTGACTCGGCTGAAGGCGGCGATGGCCCGAGTGGACGCCGAACTCTGGCCTCGGGAGGAAATGTCTCAAGACCTTGCATCCTTGATGACTCGGCTAAATCAGATTCCAGGCCGGGTGCAAGAGTGGAAGAAATCTTCTGCCCACTGCGGCGCTGATGTCGCTTTATCTCTGGTCCGAGTGCACTGCAAGGAGGCTAAGGAAGACAAGTTGGCAGCTCTCAAAGTGGCAAACACTAAGAAGCACTCCCTCCAGGACTTCATGAACACTTTCCTCAAAGCAGCCACTCGCATCGCCGACAGCATCAATCTCGATAGCTTCTGCAACCCGGCCAGTCCTTCTCCTGCCGAGTGATTAAAAAACATTATGCTATCACTTTTATTTGCCTCAGAATGCTGAGTGAATTTGTAACCATCAAAACTCCTTCGGGCCTGATGCCCGAGCACTTTATTCTGCGGTTAAGAAACTTTTGATTTATCATCTCATAAATTGCGTCTGTCTTCGAACGAAATTTGTTTTTCCCTCGAATTGTTGTCTGTTCGCTTGATGCAGCCTCTGGAGAAGAATGGTCACTCGACTGATCGGGTGGTCCTTCAGTAACATTGATCAGCTCATCAGCAAGGCACTCAGCAATGGTCTTGACATTCCAGTCGGCCGATTGGGTGATCCTTGAGTAGCATTAATCAGCTCATCAGCAAGGTACTCAACAATGGTCTTGGCGTTCCAGTCGACCGATCGGGTGGTCCTCGAGTAGCATTGATCAGCTCATCAGCAAGGCACTCAGCAATGGTCTTGACGTTCCTGTCAACCGATTGGGTGATCCTTGAGTAACATTGATCAACTCATCACCAAGGCATCCAGCAATGGTCTTGACGTTCCTGTCAACCGATTGGGTGATCCTTGAGAAGCATTGATCAGCTCATCAGCAAGGCACTCAGCAATGGTCTTGACGTTCCAGTCGACCACCCGGTAAGGTTGTTCAAACTTAGGCGAGCACTGGCCTACAACTAAGCCCCCGAGTGGGAGGATTGCTCACCACTTGGAAGGACTTTTCAAACTTAGGCGAGTACGGGGCTGCAGCTAAGCCTCCGAGTGGGAGGTTTGCTCTCCACTTGGTAGGATTTTTCAAACTTAGGCGAGTACGGGACTGGAGCTAAGCCCCCGAGTGAGAGGTTTGCTCATCACTCGGTGGGATTTTTATCACTTAGGCGAGCACTGGGCTGCAGCTAAGCCCCCGAGTGAGAGGTTTGCTCTCCACTCGGTAGGATTTTTCAAACTTAGGCGAGTATTGGGCTGCAGCTAAGCCCCCGAGTGAGAGGAAGACTCAACACTCGGTAGGATTTTTATCATTTAGGCGAGTACTGGACTACAGCTAAGCCTCCGAGTGAGAGGCAGACTCATCACTTGGTAGGATTTTTATCACTTAGGCGAGCACCAGGCTGTAGCTAAGCCCCCGAGTGAGAGGTTTGCTCATCACTCGGTGGGATTTTTATCACTTAGGCGAGCACTCGGCTGCAGCTAAGCCCCCGAGTGAGAGGTTTGCTCTCCACTCGGTAGGATTTTTCAAAATTAGGCGAGTACTGGGCTCCAGCTAAGCCCCGAGTGAGAGGCAGACTCAACACTCGGTAGGATTTTTATCACTTAGGCGAGTACTGGACTACAGCTTAGCCCCCGAGTGAGAGGCAGACTCATCACTCGGTAGGATTTTTATCACTTAGGCGAGCACCGGGCTGCAGCTAAGCCCCCGAGTGAGAGGCAGGCTCATCACTCGGTAGGATTTTTATCACTTAGGAGAGCACCGGGCTGCAGCTAAGCCCCCGAGTGAGAGGCAGACTCATCACTCGGTAGGATTTTGATCACTTAGGCGAGCACTGGGCTGCAGCTAAGCCCCCCGAGTGAGAGGTTTGCTCATCACTCGGTGGGATTTTTATCACTTAGGCGAGCACTGGGCTGCAGCTAAGCCCCCCGAGTGAGAGGCAGACTCATCACTCGGTGTGATTTTTATCACTTAGGCGAGCACTGGGCTGCAGCTAAGCCCCCGAGTGAGAGGCAGACTCATCACTCGGTAGGATTTTTAACACTTCGTCTTAGGCGAAATAGATTCGCAGCTAAGGTAATTTGTACAAAAGAAATGAACAACAATCATTCGGAAGAAGTAAATTATGTCTTTTGATAGTCAAACTAAAAGGTATTTCTTATTACATCTCATCATTCTAAATATTTAAGAATAGAAGGGGCGGAGCAGATCCGCATTCCAGGCGCATGGCTCATCTTTATTATGTTCGACGTTGAAGAGACGGTATGCCCAGTTGTGGAGCACCTTGGTGATGACGAAAGGGCCTTCCCAAGCAGGAGCAAGCTTGTGAGGTCTTTGCTGGTCCACTCGAAGAACCAGGTCTCCTTCTTGAAATGCTCGACCTCTCACGTTTCTAGCGTGAAATCTATGCAAGTCTTGCTGATAAATGGTCGATCGGATCAAGGCCATCTCTCTTTCTTCTTCCAAGAGGTCGACTGCATCTTGCCGAGCTTGTTCTACTTCTTCTTCTGAGAAGAGTTCGACTCGAGGTGCATTGTGGAGCAAATCACTGGGGAGCACGGCCTCAGCTCCGTAGACCCAGAAAAATGGAGTCCTTCCAGTCGACTGGTTAGGGGTTGTCCTCAGCCCCCACAGCACGGAAGGGAGCTCGTCGACCCAGCCTCCTGCTGCATGTTTCAGGTCACGCATCAACCAAGGCTTCAATCCTTTGAGAATCAATCCATTTGCCCACTTGGCCTGTCCATTTGACTGAGGATGAGCGACCGAAGCATAGTCGACTCTCTTGCCTTGGGAGGCACAAAAGGCTTTGAATTCTTCAGAATCGAAGTTCGAGCCGTTATCCGTGATGATGCTGTGTGGAACGCCATATCTGAATATAAGTTCCCTGATGAAACTCACAGCTGTGCTTGCTTCAAGGCTTTTGATGGGCTTGTCTTGGATCCACTTGGTGAACTTGTCGACTGCTACCAGCACATGAGTAAATCTACTCCTGCCTGTCCTCAAAGGTCCAACCATGTCCAGTCCCCATACGGCGAAAGGCCAGACGAGTGGAATTGTTCTTAGAGCCGACGCAGGTTTATGAGACATGTTGGAGTAAAACTGGCAGCCTTCACACTTGTCCACTATTTCCTTAGCCATCTCGTTGGCCCGCGGCCAGTAAAATCCAGCTCGGTATGCTTTGGCCATGATGGTCCGAGAGGACGCGTGGTGACCACAGGTCCCCGAGTGAATAGCATTGAGGATCACTCGACCTTCCTCTGGCGTGATACACTTCTGGCAAACTCCAGTTGCACTTTCTCTGAACAACTGCCCCTTTATCACAGTAAAGGCCTTAGATCACTGAACGACCTGTCGAGCCTCTTCTTCTTCCTCCAAAAGTTCTTTCCTAAGAATGCATGCAATGTACGGCACTGTCCAGTCGGGAGTGATGACCAGAACCTCCATGACTAAGTCGACCATGGCTGGGATGTCAACTTCAGTTGGATCTGTAGCACTCTTGGGCTGTGGCGACTCTTCTGTGAAGGGATCGTCTTGAACTGAAGGTGAATGAATATGTTCCAGAAACACATTGCGGGGGATGGCCTCTCTCTTGGAACCTATCTTCGCCAGCTCATCAGCAGCTTGATTTTTCAATCGGGGCACATGGTGAAGTTCCAACCCCTCAAACTTGTTTTCCAGCTTCCTGACAGCATTGCAATAACCAGTCATGGCTGGACTTCTGACATCCCATTCCTTCATCACCTGGTTAACCACAAAATCTGAATTGCCATACACCATGAGGCGACGGACACCGAGTGAAATGGCCATATGCAACCCATATAGAAGTGCTTTGTATTCTGCTTCATTATTGGAGGAATCAAAGTGAATCTGGAGAACGTAATTGAGCTTGTCTCCATGGGGGGACACCAATACTACTCCAGCACCTGATCCGTTTAGCATCTTGGAGCCATCGAAGAACATAGTCCAATGTTCCGAGTGGACCTGAGTCGGTAGTTGCTGTTCGATCCACTCGGCAAGGAAATCCGCTATTGCTTGGGACTTGATAGCTTTCTTTGCCTCAAACTTGATGTCCAGTGGAAGGAGTTCAATCGCCCATTTTGCTACTCGACCAGTTGCATCTTTGTTATTCAGGATCTCGGACAACGGTGCGTCGCTGACGACTGTAATAGAGTGATCAGAGAAGTAATGTGCAACTTTCTTCATGGTCATGTAAATTCCATAGACAAGCTTCTGATAATGAGGATAGCGTTGCTTGGACGGAGTCAAAACTTCAGAGAGATAATAAACTGGGCGTTGAACCTTGTAAGCTTTTCCTTCCTCTTCTCGCTCAACCGTGAGTACTATGCTGACAACTTGTCCAGTAGCTGCAATGTAAAGCAGTAAAGGCTCTTTGCTGATTGGCGCAGCGAGCACCGGCTGGGTGGAAAGCAGGGCTTTGAGCTCTGCAAACGCTGCATCAGCTTCTTCAGACCACTCGAAATTATCAGATTTCTTCATCAATCAGTAAAGAGGCAAGGCCTTCTCACCGAGACGAGAGATGAATCGACTCAAGGGGGCCAAACAACCAGTCAGCTTCTGAATGTCATGCACTCGCACGGGACGTTTCATTCGGAGGATGGTATCAAATTTTTCTGGATTGGCGTCGATCCCTCATTCAGAAACGAGAAAACCGAGCAGCTTTCCTCCTGTAACTCCAAATGTGCACTTTGACGGATTAAGCTTGATATCGTACCTTCTTAGGTTGGTAAAGGTTTCTGCGAGATCAGTCAATAGGTCGGAACCTTTGCGAGACTTGACCACGATGTCATCCATGTATGCCTCCACATTCCGACTGATTTGGGTGAGCAGGCACTTCTGGATCATTCTCATGAACGTGGCTCCGGCATTTTTAAGACCGAATGGCATGGTGACATTGCAAAAGCACCCGAATGGGGTGATGAAGGCTATTTTTATTTCATCGGGACCATACAGTCGGATCTGTTGATACCCGTAATACGCATCTAAAAAAGACAAGCGATCACACCCCGTAGTCGAGTCAACAATCTGATCGATACAGGGGAGAGGAAAGTGATCTTTCGGGCAGGCCTGATTGATATGCTTGAAATCAATGCACATGCGAAGTGAATCGTCCTTCTTGGGGACCATGACGACATTGGCAAGCCACTCGGAGTGGTAGATTTCACGAATGAACTCTGCTGCCAATAGTCGAGCCACTTCTTCGCCGATTGCTTTTCTCTTCTGAATGGCGGACCGCTGAAGGTGCTCTTTGACGGGTTTTACCTTGGGGCCGACACGCAAATGGTGCTCAGCCAGTTCTCTAGGTACACCTGGCATGTCAGAGGGTTTCCATGCGAAGATGTCCCAGTTCTCACGGAGGAACTGGATGAGCGCTTCTTCCTATTTGCTGTCAAGCGTCGTTGATATATGAGTCGGTGCAGCATTGGGATCGGTCGGGTGAATATGAATTGGCTTTGTTTCACCAGTCGACTGAAATGCGGAGTCTGTCGCAGGCTTCTTGGCTCGGAGAAAATCACTCGGATCTGCACTCTTCTGATACTCTTGGAATTCAACCGCCGCCATCTGTGCATCAGCGATTTTAGAACCTTTCTGGAAACATTCCTCTACTTTCTGCCGACTGCCAGTGACCGTGATCACACCTTTGGGGCCAGGCATCTTCAGCTTGAGATACACATAACACGGTCGAGCCATGAAACGTGCGTACGCTGGTCTCCCCAGGATGGCGTGATAAGCACTTTGGAAATCCACGACTTCAAATGTCAACTTTTCTTTCCGGTAATGTTTGGAGTCACCGAAAACCATGTCGAGAGTGATCTCCCAAGTGACTCGGCCTTCTTTCCGGGAATAACGCCGTGAAAGCTCATGTTGCTCTCGCTAAGCTTGGACATCGGGATGCCCATCCCCTTCAAGGTTTCAGCATACAGGATATTCAGGCCGCTACCTCCATCCATCAGCACTTTAGTCAGTCGAGTGCCACCAACCACTGGGTCGACCACCAGTGCTTGCCTCCCGGGGGTGACTACATGAGCAGGATGGTCTGACTGGTCGAATGTGATGGCTATCTGGGACCATTTCAGGTACGTGGTCGTCGTCGCCGGAGCAACCATATTCACTTCCCTGTTGATGACCTTCAACCGACTCTTGCTCTCAACATCGGCAAAAATCATGAGGGTGGAATTGACCTTGGGGTAACCGTCATCTTCCTCTTCCTCCTCATCTCTGTCCGACTCCTTGTCCTTCTCATTAGGTTGTTTCTCCCGGAACTGTTGGATCAGGAGTCGACATTATCGACTGGTATGCTTTGGGTAAATCAAATTACCTTCCTCATCTTTCTTCGTGTGGATGTGACACGGCAAGTCCAGCACATCATTTCCTGCTTGATCCTTTACCTTCTTAGGAGGCCAGGGCTCCTTAGGTTTTCCCTTGAACTTTCCTTGAGCCACTGCTGCAATCTCCCCAGGTGCCGCTGGCTTGGCTTTATGCTTTTGTTTCCGACTGGAACCGCCTCCATCGGCTTCTTGGCCGACTGGTTTACTCTTCCCACTCCGGAGTCGATCCTCTTCTTCTTCGTTAGCATACCGGGTGGCTATCTCCATCATCTGGGTAAGAGTCATATCTCCAGTCCGACCGAACTTCAGAACCAACTCTCGATACTTGACGCCTTCCTTGAAAGCGCACACCGCCTGATGCTCTGATACATTCTCCACGGTGTGATGCAAAGTGGTCCACCTCTGAATGAATTCCCTCAAAGTTTCATTCGGCTTCTGCACACAATGCTGCAACTCGGGTAGCCCAGCTGGCCGCTTGCACGTGCCCTCAAAGGTTCTTACGAACACTCGAGATAGCTCTTCCCAGCTCTGTATACTGTCTGGGGCCAACTGAGTCAACCATGCTCGGCTGACCCTTCCAACATAAGAGGGAGGTGCTTCATTGCTATCTCGTCGTTTCCGCCTCCAATTTGAACAGCCACTCGGTAATCTTCAAGCCAAGTTTCAAGCTTTGATTCTCTGGTGAACTTACTAACTCTTGTTGCCAATCTGAAGTTGGGAGGTATCACTGCTGCTCTGATGGCTCTGCCGAAACACTCTGGGCCTGAAACATGTAACCTGCTGCCACTTGGACGATCTCTGCCCAGGTCTTCTCTGTGTGCTCTATTTCAGTCGACCAGGCCTTGGACGAGAATGGATCTCGCATCAAAGCCCGGCTCCCTTGGGTCGACCGGAGCTCTGCACTCGTCCCTGTGACGGTGTTTGTCATCGTTCTGCCGAGGCACGTACGACGCACTCCTCGGAGGAGGCGTTGGCACTCGACGACGATTATCGCGGTTGAACTGATGATCGTACTGCCCACGGCCTTCACGCCACGGGGGCGATCTTGGGCTATGGGCCGAGTGAACTGTATCTGCAACCACGGATCTACTGTGTATCCTATTCCGCGACTGAGACACCGCAGAATTCTGTTCTCCTGCCGCTTGGAGCAGGGCCCGGATCTGCTCCAACCCTCGGCCAGCCTCTGACTGGGAAGGTTGAATCGATTCTGCAATTCGGGCCGCAACAGTGAGGTTCTGAATCGGAGTACGGTATACCTTAGGTGGAGGTGGGAAAAGCTGCCGTCGACTGGAATCAGGAACTCGATCCCAGGATTGCTCGTCGAGAGCGCGCTGCAGGTTCTCCAGCCGAGTGCGCTCCGCCAAGTTGGCCAAGCGCGCCTCCTCCAAGGCCCGAGCCTCGGGAGTTTCCCCAACGATGGGCGTGTGAAGTGCTTCCATGTTGCGACGACAAAGATCCTCCCTCTGTTGCGAAGAGAGAGGTTCGGGATGGTACTCCTTGTGGACCCGTGATGGATCGCCGCCAGCCTCTTCGCCATCCTCGCGGCGAAATCCAGGCGGGCCACGCGGACCGTCGACGATCAAGACCTCAGCCGCCGGATCGCTGCTATTGCACTCAGACGCCGTCTCCGCGGAGCCAGTCGACAGATCGAACAGGCCGTGGAGAGTTTCATCGGGCTCGATTACCGCGACTTGATGAGTGGTTGAACATCGAGCCACCGCATGCTTCACCCACCGCTGAAGCCGTGACCGACCAGATCGCTTGCGGTGGCGAACAACTGGGAGGGAAGATGTTGCTGGAGCCGACTGATATTGAGTCGACGGCTGCCGAAGAAGGACGCCATGAACGCACACGCGAAAGTGCATCGCCCCACGGGCGGGGAGCGCCTCGACATCGAGCGGAGCTTCCTGGAGCCACGCCGAGTCGTTGGCGACGAAAACAAGCGCGCCAATACGGGTCTCGCGGCCCTCAACCATCTCGCCGCCGGAAACCATGATGATGATCGAAAAAACTTGCAACTTCACCAACAAGTCACTAAGACACTTACCCCACGGTGGGTGCCAATTGTCGTGGTTCTAAGTCTGACAGTAGAAAGGGGGGGTAGGTATGGAGAGCCAAGATCTTAGCTATGGCAAAGATGTACACACGAGGTTTATGAGTTCAGGCCCTTCTCGGAGGAAGTAACAGCCCTACGTCTCGATGCCCGGAGGCGGTCGATTGGTTTATGTGTGTGTTGTCTTACAGGGGGTGTGAACCCTTGTCCCAGAGGAGGGGGTGGCTTATATAGAGTGCGCCAGGACCCCCGCCCACCTCCATTACAAGGGGCTTGCCCGGCCGTTGTGCGTTCTTCCGACTCCTGGTCTTCGATATGGTCGAGTCATTCTCCATATGGTCGAGTGAAAGTGGGGAATGACGGTCGAGTGATTATACCGTCGAGTGGATTCTTGGTCTTCTTATCTTCTGGGGTAGTGACCTTGGGTAGGACGTATAGGTCAGGCCTATGACCCTACCCCAGGTCTATATCCTCATCAAGGGGCACACCCTCCCTCCTTGTGGCCGCCTCGTGGCTCTTCTGACTTCATCTCCAAGTCTCCTGGTTGTCTTCTGGTCCAAGAAAAATCATTGCGAAAGTTTTATTCCGTTTGGACTCCGTTTGGTATTCCTTTTCTGTGAAACTCAGAAACAAGGAAAAACAGGAACTAACATTCGGCTCTAGGTTAATAGATTAGTCCCAAAAATAATATAAAATAGCATAATAATGCATATAAAACATCCAAACGGATAATATAATAGCATGGAACAATAAAAAAATTATAGATACATTGGAGATGTATCACTCACCAATGCAGCGATCTCTCGAAGTCTCCTTTTCAAGGACCCGCTGTTAGACAACCACCCCGTGATGAACGAACAATTCCTCCAGTATCGACTAATCTTTGACAGAGGTAGCTCTGTCCATGTTACTCTCCCTGCTCCTTTCCTTTTCGATTACCAGGCAAAACAAAGATATGTTGTCACTAGGGAGGAGGCAGCTGAACACGAGGGGAGAGCGGAGGCGGCTCACCAACATGTCGTAGCTCAGGAGGCATTTGCTGCTGCATCTCAGTACGATCCCAGTTACAACTACAGATATCAGCCAGGCTACCCTTGGCATTAGACCAACTTAGGCCAAAAGCCTAAGCTTGGGGGAGTACGTATTTCTCACTGACTTTACATTCATGTTCACACACTATTCTAGTCGTCGGTGCTCATACTCTTTCATTGTATTATCCATGCTAGTTTAATTTTCTTTTTCTAGCTTTCTTCTTGTGTGTTTGATAAACCTCAATAAAACCCCAAAAAAATTAGTTAGTTTAATTTCCATGCTTGTAGTAGTGATTAAATGAAAACCCAAAAAGATTTCTCGTTCTTCTTCTTGCTTGTTGGGAGCTTTCCCGTGTAAATAGTTTTCTTTTCTTTACTTTACTTTGGGGGTCAAGAGTAGAAGACCATATTGAAAATGTTTAGGGGCTCTCATATGCATGATTATTTATTTAACTTAGAGCCCATATTACTTTGTCTTCTCTCTTGAGTTGAATGCTTGCAGATTCCAGCTTAGTCCAATGCACGTGCACTATTATTATTATACACACTGTTCGGTTGTGCAAGTGAAAGGCAATAATGACGATATATGATGGACTTATTGAGATGAGAAAAGCTGGTATGAACTCGACCTCTCTTGTTTTTGTAAATATGATGAGTTCATCATTCCTGATTCAGCTTATTATGAAGTAAACATATTTGCAATAACATTTAGAGATTATAGTTGCTTGTGACATGCTTGATTAGCTATGAGTTATAATGGTTTACCTTGCGTGCCAACATGCTATTAAAATGATTGTGATGTGGTATGATGGGATGGTATCCTCCTTTGAATGAATTGAGTGACTCGACTTGGCACATGTTCACGCATGTAGTTGAAACAAATCAACATAGCCTTCACGATATTTATGTTCATGGTAGATTATATCCTACTCATGCTTGTACTCAGTGTGAATTAATTTTAATGCATGTTCATGACTGTTGTCGCTCTCTCAGTTGGTCGCTTCCTAGTCTTTTGCTAGCCTTCACCTGTACTAAGCGGGAATATTGCTTGTGCATCCAAACTCCTTAAACCCCAAAGTTGTTCCATATGAGTCCACCATACCTTCCTATATACGGTATCTACCTGCTGTTCCAAGTAAATTTGTATGTGCCAAACTCCAAACCTTCAAACGAAATTCTGTTTTGTATGCTCGAGCAGCTCATTTTTCAACTAGGGCTGTCTGTATCTTCCATGCTAGGTGGGTTTATTCTCAAGAGGAGTGGACTCTGCTCCTCATTCACGAGAAAGGGCCGGTAACCGGGATGCCCAGTCCCATGATCCAAAAAGATCAAAGCAAATCAATATAATTAAACAAAACTCCCCCAGGGCTGTTGTTAGTTGGAGGCACTCGTTTTTTCGAGCAAGCCATGGATTGATGCTTGTTGGTGGTGGGGGAGTATAAACTTTTACCATTCTATTTGGGAACCGCCTATAATGTATGTAGTATGGAAGATATCGCCATCTCATAGTTGTCGTGTTGACAGTGAAAGTATGCCGCTCAAAATGTTATTCATCTCTATTTCAAAATCGAGCTCTGGCACCTCTACAAATCCCTGCTTCCCTCTACGAAGGGCCTATCTATTTAATTTTATGTTGAATCATCATCCTTCTTATTAAAAAGCACCCGCTGGAGAGCACACTGTCATTTGCATTCATTACTATTGGTTTATATTGGGTATGACTTGACTGGATCTCTTTTACCATGAATTACAATGTTTAGTGAGTCCTTGTTCTTTAAAGGTGCTCTGCATTTATGTTTTGCGGTCTTAGAAAGGGCTAGTGAGATACCATCTTGTATATTATGATTGTTTTGAGAAAGTGTTGTCATCCGAGTTTTATTATTATTGCTCGCTAGCTGATTATGCCATTGATATGAGTAATTGTGAGACCTAAATGTTATTGTGAGTATGGTTAGTTCATAATACTTGCTGAAACTTGAATGCTGGCCTTGCATATTTACAACAACAAGAGCAAATAGAGTTTGTAAAAGTTTTTCTTTATCACTTTCAGTTTATCAACTGAATTGCTTGAGGACAAGCAAAGGCTTAAGCTTGGGGGAGTTGATACGTCTCCAACGTATCTACTTTTCCAAACACTTTTGCCCTTGTTTTGGACTCTAATTTGCATGATTTGAATGAAACTAACCCGGACTGGCGCTGTTTTCAGCAGAACTGCCATGGTGTTGTTTATTATGCAGAAAACAAAAGTTCTCGGAATGACCTGAAAATCCACGGAGATAAGTTTTGGAAAACATAAAAAATACTGGCGAAAGAATCAAGTCCAGGGGGGCCACACCCTGTCCACGAGGGTGGGGGCGTGCCCTCCCCCTGGGCGCGCCCCCTGTCTCGTGGGCCCCCTGATGCTCCACCGACCACAACTCCAACTCCATATATTCCGTCTCGCAGAGAAAAAAATTAGAGAGAAAGTTTCATCACGTTTTATGATACGGAGCTGCCGCCAAGCCCTAATCTCTCTCGGGAGGGCTGATCTAGAGTCCGTTCGGGGCTCCGAAGAGGGGGATTCTTCGCCGTCGTCATCATCAACCATCCTCCATCACCACTTTCATGATGCTCACCGCCGTGCGTGAGTAATTCCATCATAGGCTTGCTGGACGGTGATGGGTTGGATGAGATTTACCATGTAATCAAGTTAGTTTTGTTAGGGTTTGATCCCTAGTATCCACTGTGTTCTGAGATTGATGTTGCTATGACTTTGCTATGCTTAATGCTTGTCACTAGGGCCCGAGTGCCATGATTTCAGATCTGAACCTATTATGTTTTCATGAATATATGTGAGTTCTTGATCCTATCTTGCAAGTCTATAGTCACCTATTATGTGTTATGATTCGACAACCCCGAAGTGACAATAATCGGGATACTTCTCAGTGATGACCATAGTTTGAGGAGTTCATGTATTCACTATGTGCTAATGCTTTGTTCCGGTTCTCTATTAATAGGAGGCCTTAATATCCCTTAGTTACCACTAGGACCCCACTGCCACGGGAGGGTAGGACAAAAGATGTCATGCAATTTCTTTTCCATAAGCACGTATGACTATATTCGGAATACATGCCTACATTACATTGATGAATTGGAGCTAGTTCTGTGTCACCCTATGTCATAGCTATTACATGAGGAATCGCATCCGACATAATCATCCATCACTGATCCAATGCCTACGAGCTTTTCACATATTGTGCTTCGCTTATTTACTTTTCCGTTGCTACTTTTACAACTACTACAAAACTATTATCTTTACTTTTGCCATTGTTACCATTACTATCATACTACTTTGCTACTAAATACTTTGTTGCAGATACTAGGTTATCCAGGTGTGGTTGAATTGACAACTCAACTTCTAATACTTAAGAATATTCTTTGGCTCCCCTTGTGTCGAATCAATAAATTTGGGTTGAATACTCTACCATCGAAAGCTGTTGCGATCCCCTACACTTGTGGGTTATCACCCCCCTGTATTTGGCATGGGTGGGGTCCTTTGGGATAGCACCTCCCCGGTCTCTTTGGTGATCGGAGGGGGTGCAGCTTCCGATGCGCCTCTGCTCTCCGCCAAATCAGTTGGCGGAGAAGTACCCTCGGACATCTGGTCATTGGGGTGGTCGCGTGTCAAGCTGCAACGTAAGGGCACACATATTTTTAGTAATGGGTTAGTAAAACTGTTACCAGGACAGTCTTCGGACTCTTACCTTTCGGCGCGGGGCTTGACTCTAGGAACCCGCTCCGGGATCTTCTCTAAGGCTGCTGATGACCCACATGTATAAGGGATCTGTCGTAGTCCTTTCGATAAGTAAGAGTGTCGAACCCAACGAGGAGCAAAAGGAAATGACAAGCGATTTCAGCAAGGTATTCTCAGCAAGCACTGAAATTATCGGTAACAAATAGTTTTGTGATAAGATAATTCACAACGGGTAACAAGTGACAAGTGTAACAAAGGTGCGGCAAGGTGGCCCAATCCTTCTTGTAGCAAAGGATAAGCATGGACTAACTCTTATATAAAGCAAAGCTCTCCCGAGGACACATGGGAATTATTGTCAAGCTAGTTTTCATCATGCTCATATGATTCACATTCGTTACTTTGATAATTTGATATGTGGGTGGACTGGTGCTTGGGTGCTGTCCTTACTTGGACCAGCCTCCCACTTATGATTAACCCCTCTCGCAATCATCCGCAACTACGAAAGAAGAATTAAGATAAATCTAACCATAGCATGAAACATGTGGATCCAAATCAGCCCTTACAAAGCAACACATAAACTAGGGTTTAAGCTTCTATCACTCTAGCAACCCATCATCTACTTATTTTTACTTCCCAATGCATTCCCCTAGGCCCAAATCATGGTGAAGTGTCATATAGTCGACGTTCACATAACACCACCAGAGGAAAGACAACATACATCTCATCAAAATATCGAATGAATACCAAATTCACATGATTACTTATAACAAGACTTCTCCCATGTCCTCAGGAACAAACGTAACTACTCACAAAGCATGTTCATGTTCAAGATCAGAGGGTATTGAATATCATTAAGGATATGAACATATGATCTTCCACCGAATAAACCAACTAGCATCAACTACAAGGTGTAATCAACACTACTAGCAACCCACAGGTACCAATATGAGGTTTTGAGAGAAAGATCGGATATAAGAGATGAACTAAGGCTTGAGAGGAGATGGTGCTGGTGAAGATGTTGACGGAGGTTGACCCCCTCTCGATGAGAGGATCGTTGGTGATGACGATGGCTTCGATTTCCCCCTCCGGGAGGGAAGTTTCCCTGGCAGAATAGCTTCAACGGAGCCCTAGATTGCTTCTGCCCAGGTTCCGCCTCGAGACTGTTGTCGGTGTCAAAACCGGCGGATCTCGGGTAGGGGGTCCCGAACTGTGAGTCTAAGGCTAATGGTAACAGGAGGCGGGGGACACAATGTTTACCCAGGTTCGGGCCCTCTCTATGGAGGTAATACCCTACTTCCTGCTTGATTGATCTTGATGATATGAGTATTACAAGAGTTGATCTACCACAAGATCGTAGAGGCTAAACCCTAGAAGCTAGCCTATGATTCTGGATTGTTGTTGTCCTATGGACTAAACCCTCCGGTTTATATAGACACCGGAGGGGGCTAGGGTTACACAGAGTCGGTTACAGAGAAGGAAATCTACATATCCGAATTGCCAAGCTTGCCTTCCACGCAAAGGAGAGTCCCACCCGGACACGGGACGAAGTCTTCACTCTTGTATCTGAAAGTGCGTTATATCGACTAGAGGGGGGGTGAATAGGCGATTTTTAAGAATTCTTCACTGAGGAATTTGCTGGTGAGGAAATTCCTTAGCGAAGAACTACTTGCAGCAGAATATGTACTCAGGAGTAAACATAACAGGAGACACACATAGTCAGCATGATGAAATGAAGACTAAAAACAGAGTACGGAAAGCGTAAACACAGGATAGCAAGATGAAGACAAAGCGATGAAGAAATTGAACGAGGAATTTGTGAAAGTCTTGATCCAAAGTCTTCAAGCACAGATATGAACAACATTCAACAGAATGAGGAAATGGAAGAGTTGAGGAAATAGAACCAATCGGTTGGTGAAGACAATGATTTGGTAAACCAGTTCCAACTGCTGCTCTCGGTTATGCGTCTGGTTGGAGCGGCCGAGTATTTAAACTCGAGGACACACAATCCGGACACCCGATCTACGAGCAACTCAGACACCCATCCTCACCGTATTCTCCTTGAACTAAGACCACGCAAGCCTCGTCCAATCACTCGTGGTAAGTCTTCAAGTGACTTCCAAACCTTCACAGACTTGGTCACTCGGCGATCCACAATTCCTCTTGGATGCTCTAGACCTTGACGCCTAACCGTCTGGAAGAATCACAGTCTTCAAAGGTAACAAGCGTCGGATCCACGCAGGATCAATTTCTTCAGTGATGCTCAATCACTTTGGGTTTGTGGGGGTTTGGCTTTGGGATTTTCCTCACTTGATGATTTTCGCTCAAAGTCCTCGGAGGATGGGTTGCTCTCAAATGACAAGTGTCAAGTTCTCTCGGAGCAGCCAACCAGCTAGTGGTTGTAGGGGGTGGCTATTTATAGCCTAGGGAGCAGCCCGACATGATAAGACATAAATGCCCTTCAATGATATGACCGTTAGGTGGATAAGATATTTTGGGACAGTGGCCAAGAAGACAAAGAACGGTCGGAAATTTGACTCTCAAATTCCTCGGGGCTATCTTGTTCCTCATCGTAGGCAATTCGACTGGCGAATTCCTAACTCCTCGATCGAGCAAAGTCCTCGAGGAATGTAAGAACTGCGTCTCATCATCGATGAATTTGATGAATCGTATGAGATTTCAATGGCTTCACTCAAGGGATTGGTAGGTGTAGGATTTTGAGTTGAGCATCACATGGAAATTTTTCCTTAGTATTTCCTCGACCCCCTTTAATAGTACGGTGTTTCCTATGACTCAAGAAGGAGAAAATGAAACTACGAAAACAAAAGTCTTCACGCTTCATATTCCTCGAATGAATACCAAGTATTCAAGGTCACACCAATTTCTTCACTTTCAAAGTCTTCGGAAAGTCTTCAGAATATCAAAGTCTTCAGTTGAAGAACTTCATTTTTAGGAATTCGACTTTCTCTGTAAATATCAAACTCCTCATAGACTTATAGACCTGTGTACACTCACAAGCGATCAGTTACTTAACCTATAAGTCTTCAATACACCAAAATCACTAAGGGGCACTAGATGCACTTACAATCTCCCCCTTTTTGGTGATTGATGACAACATAGGTTAAGTTTTCAACGGGGATAAACATATGAAGTGTAAATACTCATATTGAGGAATTTGATTGCAAGATATAGAAGAACTCCCCTAATATGTGCATAGTGAGGAATTTGCTTTTGAGGCATTGCACATTTGAAGAATCGAATCATGGAGATCTCCCCCTATATCTTGTAATTCATACACGCATTTGATATATAATATGAAGAATTTGAAATGCATGATGAAATATGGTGCCTGATGAGATTCACATCGTGCAATAATATTAACGAGGAATAAGCATGCAGAATATCACATCAAAGTTTGAGCTCGAAGCATCAAAAGCATCGAGCACGCACCAAAAGTATAAAGGCACCATCGGTTTAAGATTACAACTCAATCCAATAAAAGTTTGGAAGAACGAGAGTTGTAACTTAATAAAAAGCCCATAATATAAACCGGCGAAGACTAACTCAGATTTCTCCCCTTTGTCATCAAATGACCAAAAGGATCGGCGAGGACTAACGCCTCAAGATTTTCAAGTTGATGGAGGCGCCCGGCGTTGTCGGGTTGGTTGTTGAAGTAGGGCCTGCCGCAGATGTCGTCCAAATCTTCATGTTCATCGGTTTCACGCGATGAAGAATAAGAGCTAGCCACCGATCGGGAACTTTGACTCTCTTGAATTTCTTGAGGTGGTGTAGACCACCAAATGCTTCCCGAGACCCATAGTCTTCAATTCTTCCGCGGAATATACATGATTGAGAACAGCCCAGTGCGGTTGAGGGTTTCATGAAGGTAGTACTGATTTTCTTCACCGCATTATGTGTTGAGGTCATGTTGTGAAGAATTGCAGCAAATTGACGCTTCACCCATTTCGATTATGTTCAACCTTCCGATGAAGACTAAGGAGTAACTCACGGTCGATCATCACCACAGGTCTTTGTTGCTTGAGGCTTTTGCTTGGCTAAGGTATTTGCGGCGGTGTCATGTGTTGCGAATCGTCATTGGTGGAGTAAGATGTAGCGAGACGGAATTGACCATCCAATGGACGAGTGCCTTCATCAATCACAGCGCTGCCTTGCCCTTATCATCGATGATGAAACCGGTAAACTTGAGGACTTCAATGGGCGGCAAGTAGCTGCCATGGTTCAGAGTGTCAGCCTTGTAATTCAGTGAAGATCTTGCCCTTATGAATCTCATAATCCAAGGCGCATATGGCTTCAGCTCAAAAGGCGACATTACAACATTAGCCAGAGTCCTCATGAAGAAATCATGGAAGTTGACAGGAACGCCATGAATGATATTGAAAAGCATGTTCTTCATGATGCCAACGACATCTTCATCATTTGAGTCGTGGCCTTTGATGGGACTCATTGTCTTCGTCAAGATTCTATAGACAGTCCGAGGCACATACAGCAATTCCTTGACGAGGAATTTGGTTCGAGGGGCATGCCCTGGCTTCAAGGGCTTCATGAGCACTTGCATAAAGTGATCAGACAGTTCGCGATCATTGTAGATGCAACGTGCAGTTTCATGGGGAGGATCAAGAGGAAGGACACGAAGCAATTCAGTTGCTGGTGCCTTGTAGTGAGTATTTTCGTCATCAATCCAGCACCCATGAATTGATATCTTGACATCTCCGTGATGTGCGGGGTGGCATAGAACGAAGAATGAGTTCTTCATTCCATCCACGATATATCGGTCAGAAATTCAGCAGCCTGCATCGTGAATAACTCGAGGACTGGCTCAAAGCATGGCAATGATTCCATATCCACATGAGGAATATGCTCATGATCGAAGATTTTGTCCTTGTCAAAAGCACCGAGGAATAGAAGTTGGCTTGAGTTGGAGTCGAGCGTCTTTTCCTCATGCGGCGAGTCATATGGATTATAAGCGATGAAGAACACATGCTCGTAAAAGAAGTCTTCAGCCTTGAATTTTTGCTTGCTCGAGAACGGATTCTTGGTTTGGGCGAGAGGAATGTCGATGATTTGCAGCACAACCTCGGGAATCACGATCTCGGTTCTTGGTGAGAATTTCTGGTTCCTCTTCTTGTGCTGTTTGGGGATCAAGTGAAGGGTTCTTCAGCACTAGCGGCTGGAATTTCCTCATTAACAGAAGATGTGGGATGAGTTTCTTCAGAGTCCAATTGAACAGTTGTAGCCTGGGACTGAGGAACTTGTTGAATCAGAGTGAAGCGAGGAGTATTGGGATGCTGACTTTCCCAAAAGTCATCGTTCATCACTGGTATAGTGCACCCAATATCCACGTCTTCATCTTCTTTTTCAATTTCCTCAACACCAGCCTCTTCAGCTGTGAACTGAGGCATGGGTGAGGAAACAACTGGTGAGGAAGGGAATGTTTCCACTTCAATTTCTTCATCAAACTGTTCTGAGGTAGCAATAGATTGATTATCTTCATCAGATCCGCTTGGGATCTTGTAATCTTCTCCATAAGGAACAATTTCCTTAGACGACATGGAGGAAATGGGAATGGCATCAATGGGATTTTCAAGAGAGCTGGTCATTGGCTTCATTTTCTTCGTAGCCGAAGAATTTGACGCAGTTGATGCCTTCCTCTTCCTCACTGCAACTCGCTCTGCAGCCTTTGTCTTCCTCACTTCATAGGCAGAAGGAAGAATTGGAGTTGGTGTTGGCGCATGAGGAGCTGAGGACGTGGTTCGTTTCTTGGTATGGCTAGTGCGATTGCCCTCATCTCTTGATTTCTTGAGCACACCACTAGTGGATGCCACAGGAATTTTTCAGCGGTGGAATGGAGTCATCAGCCTGGAACTTGTATTCTCATCGGCAAGCTGAAAGTCATCAGCGATGTTGGCATGTTCTTGACGGGATGAGCGAGTCTTGACTGAGGATTTTCTTGTTGCGATGGGGCTGCAATAGCTTGTCATTTTCTTCGTCAAATTGATGAATCTCACCTTGGCTCCTTGCCAATCAAGCATTATAAGCATCGAAATCCTTCTTTGAGGGCTTGGATTTCAGATTGAGCTTTGAGAAGTTCTTGAGAGTCAAGTTGACGATGTTCTTCCTCGAAGCTTCTCCTTTACGCTTGTGCTCTCTTTAGTTCACGAGCCTTTTCAAATTTCCATTTCTCTTGAGCGATGAAATGGTTCAAGATATGACTTTGACCAGAGTCGAGGCGATCGTATAGGAGTGTTTGGATCCGATGCCATAGGTCGATGAAGTCAAGGATCTTCTTGGATCCGAAGCGAGGCACGATTGTTCCTTTGGCTCTAGCGGCCTTTGTCGATCTGTCTCGATGATTTCGCAAGTTCTTCATCGAGGCTTCATCATCGAGGGCACGTTGAATGCAACTGTTTCTTTCTAGGACTTGGCGAGGACCACGTCCAGCGGTTGCTTTTGTCTTTAGCAGAGTGGGACTGATGAGGACATTGGTGCAGTGAGGAACTTCTTTGAGACACGAAGCAATTGAGAAACCCCGAGTCCTTTGACATGTAGCGGATGCACAGGAGTTGAGGACTTGGAGGAGCTGCCGAGGATTTTGAGTGAGCAGCGGCGATCGAGGAATTTGCCGTGAGGGCGCGTGAGGAACTGGGCCGTGAGGGCGCTGATGGTGAAGCACTTGGCTTGCGAGCAGGCTTCTTGGCATTGATTTCCTCGCTTGACCGAGGTCTCGGCGACAATGCAGCAAAAAAATCCTCATTGAATTTCCTCACTTTGCCTCCTTGGCATGTCTTGCCAATTTGGCTTGGCGCTGGACCATTCTTCAGGAAAGTCTTCACCACGCTTGATCTTTGGTGGGATCAACGACTTGGCAGTGCCAAAGGAGCTCTTGGGCATGGAGGATTTAAGGCGAATTTCTCATGTACTTGGGAGTAACATAGCGATATTCCCTCCATTCTCGTGCCCATCTTCTTTCTATCCTATGTATCGCACTTTGCGCTGATTTTTAGGTCTCCTTGCCAAACTTGGCTTCATCAGGTGTCAGATAATCTTTGTAAATTTCATCAGAATCTCAAAGGCGGTCATGACCTCCGGTTTCTTTCCTCCCTTCTGCGGTCTCTTGCCTTCCGCCATTTTCTTGGATGAGGAATTTGAACTATAGAGCACTCTGAAGAAGTATGCAGTTTTTCTTGAGGAACGCTGCAAATGAGTTAAGTTGATGAGAACCTAGTGATTCAAAGAATGGACATGAGTACCGTGAGCGAGTGTAGGTGCGAGGAATTTGGAGAGGTCATATCGTTCTCGGAAGATTTTTCAAAAAGACAAGTTTTGAGGAATTTGACCAGTTGAGCCTTGAGGAATTTCACTAAGCGTTTTGTCTTAGGTTCGAGTTGTCTGATTGAAAATCCGCACAATTGAGGAATCTTGAAGAAATGAATGCTTAGAGAGATAAATCAAGAGCATATAGTGTGTGAGGTGTTCATATGTGAAGATTTGAAGAACAAAAACACCTTTGAAGATTTTCGAAAGATTTGAGAATCAAAGTGAGTAATAAAAGTGACTTTTAATTACCCGAATCAAGAACACGACGAACAGAGATGAACTGTAGTGAAGTTCAATCACGTTAGATCTCCCACGCCCTAACTTGGCGAGGGAGACGGCTACGGCGGCGGCGGAGTGAAGATTTCCGCGACGGCGCGAAATACGACGGCGACGAGGTCGAGGCGGTGAAGCTCTTCCTCACCGGCGGTGATGGAGTAGCGCGGCGCTAGGGTTTGAGGAGAGCTCGGCGAGAGACAATGACGGCGGAGTAAATGAAGTAGGGAAGGGAGAGGGGTATTTATAGCCACGGTAAAAACTGTTCGTTCGAAGATTTTGGGACGAACATGCCCCTGCCCTTTCTTCTTCACGCGACATGTGTCACCCACGCATTGTGCAGATGAGATCGTGTAAGATCGTGGGTAAATAAACTAATGTATCGTGGGAAGCGGAACGGTTTGAGCGGTAAAACCGGAAATCTAGATAAGATTTGCTTAAAAATTTAGTTCGCAATTTCTTGACTGTCAAGGACACAATGAAGACTTTGAGCGAGTTTCAATCGAACGCACATGAAGAATTTGTGAATAGATTGGGTTGAGTATAGCATAGAGGGGAAGGGTCCGATCACATTCATTAGCGAAATCACAACTTGAAGAAATAGCAATAAGTGAATCTTGTAAGGACATAAACTCATATATATATATAGCCAATGAAGAAAAACAGCGGAAATATTGAAGATTTTGCAAAGTTGAAGAATTTGAAAAACTGAGGAATTTCAAAATGAGGAAAAACTCAAATTGAAGATTTTCAACTTTTGTGGTGGCGTATTCCATCATAAGAATGATGATTTGGACACAGCGTACAATTGTCGTAGGGTTCTGAGAATCAAATTCTTCATTAATTTCATCACACTTAGAGTGTTATTCTTCATTGATTGAAGAAAACATTTCTTCATGTGTTGCACATCTAAGTCATCAATTCTGCATAAGAGTTAGGATGTGTGTCCTTTTCAAAGAACATTCGAAGATTCTATGATATTTAGCTCACACCGCAACTTGCTAAATCTCTTCTCATCCAAGGGCTTAGTGAAGATATCAGCTAGCTGTTCTTCAGTCTTCACATGCTCGATGGAGATATCACCCTTCAACACATGATCACGAAGAAAATGATGACGGATCTGGATGTGCTTAGTCTTCGAGTGCTGAACTGGGTTGTGAGCAATCTTGATGGCACTCTCATTGTCGCAGAGGAGAGGCACATTCTTCACGTTAGCGCCATAGTCCTTGAGGTTTGCTTCATCCAAAGCAGCTTGAGCACAGCATGAGCTAGCAGCAATGTATTTAGCTTCAGCGATGAAGCGGTGATCGCAGATTCTGTTTCTTCGAGGACCAACGGACCAAAGATCGTCAGGAAATGACAAGTGCCGATGTTGACTTGCGGTCCACACGATCACCAAAGATAGTCGAGTCGAAATATCAATGAGATCAAAAGCAGAGCCCTTGGGGTACCATAATCCTAGTGTTGGTGTGTGAGCTAGATATCGAAGAATATGCTTCACACCTTATGGTGTGATTCCTTGGTGCAGCTTGAAATCGGGCACACATGCAAACACTAAGCATTATATCTGGCCTAGATGCACATAAGTACAATAAAGAACCAATCATGGGCGGTATACCTTGTGATCAAGTCAATACCATTTTCATCGATTGCATAGATGGCCATTTGTGGGCATAGGAATTTTGACGCCTTTGCAATCTTGCATGCGAATTTCCTCGATACATCTTTGAGGTATTTCTCTGAGATATGAATATGCCATTGTCTTTCTTGATTTAATTTGAAGACCTAAGAAGAATTTCAATTCTCCCATCATAGACATTTGATATTCTTCACTCATCATATAGGCAAATTCATCACTATATCGTTGGTTAGTACAGCCAAAGATAATATCATCAACATATATTTGGCACACAAACAGTTCACCATCATATGATTTAGTAAAAGAGTAGGGTCGAGTGAACTGGTGTGAAACCATTCTTCACGAAGAATTCCTTCAATGTGTCATACCACGCCCGAGGGCTTGCTTGAGGCCATAGAGGGCCTTATTGAGTCTGAAGACTTTGTCGAGATTCTTGGGATCTTCAAAACACGGGGTTGAGCAACATATACTTCTTCCTCAAGCTTACCATTGAGGAATGCACTTTTCACATCCATTTGATATAAGATGATATCATGATGGTTAGCATAGGCAAGTAAAATGCACGAATAGCCTCAAGTCTAGCAACAGGTGCAAAAGTTTCATCGAAATCAATTCCTTCAACTGTGTGTAGCCTTGAGCTACTAGTCGTGCTTTATTCCTCACCACAAGGCCATTTTCATCTTGCTTGTTGCGGTAGATCCACTTTGTGCCAATGATATTATGCTTGCGAGGATCAGGCGATTGACCAATTCCTGACATTGTTCAACTCGAATGATGTAATTCTTCTTGCATAGCCTGAATCCACTCGGCTCGAAATGCTTCATCTACCTTAGTGGGCTCTGTGATAGAGACAAAAGCATAGTGCCCACAAAAGTTAGATAAGTGTGAGGCTTTTGGCGTGTGAGAGGACCTCAGTGCGCTAATGTCATCGATGATCTTCTCCACTTGCACTTCTTTTGCAGCGCGTGGATGAGTTGGTTGTCGTTGAGGATTTTGATCAGCATTTTCTTGACACCATTTTCCTCATCATCTTGGGTGCATCAGCTCGGCGTTCTTCATGAACAGGAATGAATTCTTGAAAGAGATTCTTGATGAGGAATGACATCCTCGGTTGCCTTGAGCTTGATAGCATCCTCGGTGCTGGTTCATCTAACACGGAAGGTAGGTGCTCTCTTTGCGAGCCATTAGTTTCATCGAACCGCACATCTACAGTGTCAACAATCTTGTGAAGAACAATGTTGAAGACTCTGTAGGTGTGCGATTCCTTTCCGTAACCAAGCATAAAACCTTCATGTGCTTTCGGTGCAAATTTAGAGTTGTGGTGAGGATCTCTAATCCAACATTTAGCACCGAAGACTTTGAAATAACTCACATTGGGTTTCTTGTTAGTGAGGAGTTCATAGGCAGTCTTCTTGAAGAATTTGTGAAGATATACTCTGTTGATGATGTGGCAGGCAGTATCAATTGCATCAATCCAAAAACGCTGAGGCGTTTTGTATTCATCAAGCATAGTGCGAGCCATCTCAACAAGAGTTACGTTCTTGCGCTCCACGACGCCATTCTCACGAGGAGTATAGGGAGCAGATAATTCATGAGTAATACCAAGTTCATCAAGATAAGCATCAAGACCAGAATTCTTGAACTCGGTTCCATTGTCACTTCTGATATGCTTGATCTTCACACCAAAGTTGGTTGAAGCCCTCGAGGAAAATCGTTTGAAGACTTCACGCACTTCATGTTTGTAAGTAACAATGTGTACCCATGTATATCAAGAATAATCATCAACAATGACAAAACCATATAGAGATGCATCATTAGTGACTCTTGAATAATGATTAGGTCGAAGAGGTCCATGTGAAGCAATTTGAATGGACGGGTAGTGGTCATGATAGTCTTATTTGGATGCTTGGCCTTGGTCATTTTCGGCTTCACATGCTCCGCATAAGTGATCCTTGAGGAATTTGACATTCTCAATGCCAATGACATGCTTCTTCTTTGCAAGCGTGTTCAAATTCCTCATGCTGCATGACCAAGTCGTCGATGCCATAGCCAGCCTACGAAGCTTTTGCAAGTAGACACACGGCTGGTTGTGGTCTTGTAGAAAATCAACAATATCTGATCTCCTCTCCTAAAGCCTTGAAGACTTTGGAATTGTCGACTTCCATAATCACAACACAGCGATATTTGCGAAGACAACAACCATATCAAGATCACAAAGCATTGAGGCTGACATGAGATTGTATCCTAAGGACTCAACAAGCATGACTTTGTCCATGTGCTTATCCTTAGAGATAGCAACCTTACCAAGACCCAATACGACTTTTGCCTTTGTCGGCAAAGATGATATGCTTGAGAGATGAAGGTGATAAGGAGCATCCATCAATAGATTCTTGTCACCGGTCATGTGATTTGTACATCCACTATCGAGGACCCATTCGGTGGTTTTGGGTTGATCATCCTGCAGATGAATTAGTGTAGCTTACAATCTCATATGCTTCATCGATGAAGAATATGATATCAAGTTCATCGATGAATTTCATCAAGCGATAAATGAGATATAGCGAGATGAGGGCGTGTGAAATGAAAGTTCATTTCATCATGATTCGCTGCGTCCTTTCGAACATTTTATCGGGTCCCGACAAATTCTTGAGCGTTAGAGCACGTCCGGAGACTGACCTCTGCAGAAGAGATTAGTTCTTTTCTTCACCACCCACATCGGAGGGTGGCAAAGAGTTCATCATCCTGCGAGCACCATGTGAGAAAGGTGGCAAAGATGCCAAACCATTTAAGCTTAGCATAAGAGGGGTTAGGGTATGCATATGAATAAGCGAGTAATTCTTGAGGACTTATGAACATAATGGTTTGAAGAATAATGCATATTCATAGCCCTTAGCTCTACCTGCGAGACGAGTTGTTATACGATGATAATCATATGAGGACTTTGATCCAGTTGAGAATTTGATCCTCGTGAAGAATTTGGTCCATATGAGGACTTGGATCCATATGAAGAGTTTGGTCCATATGGAGAATTTGATCTGGGGTTCTGTTCTTCACGGTGGTGTCATGAGGACATTCACGAAGACTTTCAACACAGCTTTTGGGAACCAGATTTTCTTCATAGGGAACCGTTCTGCGATTAGTGCCAACATATCTAGCAAATACTTCACCATTCGATTTTTGAACAGTTTATAGTTGGAGTCAAATGACTCATCGAAGAATGAGGAGATTCACATGTAAAGCGGATAAGTTAGATGGATCAATTGGAGGTCCCTTTGCAGAACCCATGAGGTTTTGGGATCTTGCTCGGGCTTCAATATGTTCCATCGGCATTGAGTTTCCTCTCAAAGGCAATACCCTCTTTCCTAGGGTTTCTGTTGAGGATCTGCTTTTGAGCACATCACAAAGTGTCGATGCCCTTTGAGGCTTTTGTACATGCTGTCATGTACAATTCCTTCAACCTGCATTGTCGATGATACTAGCAATGTCCTCGGATGAGGAATTAGTGATAGCGAGGCAGATGAAGAATTTGTAACATTTGAAGCATTTGAACATTCAGGTGAAGAATTAGCAGATTCACGTTCATTGCACTTTAAGCATGGAGGAACAAATTCTTCCTGAAAAGTGCTGATTTGTTGAGCTAGTAATGAATCGCGCTCCTTCTGAAGATCTTCATAACACACTCTTAGCTTTTCAAGATCTTCCTTTCTTTGAATAGCTTCAAGAGAAAGCTTCTCATGATCTGACAAGAGGGTATTATGTTGATCTTGAAGGACGTCAAACTTGGAGTGAATTTTCTGAAGACATTCACCCAATGCTTTTGACTGATCCATTTCTTTGCGCAACATATTATCACTTCTTTCTAGCATATCTTGAGTTTGTTCTAAAGCGGTTTGTTGTTTAGTGGCAATGCAAATAAGTTTGGTATAGCAGGATTCAATATCATCATCAGATTCATCATTGTCAGATTCATTATCACACGACTCGGATGAGGAGCATTCGGTTACCTCAGCACCGTTTGCCATGAGACAAGATGCAGAAGATGATGATTCTGGCTCGAAAGTCATCGTATTGAGAGATTCCTTGAAGTCCTCAAACCAGGGATCATGACGAGTTCGATGACCTTCATAGACATCAGAGATTCAGTCCTAGATGAGCTTTGAATTGCCAAGATGCATAATTAGCGAATTGATTTACGGATAGGCGAGGCGGATGATATCCTTCGCTATAATATCAAGTCGAGTGTACTTGCGAATATCATCGGCATTAGCCATCTTGCATAGATCGATAAGACCAATCTCGATGACGGTCCACAGCTCGCTGTTCTTTGCCATGAGCGCTTCCTCATCATGGCCTTCCACTTGGGATAGTCATGACCGTCAAAGATAGGGCATGTCACTTTCTTCATACTGCGGTCGACATAACTAAAACTCGGGCGGTTAAACCAAAATCACACGAACAAGGGAGTACCTTGCTCGATACCAATTGAAAGTCGTTATATCGACTAGAGGGGGTGAATAAGGCGATTTTAAGAATTCTTCAGGGAATTTCTTTGGTGAGAAATTCCTTAGCGAAGAACTACTTGCAATGGAATATGTACTTAGGAGTAAACATAACGGGATACACACATAGTCGGCATGATGAAATGAAGACTAAAAGCAGTCGGAAAGCGTAAACACGGGATAACAAGATGAAGACAAAGCGGTGAAGAAATTGAACGAGGAATTTGTGAAAGTCTTGATCAAAGTCTTCAAGAACAGATATGAACAACATTCAACACAGAATGAGGAAATGGAAGAGTTGAGGAAATAGAACCATCGGTTGGTGAAGACAATGATTTGGTAAACCAGTTCAAGCTGCTGTCTCGGTTGTATGTCCAGTTGGGCGGTGAGTATTTAAACTTCGAGGACACACAGTCCGGACACCCGATCTCTGAGCGCAACTCAGGACACCCGATCCTCACCGTATTCTCCTTGAACTAAGACCACGCAGCCTCGTCCAATCACTCGTTGTAAGTCTTTAGGTGACTTCCAAACCTTCACAGACTTGGTCACTCGGCGATCCACAATTCCTCTTGGATGCTCTAGACCTTGGCGCCTAACCGTGCGGAAGAATCACGTCTTCAAAGGTAACAAGCGTCGGATCCACGCAGGATCAATTTCTTCAGTGATGCTCAATCACTTTGGGTTTGTGGGGGTTTGGCTTTGGGATTTTCCTCACTTGATGATTTCCGCTCAAAGTCCTCGGAGGATGGGTTGCTCTCAAATGACAAGTGTCAAGTTCTCTCGGAGCAGCCAACCAGCTAGTGGTTGTAGGGGGCTGCTATTTATAGCCTAGGGAGCAGCCCGACATGATAAGACATAAATGCCCTTCAATGATATGACCGTTAGGTGGATAAGATATTTTGGGACAGCTGGCGCGCAGCACAGCAACAGTCGGAAATTTGACTCTCAAATTCCTCAGGGCTATCATGTTCCTCACCGTGTAGGCAATTCGCACTGGCGAATTCCTAACTCCTCGATCGAGCAAAGTCCTCGATGAGCGGAAGAACTGCATCTCATCATCATGAATTTGATGAATCGTATGAGATTTCAATGGCTTCACTCGAAGGGATTGGTAGGTGTAGGATTTTGAGTTGAGCATCACATGGAAATTTTTCCTTAGTATTTCCTCGACCCCCTTTAACAGTACGGTGTTTCCTATGACTCAAGAAGGAGAAAATGAAACTATGAAAACAAAAGTCTTCACGCTTCATATTCCTCGAATGAATACCAAGTAATCAAGGTCACACCAATTTCTTCACTTTCAAAGTCTTCAGAAAGTCTTCAGAATATCAAAGTCTTCGGTTGAAGAACTTCATTTTTAGGGGTCGACTTTCTCTGTAAATATCAAACTCCTCATAGACTTATAGACCTGTGTACACTCACAAACGCATCAGTTACTTAACCTATAAGTCTTCAATACACCAAAATCACTAAGGGGCACTAGATGCACTTACAGTTACTTCATAGTCCAACAGTCCGGCATAAGCATATAGTCCGGCTGTCCGAGGACCCCCTAATCCAGGACTCCCACAGTAGCCCCTGAACCAGACTTCAATGACGATGAGTCCGACGCGCAGATTGTCTTCGACATTGCAAGGCGGGTTCCTTCTCTGAATACTCCAAAGAAGATCTTGAACACAAGAATCGTGTCCGGCTCTGCAAAACAAATTCCACATACCACCGTAGAGAGCACAATATTCCATGAGTCTAATCTACTAACAACTTTTCACAGCATGACATCACGCCACGGCTCGGTCATTATTCGAACCGTTTTCTCGACCAGCTACTGCACATCTTGCGAGGCGGTTTTATTGGCACGTCTTGTCGAAGCAGAGATCATGTCCCCTTATCATAGGATTCTCATTAATACGGGTGTGTGTAACCCAACCGCGCCATCAACACGACGCTTGGGGAATAAGCGAGTTTACAGGGCAAGAGGGGAGGCGCATAGTTTCTACCGCCTTTATAAAGAGATAAGGATTCCCCTTTTCACCCACGCCTTCTTCTTCCTCTGCTCATCCATTGTCGAGCTCCAACGCCCAAGCTTTCACCTTCTCCACAAAGTCATTCCGAGCATGTCCGGAGCGGGAGGCAAGTGGATGGCCTCCTCCTTATGGAGGACGACATCATGAAGCTTCGGGTGGCTGGATACCTGTCCGAAAACATCGTGCATGGGCTTACGGCCGAAGAGCAGATCATCCCTACCCCGAAACCCCAGGAAAGGGTAGTATTCCTCTCTCACTTCGTCCGTGGACTGGGATTCCCCCTCCACCCATTCGTCCGCGGACTTATGTCTTACTATGGGCTGGACTTCCATGATCTGGCCCCCAACTTCATCCTCAACATCTCGGCGTTCATCGTCGTGTGCGAGGCCTTCCTCCGCATTACACCCCACTTCGGCCTATGGCTGAAGACCTTCAACGTGAAGCCAAAGGTGGTGGGCAGACAACAAGCGGAGTGTGGGGGCGCCATGGTGGGCAAGATGCCCAATGTCACCTGGCCCGAAGGCTCCTTTGTGGAGACCGTGAAGGGGTGGCAATCGAGGTGGTTCTACATCACCGAGCCGCGCTACACCAACTGGGCGGCGACCCCCGAATTTTGATCCGGCGTCCCCATGCGGCTCACCTCCTAGAAAGAGAAGGGATTAGCCTGGGGCGCAACGGAAGAGCTGACCGGAGTTCAGACCTATGTCTGGAGTATTATAAGCAAGAAAATCAAGCTTGTTAATGTAGTCCAGGTTATGCTCCTCCGCCAGTTCCTTCCGTGTCAGAGACGGGTTTGCAATCTGTGGGAGTTCGACCCAGCCGAACACCAGACGCTGCAAGAGCTCTTCGACACGATGCATAAGACATCTGGAAGGTGCTCTTCAAGGCCACCGAGGTACCACCGCCCATAACCGAAGATCGCGGACTCAGCGCTAAATGCCCAGCCAATCCGGTAAGTTTTCATATTTTGCAAGGTATGCCTTTTGCCAGCACATCCGCGGGAGGAATCTAAGCCTCCATGCCAATTTCACAGGCCTGGGTAGTGATAGCGGAGCAGATTGACTGTCCAGCTCCGCTACCTGAAGATCCAGAACCTCCTCTTCTGACGAAGATGCTGTTTCCGACGCCCTATGAGGTGCGGGAGAAGAAGGCCAAGAAGAAGGCCACAGGGACCAGAGAAGGTCTTCGGCGCAAGGTTGCGTCGGACGTGATGTCCGACGACACCGAGACGCCCTCCTCCTCTGAAGACGAGGAGAAGGAGGAAATCCCTCACCCCCCCCCCCACTGGGGGAGAAAGAAGAGGAAGGCCGCCCCACCTGGGGAGGCCGAGGTGTCCAAGAAGGGAAAAACTTCCTTCTGGACCATTCCACCACAGCCACCTACAGCGGCGAGGAGTGGGAGCCCAGGGACAAGCCCCTGGCTAAGTCGTAAGTATCCGGACACAATAGCATTTCTAGTATGTTTGTTTTACTACTTCTTATCATGCTAGACGTGTACTTGCAGTCCGGCCAAATCCAGCATCGATGTATCCTCCTCTTCAGAGGGGTCTCTGGGCCCGTCGACGATGAACAGTGATTCACTCCCGACAGCCTCCTCCCCCAGGCCCACGGACGACACTAAGGTGTTGTCTGGAAGGATACCAGGCCAAGGGGAGACAGTTCCGGAGACGCCCCCAGGCGAAATCCCAGTTGCTGGGCACATGGGGGGAAGACCCCCATGGACTCCAATAATGGGGGCCGCAGCAAGTTTGGCCCCCAGCGAATACGGCTCCGAAAACCCAGGTGGTTCCGAACTCAGGCAGGCAGCCTCTCTCTAAGGAGGGTGAGCCGCCTGTTCCGATGACCTCTGCCCATCCAGAGGCACCGAACAACTTGCTGGAAGCACTTCGTAGCGCTTCATTGATGAAGAACATCGTACCATTATGAGTACGGTGATTGAGAAGGTCCGGTCCGCCAAAAGCGGATTGACCGAAGCCTGCACTAGCCTCCTAACAGGCTTTGAGGTAAGTAATGAAATTATAAGAAAATATCACGGTATAGACAGTAGCCCTTGATGCTCTGTTTAGTGTTCGGGAAGAAAAGCCGAACAGAGGATCAATTATTGTTTGCAGGAGTCTAACAGAAGATGTCTTATGTGAATAAGCAGGCATCACTGCTGGCCGCTGCCGCTCCTACTGCGGAGGTCTCTGGACTAAAGAAGGACCTAGAGCGGACCGAGGGAGAGCTCGGCCTCGTGAAGAGGCAGCTCGAGGAAAGTCGAGGTACGCAATACCCCATCTATATATTGATAAAGGATAAATGGCTTCTGCTAATAGAAGCATCATGGACTTCAATAGGGGCCACGACCTAAGTGGCGGCCCTTAAGAAGGCGCTGATCGAGGCCAAAGACAAAGTGAACAAGGAACGCGCCGAAGGCGAGAAGTAAGAGGCCCGGGTCAACGAGGTCCAGCAAGAGCTCCAGGATTTCGTCCAGAAATACGTGTCGAGCTTGCTAAGGCCCTCCAGAGTGCGCAAGACGCCAGAGCCAATGCCCAGAAGGCCCTCCAGGAGATCCAGGCGGCCAAGAAGATTGCAGCGGGTAAGGCATTCATTATGCAAAGCAAGCATGTGAAGGAGACTTTCCTTTTACTTATCCAAACTTGGAGCTCTCCAGGAGCGTTCACAGATCTACTGCGTAGCATATCTAATGCCGCAGAGTTCTACCGAGCCGAAGAAGTGAGCTCGACAGAGAAGTTGTTCTGGTCTCAGTATCTTGGGACAGAACATCCGATGCCCTTGAGCGACCAGCTGAAGCAACTGGTCGAGTTGCACAAGGCAGCCGAACTGGAAATGAAGGACCTCATAGTCCAGCTATGGCCTGCCGAGCCTATTCCCAGCAGCTACTTCGGCCTTGTGAAGCAGCTTGTGAATGACTGCCCGCGGATTGAAGTCATAAAGTGGTCAGTTTGCATTGAAGGTGCGCGCATGGCCTTTGCCCATGCAAAAGTGCACTGGGCGAAGATGGATGCCGAAAAGCTGATGACCGAGGGGCCACCAAAGGGCAAGGAGCACCGCCGGCCCGAAAATTACTATGATAGTGTCCTGAAGGGCTCCCGCCTTGTGGCGGAGCAATGTGCTAAGGATGTAATCTTTGAGTGGATGCACTCATTTTATCCTGTAATATGAAACAAGTTCATTTGCACAATATAACGCTTGTTGATTTAAAATTTTACCTCCTATACGGCCGCTTACAAAATCTGAGAGTTGGCGATTAAATAAACCTACGCCCCCATGTAACTAGTACAGGGGTGTTCGGGATAAATCTAAACACTCTTTATCCAAGTTTTTGGTCCTTCAAGGAGGTGTTTAGCGCAACGAACAAGGCAATTGGACTATACAGCTTTATCACTCTCACTTAGCCATAGAAGTTCTATAATTTTAAATTTTGGCGTAGCCCCTGGTATTCGGAAGGCTGAACTTAGGGCGATATACATGGCTAAATCGGACAAGGACCGAGTCCTCGCCTGAAGCGGAAAAAATCTTTAAGGATTTGAAACCTCTCGAACAGCGACCAACTCTCGCCGCATCATGACAGTCAGTTTTCGGCTTTCTCTACTGAGGTGCTCGTCCGGAAGAACTGGGACACAATCGCAGTAGTTCTTCCTTTACTGCCCTAGCCGATATAGCAGAACGTAGGGTAGCAAGTACAGGAGCCAGGCAACCCAACTATTGACCCAAGACATGATTTGGAGCTAATGCATATAACGCTATAAAGTTCGCGGTGCCGCACTGTCGAAAGTGTTCGGACTTTCTTGCCGTGTTATGGGGTACACTAAAGCCCCTGGCGAACTAAACGTACCAGAATGTACGGGTGCGATTTGTAATAAATAAATAATCAAGGAAAGAAAGAAATGAAGAAACAAGCTGACGCTGTAAATTATTTTCCATTGTTATTTGAGTGATACGTCGAGGCGTATATACAAGTAGTGCGATAAGCAAATAGGATTATTTGACATGTCCTAACCAAGAGCGAGCTGCGTGCGGGTATGTAAAACAGGTATAGCGATCGTTATCGGAGACCACCTGGGGGTTCCCTTGTACGTCAAAGCTCCGTGCCTCCTTGGTGTTTCCGTCCCGTGATGAGTCCGATAATCAGGTTATCGGAAGAGCCTCAGGAAGATAGGGACCTGAAAGAAAGAAAAAGATGAAGGTATGCGGATTCCGGGGCGGTTAAGCCGCATTGTGGATCGCGGTCTAGCTGTGCCTCCGTCTATGCCCATGTTATTTTGAGTGCGTAATTATGTACGCGTGGCACGAATTTCATCGTTTGACTGGGGCAAGGACGGAGGCCGAATTGCTAGGCGAGCTCTGGATGGGCCAGACGATCTTGTTGCAGAGTACTTCGGACTCGCTTGACGGTGTCCAGGGGTTTTATTGCCGAATTGAAGGTCTGCCTAAGGAGGTTGCTCTGTACTTCTATTGCAAGGGCCGCAGTGTGCTCCTCCGTACAGAGGGAGCGCTCTGTATTTCCATTGACTGTTATAACACCGCGAGGTCCGGGCATCTTGAGCTTAAGGTAGGCGTAGTGTGGCACCGCATTGAATCGAGCAAATGCGGTTCGTCCTAGCAGTGCATGATAACCACTGCGGAAGGGGACGATATCAAAGATTAACTCCTCTCTTCGGAAGTTGTCCGGGGATCCGAAGACCACTTCGGTGTGGTGAGCTGTCTGACATGCCTCTACACCTGGTATGACACCTTTGAAGGTGGTTTTGGTGGGTTTGATCCTTGAGGGATCGATACCCATTTTGGGCACTGTATCCTGATAGAGCAGGTCTAGGCTGCTGCCACCGTCCATAAGGACTCGTGTGAGGTGGAATCCGTTAATGATTGGGTCAAGGACCAGTGCGGCTAAGTCGCCATGACGGATACTGGTCGGATGGTCCCTGCGATCAAAGGTGATCGGATAGGAAGACCATGGGTTGAACTTTGGGGCGACTGGCTCCATCGCGTAGACGTCCCTTAGTGCGCGCTTCCGCTCCCGCTTGGGGATGTGGGTGGCGTATATCATGTTTACCATTTTCACAGAACCAGGAAATTTCTTCTGTCCTCCTGTGTTCGGCAGCCGGGGCTCCTCGTCATCATCACTATGCGGCCCCTTTTCCCTATTTTCAGCATTCAGCTTGTCGGCCTGTTTAAATACCCAACATTCTCTGTTGGTGTGGTTGGCTGGTTTATCGGGGGTGCTGTGGATTTGACATGAGCGATCGAGTATGTGGTCGAGACTGGACGGGCCCGGATTGTTTGTTTTGGATGGCGTTTTCCATTGACCGGACTTGGAGCCACTGAATCCGGCATTAACGGTCGTGTCTTCAGCGTTGTCTCTATTATTGCAACGCTTGTGTCTGTTCCGCCGAGGCTTGCCATTGCTATCTCTGGCGTCCGAAGTGCCAGGATTTTTGATGTGTTGTTGCTACGAGCCAACCAGCTGTCCTCGCCCGCACAAAAGTGGGTCATGAGTGTTGTAAGGGCTGCCATGGATTTCGGCTTCTCTTGGCCGAGGTGTCGGGCAAGCCACTCATCACGGATGTTATGCTTAAAGGCCGCTAGGGCTTCGGCATCCGGACAGTTGACAATTTGGTTCTTTTTAGTTAGGAACCGAGTCCAGAATTTCCTAGCTGACTCTCCGGGCTGTTGGGTTATGTGACTTAAGTCATCAGCGTCCGGTGGTCGCACATAAGTGCCCTGGAAGTTTTCAAGGAATGCGTCTTCCAGGTTCTCCCAACTGCCAATGGAGTTTGCCGGCAGACTATTCAGCCAATGCTGAGTCGGTCCCTTGAGCTTTAGTGGGAGGTACTTGATGGCATGTACATCATCGCCGCAGGCCATGTGAATGTGGAGAAGGAAATCTTCAATCCATACCGCGGGGTCTATTGTCCCATCATATGGTTCGATGTTTATGGGTTTAAACCCTTCTGGGAACTCATGCTCCATTACTTCGCCAGTGAAGCATAGGGGGTGTGCAGCGCCTCGGCTACGTCGTGACGCAGTTCCAATGAGTCTGGTCTACTGTATTCGGCCCGGACGGATTTGTATTTAGTATATCCGGCGTGGCGGTCATCGTCACGTGTTGGGGCGCGCCCCCGCGATCCGTAGATCGATCTTGACTGTCCTGCTTTGTTTTTCAATTCATCTCGCAAGTCATGTGTGTAGCCCCGGGCCTTCGTGTTTTTGTTTGATTGGCGATGGGGTGCGGGCTAGCGTCTGGGCTGATATGCCGCCTTGTATCGGCCATGAGGTGGTCGGTCAGCCGCATCCTGCGCTGGTAGTGTAGGCTCTAGTGCCTCGTCCTCGAATTGAGGTAACAACCTACGCCTCGGGTAGCTTTTGGTTGGGCGGTCGAGTCCGTATTCCTCAGCCGCCAGGACCTCAGTCCGTCTGTTAGTGAGCAGATCTTGATCAGCTTGAAGCTGTTGCTTTTTTTTCTTCAGGCTCTTTGCAGTGGCTATAAGCCGGCGCTTGAAGCGCTCCTGCTCGACGGGATCCTCAGGCACGATAAATTCTTCATCGCCAAGACTCACCTCGTCTTCGGAGAGGGGCATGTAATTGTCATCCTCCGAGTCTTCCTCCATTGCCTGTTCATCAGGGCTAATTTGCCCTTCCTCCCGTCCGGCCTGCTCGAAGCTTGGCTGGTCGGGATTGTTTTCGTCTTCGGCATCATCCGGAGTGCTATTCTCTCTTGTGCCGGTATCGCTGTTTTTGCTATGGCGGGGTTTAGAGCGGCGCCACTGACGTCGGCGCTTGGGTTGCTTCTCAAGAGGATCACCCTCTGTTGCATCATTTTCATCCTCGTCATTGTTTTCTTTGGGTGTATCCACCATATATATATCATATGATGAGGTGGCAGTCCAGCGCCCTGTGGGCGGTGGTTCCTATTCTTCTCCGGCATCATCGTCCATACCGTCGATGTCTTCAGAGTCGAAATCAAGCATGTCGGTTAAGTCGTCGACAGTGGCTATTAAGTGGGTGGTGGGTGGGCAACGTATTCCTTTGTCGTCCGCTTCCCACTCAAGCCGAACATAGTTCGGCCAAGAGTCTCCTGACAGGGAGAGAGATTTTAGTGAGTTTAGCACGTCCTTTGAAGGCGAGTCTTTGAAAGATATCATGAGCTAAACTCCATGATCGGTGCCCGATTAGAGTACGATGGGCACGGATGTATGCGGTTTGGAGCCTATGGCCGGAGACGAGTCCGAGGGTCCGATGACACAGACCTCCTTGGAAGTGAGATCTGTGTTCGGCTCTATCACCACTAAGTGTGCTGCCTCCATGGCAGGGTCCATCCACCCATCCTCGGATGGCACGATCTGCTCTGGATTTAAAGCCGGGGTAGCTACAGGTGTGATCTCCTGAACACCGTCTGATGGCAGATCTAAGTCATGCTCATCGTGACTGTGGGATTCACCTTTCATGGGCTCGAATCCGTCGAAGATCAAGTCTCCGCAGATGTAGGCAGTGTAATTCAGGCTTCCAAACCTGACCTGATGGCCAGGGGCATAGCTATCGATGTCCTCCGGTGGCCAGCGAATTGCCCTTGATCTTGAAGCCGCCCGAATCTGAAGATCTGTCTAGGGAGGAAAACTCACCCTAGACCTCGTTGTTGTGGACGATTGAAGGAGCCATCAAGCCTTATGGTGACGACATAGTTCAACTCTCAATGAAAGCACCAATGTCGGTGTCAAAACCGGCGGATCTCGGGTAGGGGGTCCCGAACTATGCGTCTATGGCTAATGGTAACGAGAGGCGGGGGACACAATGTTTACCCAGGTTCGGGCCCTCTCTATGGAGGTAATACCCTACTTCCTGCTTGATTGATCTTGATGATATGAGTATTACAAGAGTTGATCTACCACAAGATCGTAGAGGCTAAACCCTATAAGCTAGCCTATGATTCTGATTGTTGTTGTTTGACGGACTAAACCCTCCGGTTTATATAGACACCGGAGGGGGGCTAGGGTTACACAGAGTCGGTTACGGAGAAGGAAATCTACATATCCGAATTGCCAAGCTTGCCGTCCACGCAAAGGAGAGTCCCACCCGGACACGGGACGAAGTCTTCAATCTTGTATCTTCATAGTCCAACAATCCGGCATAAGCATATAGTTCGGCTGTCTGAGGACCCCCCTAATCCGGGACTCCCTCAACTGCGGGACTTCGTCCTGAAAGCTCTCTCTCTATTTTTTGGTCAAAAGCCACCATATAGCAGAAGATGGGCACTGGCGACCTGCCATGGGGCCCACAAGCCCTAGGAGTGAGCCCAGGGGGTAGGGCGCGCCCCCAAGCTTGTGGCCACCTGGTGGGTCCCCCTTTGGCATTTCTTTGCCCAATATTTTTTATATATTCCAAAATAAATCTCCGTAAATTTTCAAGACTTTTGGAGTTGTGCAGAATAGGTCTCTCAGATTTGCTCCTTTCCGGTCCAGAATTCCAGCTGCCGGCATTCTCCCTCTTTGTGTAAACCTTGTAAAATAAGAGAGAAAAGGCATAAGTATTGTACCATAATGTGTAATAACATCCCATAAAGCAATAAATATCAATATAAAAGCATGATGCAAAATGGACGTATCAGCTGCAGACGTCCATTATGATGAGTTTTCCCCTCCCCCTCTTCCTCGAAGCGGGGGAGGATGTTCCTCTTCGGCTTCGGCCGGCGCACTCTCTTTTTGGATCGGTAGGATCCACTCTCCTCTTCGTCCTCATCCTCATCCCCATCTTGGAGAGAGGCCTCCGTGGTGTCTCCGGATTTGCTATTCGGATGACCTCTGGTGCGGAGGCCCTCCCTGGCCTCCGATGCATTCTTTTTCTTCTCCTTTTTCCCGGGCGCCTTGTAAGCCGCCACGATCAACATCTCTTGTAATAGGGTCGACATTGGGTCTTCAGGCAGTGGTGCCGGGCAATCCATCTCCTCGGCTTTCTTAAGCCAACCCTGGAAAACAAGATGAAAAGAGTTCAGGATCGTAGTGAGATAGTACATATTCGAACACAAAAGGGATTGTGTTATGTTACCTCCTTGGGCGGATTCTCGGTGTCAAGGCCAATGTCCTCCTTCTCAGTCAGCCACGTCTTCTGCGGCTTGAACATCGCCCTCCATAGTTTCTCGCGGGTGGTACCATGGAGGTATTGCGCGGTGCGGGGGTTTATGGGCTTCCAGGACTACATTGGGGTGGCTCGGCGTTGGCAAGGCAGGAGGCTGCGGAAGATCACAATCTGGACCACATTGGTCAGTGCGGCCCCCACCTATATCATATTGGAGACGCGTGTTTGCAGCGCCTCCACTTCGGTGGTAGAACCCCAGTCAAGGCCTTTCTGGTCCATGAGGTTAACCTCACTGGGGGCCCAGATGTGAATTCCGGAGCGGCGGCCCAGGTCCTGTCGCGGGGCTCTATGATGTAGAACCATTCCTTTTGCCAGACCTTGACCGTGGCAACAAGCACGCCCTCCGACCAGCCAAGTCGAGTAAGCCTGCTCACCAGGGCGCCCCCGCAATCAGCGTGATGGCCGTCGACGATCTTCGGCTTAACATTATAAACCTTCATCCATATGCCAAAGTGCGGCTGGACCCGGAGGAAGGCCTCACAAATGATGATGAAGGCCGAGATATGGAGGAAAGAATTGAGAGCATGTCGTGCAAGTCAAGGCCATAAGGCCATAATAGAACATCAACCTCGAACGAATGGATGGAGGGGCAAACCCAGTCCCCGGATAAAGTGAGGGGCGAACACCACCCGTTCGCCTGCACGAGGTGTCGGATGATCTGGCCTTCTTCAGGGGCCCGATGAGCAATGTTGGGGGAAAGGAAGCCCGCCCACTTCAGGTCCTCGATGTCATTGTCGGTGACACAGGAGGCCTCCCACTTGCCCTTCACTCCAGATCCGGCCATTGCCGAACTTCACTTTGCGGGAAGATGAATTGGAGCGCTCGAGCTCTGTAGATTGGGAAAATTGTGGCGAGAGGATGAAGAAGGCATATGAGGACAAACCGTGGCTGCTCTCTTTTGTAAGCAGTCGTAATATCAAGGGTCATGTAAATGCACTACCGGCCTTGCCTCTTCTCGATATACTCGTGACGTTATGCATGAGTGGGATGTTTTGAATCAGTGATCAAATCCATTAAAATACGGGACACGATCTCCGCTTCGACGGGACGTTTCATTGAAGGGGCAGCCTCGAGCCGCGCGTCGAATTTTCATGTTTATGACCGGACGTGACCCCTAGTCAAAAGTTGTCAGTCAAGGATACTGTTCGCACTCGAATGATGGGCCTTCAAGGCTAAGTAAAGCTTATGGTTTGGAGTCCGGATATGGTTCGACGTATGGCCGAGTTAAGATCAAGCATGTCTAAGGGCTTAACTAGAGAAGGATAATTCTGAATACTCTGAAGAAGGGGAACTCGCCTGCAAGCCAAAGTATGCAGTCACGAGAATACTATGAAGACAACATTGACGGCTAGTTTGGGGGCTACTGTGGGATTCCTAGATTAGGGGGGTCCTCAAGATGCAAGCATGTCTCACAGGGGCCGAATTGGTGGGCCGCATTGTATCCGGACAGAAGACCTTTTATGCCTTGGTGTGCACCCCAAGTCAAGATGGAAGATCCGGAGTTTCCATGATGTAACCGACTATATGTAAACCTTAGCACACCTGGTGTCTATATAAACTAGGGGGCTTAGTCCATAGAGGCTAGAAGAACAATCACCATCCTACTAGTTAGGGTTTAGTTCGTCTGGTCTCGTGGTAGATCTACTCTGTAATCTCATACACAAGCAATATAATCAAGCAGGATGTAGGATTTTACCTCTTAGAGAGGGCCCGAACCTGAGTAGACATCGTGTCCCACGTCTACTGTTCCCCATCGATCCTAGGTCCACAGTTCGGGACCCCCTACCCGAGATCCGCCGATTTTGACACCGACACCTATGACTTTTTATTGGGCAAGCAGGAACAATTCTATAGTGTATGGGAATACATGTGTGAATGATTTTTGTTTTGTCGCATGTGCGTATGAGGATATATGCTAATCCATTTTTCATGTTGGTATATCTGAGAATCCATTTTTTTGTATGCATATACATGCAAGTGGTGGCAATTTGATATTTCCTTGTGGTAGGATTGCATCATTTTGAATTATAGCAATGTAGGGCAGATTTATAATACAAAGTCGACAAGAAACATAAACATGGAGAGAAGATTATTAATTACTCCATGTGGTAGACAGAAAAGTGACATTTTAAACATGTCTTCAGTGATTCAGTCATTGAATATTTGGATTGAGAACCTAAAAATCAAGTACATGGACTTTCCATAAGAAATAATTTTGAATATTATAATTTCTTTAGTTATTATACACACATTGCAACAGAAACAAGTGATGGAAGTCGTATCCAAGGATCATGTCAATGTCCAAAACCTGAACTTTTCATGCACCAGAGGTAGTAGGAGAGAACTACAAGGGTCAACGAACCTTACGGAAATGGAAGGACCTCTAAAAAATTAGGCCTTTGAAATTTTACTATGTAGGCCTTTTAGATCAAAAGAATTACATCCCAACACCTAATACCATAGGATATCAAGCAAGGGGAGGTTAGGCCTCCTTGAAATGTCCTTTGTGTCTTGCATTTGTCTTCTCTTTTCTTTAGCTAAAGCGTCTGAAAGGTTGCCCTCCAAATTACATTGTTTTGGGCGTTTTTAGGATTTAAAAAATGAGATCTCATGGGGAATGAGCATCGTGGATAATATATTAAAATAGAGCCCATCCAGGTGAGATACCCAAAGTTCGCCCCCCAACAGGAGTCAAACCCTGGCCATCAAATATATGTTCCACTACATACAACATTACAACTGGACTACTACCAGTTCTCAAGAAATGAGGTCCAACAGGAAAGTAGCCCCATGGACAATATATTAAGATAGAGCTCACTCGCGTCAGATATCAAAAATCCGTTCTCAGTGGGAGTCAAACCCTAGTCCAACGGCGGAGCTATTTACAACACTAAGGGGGTCGTGCCCCCCTCCAGCCTAAATGCGATTTATTTTTACTAGGTAGTATTCAGTGAAAGATCATGGAGGTCGCCTGGAGGGGGGTGAATAGGTGCTTTAAAATAATTACGGTTTAGGCTTGAACAAATGCGGAATAAACCTAACGGTTAATTTGTCAAGCACAAAACCTACAACAACTAGGCTCACCTATGTGCACCAACAACTTATGCTAAGCAAGATAAGCAACTATGTGATAGCAAGATATATGACAAAGAACAATATGGCTATCACGAAGTAAAGTGCATAAGTAAAGGGCTCGGGTAAGAGATAACCGAGGCACGCGGAGACGACGATGTATCCTGAAGTTCACACCCTTGCGGATGCTAATCTCCGTTTGGAGCGGTGTGGAGGCACAATGCTCCCCAAGAAGCCACTAGGGCCACCGTAATCTCCTCACGCCCTCGCACAATGCAAGATGCCGTGATTTCACTAAGGGACCCTTGAGGGCGGTCACCGAACCCGTACAAATGGAGACCCTTGGGGGCGGTCACCGAACCCGTACACTTTGGCAACCCTTGGGGGCGGTCACCGGAACCCGTCAAATTTCTCGGGGCGATCTCCACAACCTAATTGGAGACCCCGACGCTTGCCCGGAGCTTTACACCACAAGGATTGAGCTCCGAACACCACCAACCGTCTAGGGCGCCAAGGCACCCGAGAGGAACAAGCTCTAGGGTGCCCAAACACCCAAGAGTAATAAGCTTCTCAAACTTCACTTCCACGTATCACCGTGGAGAACTCAAACCGATGCACCAAATGCAATGGCAAGGGCACAGGGAGGGCCCAAGTCCTTCTCTCCCAAATCCCACCAAAGCAACTAATGCTAGGGAGGAAAATGAGAGGAAGAACTAAAGAAGAACACGAAGAAATCCGAGATCTAGATCCAAGGGGTTCCCCTCACTTAGAGGAGAAAGTGATTGGTGGAAACGTGGATCTAGATCTCCTCTCTCTTTTCCCTCAAGAACTAGCAAGAATCATTGAAGGGATTGAGAGTTAGCAAGCTTGAAGAAAGTCAACAATGGGGGAAGAACACGAGCTCAAAGGATAAGTCTCAATGGGGAAGAAGACCCCCTTTTATAGGTGGGGAGAAATCCAACCGTTATCCCCTCACTCAGCCCGCCTGACGCGCGGTACTACATGTGAACTGCGGTACTACAGCGGTTGGCTGCGGTACTACCACTTGCAAGTTGTGGTAATACCGCATGTGCAGATCGCGAGATGAAGGCACATTGCCGCAACGACAGCGGTACTACTACGCGCCCTGATACTACATTAAGGCAGAGCAACACTAGGCGCAAAGAAAGCGGAATTACTCCGTACCTACTTCGAGGGAGGACTGCGCAAAAATCCGACGCAGTACTACCGCACGAAGAGCGGTACTACCGCGTAGGGCGCGGATGTAAAAAATTATATCCGCCCCTACTTCTGCTCATGCTGCTAAACCTGGCCAGAGCCCACGGTACTACCGTGCCCACAGCGCGGTACTACCGTGTAGGGCGCAGATGTAAAAAATTACATCCGCCCCTACTACCGCTCGGCGATTCGCTGGCACGAGGCCCGCGGTACTACCGCTCCCACAGAGCGGTACTACCGTGAGCACCTGCAGTACTACCGTAGGGGCCTGCGGTACTACCGCAATGGCTTGCGGTACTAGCGCTCTGGAGAGCAGTACTACCGCATGCCCCAGATTAGCAACACTAGGAGTCCTTCATTTTGCAGAGAAGACAACAGAGGGAAACAATAAAGCCAGAACTGCCATAACTTCTGCAAATGAGCTCCAAATTGAGCAAACTCAAGATTGTTGGATAGAGGAAGACGAGTAGCATCAAAGACAGTTATAGTAAGAAGAGGCAGGGGAGGTAGCTTAACAAACAAAGGAGTGAAACCTCAAACAGAGAAGAACCGGCATATCCTCCAACATCGAAAACATCATAGAAGAAGCATGTGAACTCCGTTTTCGATGAACTCGAGCTTGTCATAAAAATGACCATAAGCTCCAAATCTCGCAAGGAGAAGAACCAAACAAGAACCAAGGAAGATGATGCAAGGATGCAATGGTTTGAGCTCTCTACGAATGATACGATCAAGCAACTCATCGAGAGTCCCCCTTGATAGTACGGCAATCGATCCTATAACCCGGTCTCCCACAACTACCATGAGACCGGTAAAATAGAAAACCTATCAAGGGCAAACCTGAAGAAAATATGCCCTAGAGGCAATAATAAAGTTATTATTTATTTCCTCATATCATGATAAATGTTTATTATTCATGCTAGAATTGTATTAACCGGAAACATGATACATGTGTGAATACATAGACAAACCAATAGTCACTAGTATGCCTCTACTTGACTAGCTCATTAATCAAAGATGGTTATGTTTCCTAACCATAGACATGTGTTGTCATTTGATTAGTGGGATCACATCATTAGAAGAATGATGTGATTGACATGACCCATTCCGTTAGCCTAGAACTTGATCGTTTAGTATCTGCTATTGCTTTCTTCATGACTTATACATGTTCACGTAACTATGAGAATTATGCAACTCCGTTTACGGAGGAACACTTTGGGTACTACCAAACGTCACAACATAACTGGGTGATTATAAAGGAGTACTACGGTGTCTCGAAGGTACATGTTGAGTTGGCGTATTTGAGATTAGGTTTTGTCACTCCGATCGTCGGAGAGGTATCTCTGGGCCCTCTCGGTAATGCACATCATTATAAGCCTTGCAAGCAATGTGACCAATGAGTTGGTTATGGGATGATGCATTACAGAACGAGTAAACAGACTTGCCGGTAACGAGATTGAACTAGGTATTGGATACCGACGATCGAATCTCGGGCAAGTAACATACCGATGACAAAGGGAACAACGTATGTTGTTATGCGGTTTGACCGATAAAGATCTTCGTAGAATGTGTAGGAACCAATATGGGCATCCGCTATTGGTTATTGACCGAGAATAGTTCTAGGTCATGTCTACATAGTTCTTGAACCCATAGGGTCCGCACGCTTAACGTTACGATGACAGTTTTATTATGAGTTTACAAATTTTGATGTACCGAACTTTGTTCGGAGTCCCAGATGTGATCACGGACATGACGAGGAGTCTCGAAATGGTCGAGACATAAAGATCGATATATTGGACGACTATATTCGGACACCGTAATTGTTCCGAGTGATTTCGGAGAAAACCGGAGTGCCGGAGGGGTTACCGGAACCCCCCGGGGAAGTATTGGGCCTTAGTGGGCCTGAGGGGAGAGAGAGGGCAGCAGCCCAGGAGGTGGCGCGCCCCCTCCCATGGGGAGTCTGAATTGGACTAGGGGAGGGGGGCGCGGCCCCTCTTTCCCTCTCCCTCTCCCTCTCTTTCCTTCCCCCTTCCTCCTTCCTAGATGGACTAGGAAAGGGGAGTCCTACTCCCACTAGGAGGAGGACTCCCCCCTCCTGGCGCCCCAAGGGCCGGCCGGCCTCCCCTTGCTCCTTTATATCTGAGGCGGGGGCACCCGAACACACAAGTTGATCTACGGATCATTCCTTAGCCATGTCGCGGTGCCCCCTCCACCATATTCCACCTCGGTCATATCGCCGCGGAGTTTAGGCGAAGCCACTGTGCCGATAGAACATCATCATCGTCCTGCGCGCCGCCGTCTTGTGGAACTCATCTCAAAGCTTTCTGGATCGAGCACGGAGATCGTCATCGAGCTGAGCGTGTCTGAACTCGGAGGCCCGTACATTCGGTGCTTGGATCGGTCGGATCGTGAAGGCGTCGACTACATCAACGCGTTGTGCTAAGCGCTTCGCTTACGGTCTCACGAGTGCGTGGGCGAACACTCTCCCCTCTCGTTGCTATGCCATCACCATGATCTTGCGTGTGCGTAGGAAATTTTTTGAAATTACTACGTTCCCCAACAAAACCCTTGCCTTGCACAAAGTCCACTTGAGCTAGATGATGACGATCTACTCCTCCTCAAGATGGACCAGCTTTCTTGATTGCGTTGGCTCGATGAAGACTAGTTGATTGCTCCCCCATACTCCACTATGGGTGAGCCACTCTTCCGCTCATCTTCACAAGTCCATTGTCACCACAATGTACGGCACGCTTCAAGCACTTGATCTCTTCGTGATGCATCACTTGAACTTGCACACCGCAACCTAACCCCACAAAGAACTCTCACAAAGACCATGGGTTAGCACACAAAGCGTAATGGACAATGCTTACCACACCATGGGATCACTTGATCCCTCGGTACATCTTGTGCGCTTTGTGTGTTGAATCTTTCCAACTCTCTTCATTTCGATGATGTCTTGAAGGTAGACATGAATGATCACACAATCTTCTTCTTCAAGATATGCTTGCAATAAGCTCAACACTCACATGGCCGATCTTTGGATAATTCCTTGATAGCACCGTGGTCATCACAAACTCTCCTTGAAACCAACAAATGGACTCCAAGAAAAGCCTATGGACAAACCCTTCAAATATAACTCAAGGCAACCATTAGTCCATAGAGATTGTCATCAATTGCCAAAACCAAACATGGGGGCACCGCATGTTCTTTCAATCAGCATGTAGCTTCTCGATAGCCCCATGTTCCACATACAAAATGCCACAAACCCATCAGACCATCACACGAACGCCACACGACCAGCTCAGGGCTTGGCTCCTTCTCTTTTTCCCAAACACGCTCGCTGAACGGGCACGGCTGCTAGCCTCGATCGCTTGCTCCATCCAGGAAACAAGCCGCCGCACTGCCTCAACATCGACGCCGAGGAGAAACCCGCCTCTGATCTAAGTGCGCCTGAGACACGGTTGTCTTCGGCTCTTCGCCATTGGCCGGTGGTATTCGTCGATGTCCGCCGGCCGGCAGGTCATCCCCTCATCGACGGCCGCCCGCCATACGATATAGCTACTGGATTTTGTTAGTGACATTGCCATCTAGGCACCTAGCCAATCATCCATGAATTCAACAAATTGGCTATCTATTCGTGCTGTAGGTAATGTCACAGAGAGAAATTACAGAGTGGAATTAGAGCAAGCGAGTAGAGAATCACGAATCCATTGCAGCCTAGCAAAGTCACGAGAATCATCTCGGCGTCAAACAACCGCAAGTACATAGAAGCGCAAGGCATGGTGAGAGGAGGTCAAAGCCAGTCTTTGCTTTCATTCTTGTAGCTCACCACCACACACGCCGCCGCCCCCCCATAGATTCTTGTCAAGCTCCGCCACTACCCTAGTCATCAAAGATGTGCCACTGGGAGCTTAGCACGGCTACGTACTGCCCCGTTCAAGTTTGTAGGATTTTAGAAAGCTGGTTTTTTGTGTTATCTCTACCTAATAATAAAGCAAATTGGGTTTCGGCCGGCCGTCATACACTTTTGCAGAAAACCCCCTGCATTTTTCATGAAATAACCCGCAGTACACACTTAAGTCATAACCGAACTGTTATTTTACATTTTTACAAAAACCACCCTAACGTATTAGATAATTCACCCGCCGATCATATATAAGTCAAACAAATGTTTTTCTAAATTATCCATATCTTTTAAACCGTAACTCCGATTTTAACATGTTATATATGACAATTGATTAGAAAAATGTGTAGAATCTGAATATGATGTTATTTTGTTTGTTATTTTAAATATTATTTTCGAAGATATTTAAGTCAAACAAATATTTTCTTAATTATCCATATCTATTAAACCGTAACTCCGATTTTAACATGTTATATATGAAATTTGAATAGAAAAATATGTAGAATTTGAATATGATGTTATTTTTACCTATTAAATATTTTAAAATATTATTTTAAAAGCAAACTTGTAACCTATAGAAGCACGTCCGTTTTTCTTTAAATCATAGAACGATCGGATTGCAAATAAACAACCACTAAAATCATAAAGAGACGAAAGAAAACATTGATAACCACACATGAGCACCTCTGAAAAAACTGGCAGGGGAAAAACAACATTCAAACACACTTTGGTTTGTGTGAACACCGAGGCCAGTGAGGGGAGAAGGAGCATAAGCGGCAACATAAAAATGATGCCTCGCTAAAATAAAGGGCATGAACATATTATGATTATTGGGTTAAGAGTGTGTGTTATTTTTTTCTCCCGTTGCAACGCACGGGCTCTTTTGCTAGTGAAAACAAAAAGACTTTGTATGCATCATTCGGAGAAACAAAAAGGAAATGATGTGTCAAAATTCACGTGGCCGAAAAGCCGTTTGAATAGTAGTAAGATCCAGTTACGTGCACACGTCGCTTGGATGGAATATATATGACTTCTTTTCATGAGAAATTGGATGGAATATGACTGGAAACTTGAAATTCACGACTCACGGCAGTGCCATGCTAGCGCCACCTGTGCGGCCGCATCGTCATGCGCAGCATTCTGCCGTCAATGATGTAACTCTAGCTCCACATATCAATAATGCTAAACATACAAAGAGTTACACGTAATTACACGCTGACTAGGATTTTTTTCATCTACTCCTCCACATATGGCCTCGACCCTCCACATATGGCCTCGACCCTCCACATATGGCCTCGACTCAACTCGGTGGGTCTAGCCCGTCAATTCTGCCAACAGACAACAGTCTTGTGGATGCCGATCAAAGTAGGAATTGTCACCAGCCAAGAGACACCACGTCGGCAGGTTGAACAATACGCATAGATAGCGTAGATAAACTAGTCCAAGATTTCGTTGCTGTCAGACATATTTTCGCAAATTTTCTACGTGACAAGCACCCATGACTTCATAGCAGCCCCATGCCCCGCGCGCGCGCGAGACGGGTCCAACTGAATCACCGAGTATTTTCCGCAAAAAAGAAAAAAAAATCACTGAGTATTAGTCTATTAGTGAGCTTGATCGATCGTGCGGGAGACCAGGACAGCGTATATACTTGACTGCCGACTTCAGCCGGCGTCAATGAAAGCTACGGCCGCAGAAAAGACATGGAAAAACTCGCCTCAGCTTAACTTGTAGTACTAGCTTTGTCCATTTGCCAGTTACAAAGGATACCTGGCTCCGAGTTACTTTCTCTACTTTCTTTACTTTACTTTGCCGATCAGTTTCAGACTACTTCCGTCTTCCGGTCTGTGCACTGCCTTCTTTAAGCACCAGAATTTGGGAAGGACCCCATCGTCTTGCATCAGAATTTTGACTAAGTGCCTGCCGTCTTGGACCAAAAACGTCATTTACGGTGCGATGAAACATCGCTTTCGAGCGCGTAGCTCCGAACCAGCAGCAGTTTTTGGTAGGTGCCGGATTGCCGAATCTCTTTAACTTTTTCACCTGTCAGCACGTCAGAACTACTCCCTCCGTTTCAAATTACTCGTCGTGGTTTTAGTTTAAATTTGAACTAAACCCACGACGAGTAATTTGAAACGGAGGGAGTAATGAATGACGCTGATCTTCTTTTTTCAGGAATGGTGGATTTCTCTCTAGAACACATGCATTATTGAAGAAATCTTCCGGAGAGCAATTCATGTGGACACGCCAGCTTCTCTGCTCGTCAATCATGATTAGGAAATGTACTAAAACGGCCACCACGGGAGCAAGAATAAGCTAGTGCGGCGGCGTTTAAAAGAAGACAACGAAGGTAAGTAATGAAACCACACCCAGTCCACTGGTTTGGTGGTCTGCCGGAAGTTGCGATCAATTGGTTACCCCTTGGAATCTTCCCCGACAACGTCGTCTCCGGCAACGGGGAAGGGGCGGATCCAGTTGATACTGCGCACAACAACGGAGGACAGAGACGATCACAGTTTTACCATGTGGACTAGGACATTGATTGGGCTTTGTTCTCGCAGCTTGCGCACATCGCCGGAGGGCGGAGGCCGGGCAAGCGCGCCATCACCACGGCAGCGGCAGTGGAGCTGTGATGCTCTTTGCGGCAAATAGTCGGCCTCTGCACACGGGGAGCGCTCTGACTGGGCCGGCCCACGGTGCACCTTAGCAGACACTGTAACGACTCGTTTTATTTTCATTTATTTTTTTGGAAAATATGAATAAAAATTAAAATTCTGAATATTTACAGAAATTATCGAACAATTTGTAGAAAAAAGGAATATTTTAAAAAAACGCAAATATATTTTCATATATTTTAGGAATTACGAACTTTTTAAACTTCAAGTACAATTATATAAAACCAAAACCGTTTTCGAAAAAAATTTGAAAATTGGGAAAAAGTTTTTTTCCCCATTTTTTCTAAAAGCAATTTTTTAAAGTTCCATACATTATTTGAAAAAAAATGCGAGTTTAAAATTTTGGATTTTATTTCAAATTCCAAACTTTTATGAAAAAGAAAGTTTTAAATTTTTTTATTTTTTTTGGAAAGCATGAACAATTTTCACAATTCCAAATATTTTTTGAAAATTTGAACATTTATGATTTTTGAAAAATTAACCTAATATAAAAACTGTCAAAGAAAAATAGGAAAAATATAAATGAAAAAACTGTCAAAAACCTTAAACAAGGATCCCAAAATCTGTAAAACCGGATAGGAACATTCTAAAAGATTCTCAAAACCGTCTCTGTAGAATACATAATAGGTAAATGGGGTCGGTCCTTTTTGAGTCGCCCCTGTTCACCACCTCTGTGCGGAACCACGACATTCAGTCACAACGTGTAGCAAATAGACTATGCCCTCGGAGGATGCGACAGGAACTTTTTGGCGGCCTAATGGGAAAGGCACACTCGTCATGGATGTTTTGCCCATCCGAGACATGCCATGGTGCAATGAGAATTGAGCTCCACGCACAGGGTTGGCCCACGTCTGGGCTGGCCAACGGACGCGAAGCCACTTGTTGTTTCCTGTTGCGCGACGTAGAAATGCTGAAAAACAACCAAGCACACGAGGATTTGGCCCCATGACCTTGCACACATCAGACTCCTGACTTCAAGCCGTTAACCACTCCACCAAACAACGGTTGCTAAATATGAAGCCGTGAAACTACATAAGAACAGACATCAGGGTTTAGATTTGCAAAATTGTGAACAATTTTGAAATGCCACAATATTTTCTATATTATGGCCCTTTTATAAAAAAATGTTAAATTTTTTTGTAATTCCATTTTTAATACTGAACATCTTTTTCAAATCCCAAACAATTATCTAAGAAGTGGAGAACTTATTAAAAATCTAACCTTTTCTGGAAAGAACAAATTTTAAAAAGCACAAACATCTTTTCGCAATTGCTGAATATTTTCTAAGATCACAAACAGGAACAATTTTTAAATTCATAACTACAAAATTAAAACACGAACATTTTTTTAATGCAATTTTTTGTATGTGTATGATTTTTGGAAATGCAAGCAAAAATTGAAGCATTGGAACATTTTCTGTAATTGTTTACCGAATCTGAAATCGTGATTTTTTTTTAAAATACTACAGTTTTTGCAATGTAAATATGTTTTGAAATTATGAACAAATTTTGGAAAAGAATTTTTTTTGTTAAAATTCTTGAACATGTTTTTGTCAAATGTGAACAAAATTACGAAAATAGAATATATTTTTAAATTTCTGACTTTTTCTAAATTGTGAACGAATTTTGAAAAAAAATAAAAAATGAATGAATCCCAAAAAAATATCAAATAGTGAACTAATTTTGAAAACGAGATAAGATTTTGACATTGGTGAACATTTTTTGATACACCGGCATATATTGAAATAGTGAACAAATATTGAAAAAAAATTCAAATCCTAAATAAAGTTTCGAAATTTTGAACAAAACAAACAGGAGAAAACGGAAAACTAAAAAGGAGAGGAAAACCAAAAAGGAAAATGTAACAGTAACAGAAAAACAAAGCAAAAAAATAAGAAAAAGAAAAAATAGCAAAACCTGTTCAGGAACCTTCTAGAAGGTTCCCAAGCAGATAAAAAACATTGGGAACCATTTAGAAGATTCCCAAAACCAGAACGTTGTACTTAGTACAAATGGACCAGCCCAATCACTCGCATCGCGCTTAGCATGGCTCCCGCCCTCTAAAATTTATATATAGTTTCGTCCTTACATTTGGTTGTTTGCTTAGTTCGTTTTTTACTTTTATTAATTTTCCTTTTTGTTTTCTTACATTATTTATATTTTTGAAACAAAATTTTGTACTTCTAATATAAAAGTTCGTCACGCCAAAAATGATCTTTCTTTAACACAGTACAGACGCAAGCTATACGTCATACACTCACTCATGTGAATGTACACGCGCACGCCCTACCCCTATGAGCATCGTTAAGAGACTCAGCCCGCATATGAAGTCACAGTAGGCGCCTCTTTGTCGATAAGAACGTCTCCTCCCACTAAAAGCGCATCGCCGGAAATCCTGAAATAAATCCAGGAATAATACGAGCACCAGGACTTGACCGCTGGTGGGCAGTGGTTACCACTATCCCTCTAACCATTCAATAACCACATGTTGGTTCTCTTAAAAATTGATCATGCGCTGTATAAGTTTGTTCACGGGATTTATAAAAATGTTTGTGATATTTAAACAATGTTCACATGTTTAAATATTGTTCGTGATATTATTTTAAACATTCTTGATAAAAATAAAAAGAATCACGTAATTCATAAGAAATATTCATACAATATAAAAGTTTGGTTCCCATGGTTTTTAAGAATGAACATAAATTTATAAAAGAAATGTATGTGCCATTGGAAAAAATGTTCGTAATTATTTTAAAAATTGGACGTTTTACAAGAACACATCAATGTGTTTCAAATGTTCATCATGTATTAAAAAATCCATGCACATTTAAAATGATCAAAATGTAATAAAAATTCATTCAAAGTGTATGTGGAAAATATTCATTGTGTATCAGAAACACAGTTGAGCCTGTATATAAAAAAGTTCAATGTGCATTTGATATGTTTCAATATGTATTTAGATAAATGTTCAACATTTATTTGAAAAATAGTCAATGTGTATACTAAAAATGTTCAGTGTGTATTAAAAAAAGTTGTCATGTATTTGGAAATAGGAAAAAGAAAGAAAAATGAGTAAAGAATAAAACTTAAAAACAACAAAAATGGTACATGAAAGCTTAGGGGGGGAAATGGTCGGAACCTTCCCAAAACTGATGGCTACATTCATGCGAGGTTTAATGAACAATGGGGGTTGCTTATATGTATGGCTTAATGCAATACATATGGAGGAGTGGCGTGCGCACCTTGAATCGCTAGCTCTAGGGCTGCAAGAAAAGCTCGAGACTCGTCAGCCGCTCAAAATCGACTCGTATTTTGGCTCGACTCGAGATAGCACGAAAAAATGAGCTGGGTATAAACACTTTGATGTAAACCGAACCTTGATGGTGAGATCCGATCCGTTGTTGTGCCCGATCTTTCACGACACTCCACCTTTAGTAGCAGCAACCTCTCGCCCGCGCACGCGATGTACACGAAGTAGAGGATTTGAACCTTACGGCTCAGCACGAGAAAACCAATCTCAACGATGGTACTCACGCACGAAACAATTTCCACGAAGAGAAATTGCAACACCGAGGTTTTCTAAATCTTCCTCCAAAACTTAGGAATTTTTAGACAGCTTCCCCCAAAACTCGATATGGGCATTTACGCTAAAAACACAAAAACGTAACCTCTTTAGCTGGTCCTGATGGATACAAGTTTCGGCAACTAGCTTTTCCTCATTTGTCGTGGCCGTAACAGTATCGACTACTGTAGTTAAATTATGCATGGTCATATCATCCTCTCCTCTTTGAATCAAAACCGGTTTTGGGTCATCCTTTTCAGCAATATTTCCATCTATAGACTGAACGGTGACCACCGAAATTTCAGTAGCTTCAACCATGTTCTTTTTTGCATCTTCCGCTTCTTTTATCCTTTTCTGATGCTCTTTCATCCAAGCAATGAAACGCTCCTCACCCATGGGCACGAGGCTGCACAGTTTGCCCTTCTTGACAGTATATGTGTGTGTGGGACAATCATACACAACATCGTGCTTTTTGTATCATGGCTCACCCAACAACAAGTGACATGAAATCATAGGTTCCGGAATCACGTCGCACAAAACCTCACAAAAGTAATTACCGAACAAAAATAGTACCTTGGTTTGTTGCGTGATAGTGAGCATTTCACGACCCCAGCGGAACAAGTATGGTTGTGTTCGTGGTGTCATCGATAGATCTAACTTCTCCACCATCTCGATGCTTGCAGCATTGATCAAACTCATGTGGTCGATTGTCAAGGCACATGATCTCTCCTGTACCACAACACGAGTATGAAAAAGCTCATCCCATCGACCTGCCTCCTCCAATTGAAATCCATAGCTTAGCTTCCATGATAATTCGATCATCTACTCCGCAGTGTCGTGAACAACTTTGCTCTGAATACCACCTGATGTAGACCGAACCTCGATGGTGAGATCCGATCCGTTGTTGCGGCCCGATCTTTCACAACACTCCACCTTTAGTAGCAGCAACCTCTCGCCCGCGCACGCGATGTACACGAAGTAGAGGGTCTGAACCTTACAGCTCAGCACGAGAAAACCAATCTCAACGATGGTACTCACGCACAAAACAATTTCCATGAAGAGAAATCGCAACACAGAGGTTTTCTAAAGATTCCTCCAAAACTTAGGAATTTTTAGACAGCTTCCCCCAAAACTCGATATGGGTATTTACCCTAAAAACACATCATGTTTATTCATAAAATATAACCTCTTTAGCTGGTGCTGATGGATACAAGTTTCGGCAACTAGCTTTTCCTCATTTGTCGTGGTCGTAATAGTAGTTAAATTACGCGTGGTCATATCACACTTTATGTAACTCGATCGAGAAATAAGCTGATCTTGAGCCAACACTGACTCGCTCGATTTTAGCGTCATAGCCTGATATCATATAATTATATTACATATTTTTGATATATATTAAAAATAAATTGGAAAATCATTACCATATAGATAATAAGAAAACATTACCATATATGTTGTGTGTGATTTTTCTCCATTTTATCTACTACCATACATGGAAGCTTAATTAAGTGCGGAGAAATTTTAGCCCCAATATGGTATGTGGTCAGCCATGTGCAAAAAATATTATGTTATTTTGGTCAAAGTTTGAGATTAGACGCACTTTTGTTTTTTTTTCTATCTCTTGCAACTTCATCTGTGATCTCTTGCTATTAACAACTAGTTTTTAGTTGAGAGAGAATAAGTTGAATAATATGATGGTTTCTTGTGTTGTGCTCGGCTTGTCTTGTTTAATAATTTTTCTCATAGAATATTAAAAAACTCATCTTATTTAGCTCGAGATCGACTCGGATCGTTACAAGCTGAGTATTGTGGTTTTGTCACGACAGTTGCCCTCGCGAAAGTACTAAATCTGGAGCCCATCGCAACTAGGTGGTTGCTTGAACGGAGTTGATCGAAACGAATGACACAAGTTTATCCAGGTTCGGCCCCTCACGATGGAGGTAAAGACCTACTTCCTGCTTGATTGATATTGACGATGATCTCGATTTCAAGGATGCAGATTCGCTAACCTAGCTTCTAAGAAATTGCAACTTAGTCTTCTCGTCCTAAGGGCTCCCCTTTCTATAAGAAGTCGAGTCCCTAGGTTTATAGAATACTCTGGGTCGTACTATTAACCCATGTCCTGATACGTCTTCAACATATCTATAATTTTTTATTATTCCATGATGTTATATTATCATTCTTGAATGTTTTACAATCATTTTATAAGAACTTTATATCATTTTTGGGGACTAACCTATTGAAATAGTGCCCAGTGCCAATTGTTCTTTTTTGCTTGTTTTTTTACTTCGCGGAATATCAATACCAAACAGAGTCCAAAAACAGCAAAACTTTTTGGAGAATTTTTTTGGATCAGAAGACACAAGATGGTCCAAAGAAGTACCAGAGGGGAGGTCCGAGGTGGGCACAACCCACCAGGCATGCCCATGAGGGTTGTGCTCCCCTCGGTGACCTCCCACGCCACCTCTTCGCCCTATAAATACCCAGATATTCCAGAAACCCTAGGGGAGTCGACGAAACACAATTCTAGCCGCCGCACGTTCCAGAACCACGAGATCCAATCTAGACACCATCACGGAGGGGTTCATCATCCTCATTGGTGCCTCTCCGATGATGCGTGAGTAGTTCATCATAGACCTATGGGTCCGTAGGCAGTAGCTAGATGGCTTCTTCTCTCTTTTTTGATTCTCAATACAATGGTCTCTTGGAGATATAATTGATGTAACTCTTTTTACGGTGTGTTTGTTGGGATCCGATGAACTTTGAGTTTATGATCAGATCTATATCCATGAATATTATTTGAGTCTTCTTTGATCTCTTATATGCATGATTACTTATAGCCTTGTATTTCTTTTTGAATCTTTGGTTTAGTTAGGCCAACCAGGTCGATTGTTTTGCCATGAGAAGAGGTGCTTTGTGATGGGTTCGATCATGTGGTGTTCTTTCCCAGTGACAGTAGGGGCAACAAGACACGCATGTATCGTTGCTATTAAGGATAAGAAGAAAGGGGCTATTCCTAAATGAATAGATCTCATCTACATCATATCATCGTTCTTATTGCATTACTCTGTTTCTCCATGAACTTAATACACTAGATTCATGCTGGATAGCGGTCAATGTGTGGAGTAATAGTAGTAGATGCAGGCAGGAGTCGGTCGGTCTACTAATCTTGGACGTGATGCCTATATAATGATCATTGCCTTGGATATTGTCATAATTATTCGATTTTCTATGAATTGCCCAACAGTAATTTGTTTACCCACCGTGTGCTATTTTCTCGAGAGAAACTATTAGTGAAATCTATGACCCCCCGCCCCCCCGGTCTATTCTTTATCATATTTGCTTTGAGATCTATTTTTATTAGCTTTTGTTTTCAGATCTATTATTCCAAAAACCCAAAAAAAAACTTTACTGCAGTTTTTTACTACTTATTTTATCTCCCGTTTTATCGAGATCTATTTATCCAATCTATCAAAAAAAATATCTCATCAACTTGACAATTTTTGGCGTCGTTACCCATAGAGGGATTGACAACCCCTCATAAGCGTCGGGTTGCAAGTATTTGTTCTCTGTGTGCAGGTACCATTTATATAGTGTTGCTTGGTTCTCCTACTGGATTAATACCTTGATTTCATAATTGAGGGAAATATCTACCGTGGTCGTGCTGCATCATCCCTTCCTCTTCGGGGAAATACCGATGTAGTTTAAGCATCAAAAGGAATTTCTGGCGCCATTGCTGGGAAGACATCATCAACATCTATCAGGTTCCTAATCACAAGTCTCATCTCTTTGCAATTTACATTATTTGGCATTTTCCCCTCGTTTTCATCTCCCCCACTTCATAAAAAAATTGCCTTTTTTTGCTTGCTTGCTATCTTTGCTTGTGTGCCATGTGTCTTCTATTTGCTTGCATCTTCGCTTGCTACAATATATTGATATGGATCCTCATCCACTTGCTAATCTTTTTAAAAGATCCAATTATGATGACTAGTGAATTGATTTCACTAGATTATCTTTATGAAGTTTTGCTTGAAATTCATGAATCTGAAAATTGTGATGAAGTGCTAAAAGAGGAAATTTATGAAGTGAATCACAATAGCTCCTTGAATGAAAAGCATGATTATAATGGTGTTATTATAAATTCTATTAATGTAAATTGTGCTAATAATATGCAAAACCCCAAGCTTGGGGATGCTAATTTTGACATTTCCACTACTTATTGCAATGATCATGATTGGGTTGATTCTTCTTATGATCTTGAAAATTTATTTAAGCCTCATGATGAATATGATATTGATAATAATGTTTGCAGTAATATTGAAAGTGGGTTTGGAAGAGCGTCAACTTTAGGTAAAAATAATCCCACATATTTGGAGAGTGTTCAATCTTATAAATTTTTTGATAAAAGTGGGTTTGAAGAGGTCATTACTTTAGTTGATGTTAATCCCACTATCTTGGAAGATTATAAAACTTGTAAGCATGTGGGTCATAAAGAGAAAATTTTATATGATAGTTATATTTGTTGAATTTGAATATGATGCCACATGTAACTATTATGAGAAAGGAAAATATGGTTATAGAAATTTTCATGTTATTGAATTTCCTCTCGTTATGTTGAGATTGTCAATGTTTTATTCCTTTCCATTGCATATGTTAGATATTTCTTGTAACGATAATTTGTTTGCTTATAGAATTACGATGCATAGGAAGTATGTTAGACTTAAATGTGTTTGTCATATGCTAGATGGTGCTCTCTTTGTGCTTTAATTCTTGTCTTCCATGTGAGCATCATTAAAATTATCAATGCCTAGCTAGGAGCATAAAATGATAGCACTTGTTGGGAGGCAACCCAATGAATAAAATTTATTTTTGCCTTTTTTTATTTATGTTCTTGAGTGTTTGCACAATTATGCTACTATTATGATTGTGTTTTTATGTTTTAATTAGTGTTTGTGCCAAGTAAAGCCTTTGGGATCATGTTGGGTGATAGTTGATTTTATCTTGTTGAAATATAGAAACTTTTACGTCCAGTAGCAGAATTTTGTAAAATCACAGGGGCGGCGAAAAATTCTGAAATGTTTTAGAAAAGATTGATATACAAATTGCCTATGTTCTCCTAATTTGTCAGAAATTTTGGAGTTACAGAAGTATGGTTAGAGTACAGATTACTACAGACTGTTCTATTTTCGACAGATTCTATTTTCATTGCATTGTGTGCTTATTTTGATGAATCTATGGATTGTATCGGGGGGAGGGGGGTATAAGCAATGGTAACATTGGAATACAGCAGGTATAATGCAATAATAAAATATGAATGTGTTTGCAACAATACTTAAAGTGGTGATTTGCTTTATTATACTAAGATCTCACGAAGGTTTTGTTAAGTTTTGTGTGATTGAAGTTTTCAAGTTTTGGGTGAGATCCGATGGATGAAGGAATAAGGAGTAAGAAGAGCCTAAGCTTGGGGATTCCCCATGGCACCCCAAGATAATATTCAAGGAAAAACAAGCAACTAAGCTTGGGATGCCCCGAGTGGCATCCCCTCTTTCTTCTAACAACTATCGGTATTTTACTTGGAGCTATATTTTTATTCGTCACATATCATGATTTTTGCTTGGAGCGTCTTGTATTATAAGAGTCTTTGCTTGTTTTGCTTTTTAGTTTGTCACAAGTATCCTTGCTAGACACACCTATTTGAGAGAGCCAAAATTATGCTATGATTTATTAGCATTATTGCTCTTTATGCTTCACTTAAAAAAATTGAGCTATGGAATTGCTCTAGTGCTTTACTTATATCTTTTTGAGCACGACGTGCTTTGTTATTTTTGAATAAATGCTCTCATGCTTCACTTAGATTTATTTGAGAGTTAGTATTTTGAAGAAATTCTCTCATGCTTCACTTATATATTTTGAGAGATGAAAATCTTCATGCTCATGTTCTTCACTTAAATTTATTTTGATCTTGTCAAAAGCAATTGCAATATATGAAATTGGTCTCAAAGTGAGAAATAGATATTCAAGAGGGATATAACAAAAAAATCATGAAGATCATTGGAAAAAATAATGTTGATTCCTTGTAATAGTTTTGAGATATGATGATAGTGATATGTGAGTCATGTTCGTGAGTAATTATGCTTTAGTAAGAATATTGGTGTTAAGACTTGTGATTCCCTATGCAAGCACGAAAGTCAATACTTATGTAATGAAATTACATCCTACTTGTGGTGCATTATTCGGTGTCAGTTATGCTTAATGCTCGCTTATGTGATTTTCCTTTCTTGGTTGGTTGCTTCTCAATCTTTTTGCTAGCATCCACTTGTACTAAGTAGAAATACTACCTGTGCATCCAAAATCTTTAAACCCAATTTTTCCATATGAGTCCACCATACCTACCTATATGCGGTATTTCCGTGTTGTTCTAAGCAAATTTGTACGTGTCATCTCTAATTTTCAAAATAAATTTCCTTTTTGTGTGCTCGTATCGCTCATGAAGTGGCAGGGGGTGGTCAATATTTTACATGCTAGATGTGTTATTCTCAAGATGAGTGTTTATTCACTTGTCATTGCACGAGAGTGCAGCGTTAATAGGGATGCCCAGTCCCGAAATGAGAAATGAAATTTACTTTATGTTGTCAAATAATAAATTCCTTAAAAAGTGTTGGTATGGAAGGCACCCATGGATACGGCTAGCCATGGATTGCGAAAGAATGGTGGAAAAAGGAATAAACTTTGTTTTCTATTTGGGAATCGTCTATGATATATCTAGCATGGAAAGTGTTGGGAATTACTCGACTGTTTTCGTTGACGGGAAAAGTATACCTCTCAAAAAATTTCTCTCAATTTAAGCTTTGAGCTCTGTCACCTCTATAAATTCCTACTTCCCTATACGAAGGGCCTATCTATTTACTTTATGAAATTTTTATTTTTATTTGAGTCTCCATCTTCTCTTATAAAGCACCAACTAAGGGGCACTATGATCGTACTTGAGCATTGGATGTAGCTAATATATGAGTGTGTTTCATGAATGGATCAATGATTGAGCATGATGGGCTAGGGATAACTTTCTTTAGTGTTGATATTTTGAAAGACATTGTTGCTTGTTGATATGCTTGAGTATTTAAATCTTCATATCAAAACTAGACTATTGCTTCGAACCATATAAAAGTACAAATGTCCATGCTATAAAAGAAAAGAATATGTGATGAACATATTAGGCAGCATTCCACATAAAAAAATTGTTTGTATCATTTACCTACTCGAGGACGAGTAGGAATTAAGCTTGGGGATGCTGATACGTCTCCAACGTATCTATAATTTTTTATTGCTCCATGCTGTTATATTATCATTCTTGAATGTTATACAATCATTTTATATCAAGTTTACATCATTTTTTGGGACTAACCTATTGACTTAGTGCCCAGTGCCAGTTGCTATTTTTCGCTTATTTTTTTACTTCGCAGAATATCAGTACCAAACGGAGTCCAAACGCAACGAAACTTTTTAAAGAAATTTTTTGGACCAGAAGACACAAGATGGGCCAAAGAAGTACCATAGGGGAGGCCCGAGGTGGGCACGACCCACCAGGACGCGCCCAGGAACCCAGGCGCGTCCAGGGGGTTGTGCTCCCCTCCCTGACCTCCCGCACCACCTCTTCGCCCTATAAATACCCAAATATTTCAGAAACCCTAGGGGAGTCGACGAAACACAATTCCAGCTGCTGCAAGTTCCAGAACAATGAGATCCAGTCTAGACACCATCACAGAGGGGTTCATCATCCTCATTGGTGCCTCTCCGATGATGCGTGAGTAGTTCATCATAGACCTACGTGTCCATAGGCAGTAGCTAGATGACTGCTTCTCTCTTTTTTGATTCTCAATACAATGGTCTCTTGGAGATCTATTTGATGTAACTCTTTTTGCAGTGTGTTTGTTGGGATCCGATGAACTTTGAGTTTATGATCAGATCTATATCCATGAATATTATTTGAGTCTTCTTTGATCTCTTATATGCATGATTACTTATAGCCTCGTATTTTTTCTTCGAATTTGGTTTAGTTAGGCCAACTAGATCGATTTTTCTTGCCATGGGAAGAGGTGCTTTGTGATGGGTTCAATCATGTGGTGTTCTTTCAGTGACAAAAGGGGCAGCAAGACACGCATGTACCGTTGCTATTAAGTATAACAAGACGGGGGCTATTCCTACATGAATAGATCTCGTCTACATCATGTCATCGTTCTTATTGCATTACTCCGTTTCTCCATGAACTTAATACACTAGATGCATGCTGGATAGGGGTCGATGTGTGGAGTAATAGTAGTAGATGCAGGCAGGAGTCAGTCTACTAATCTTGGATGCGATGCTTATATAATGAGCATTGCCTTGGATATTGTCATAATTATTCGGTCTTCTATCAATTGCCCAACAGTAATTTGTTTACCTATCGTGTGTTATTTTCTCGAGAGAAGCCACTAGTGAAATCTACGGCCCCCGGGTCTTTTCTTTATCATATTTGCTTTGAGATCTATTTTTATTCGCTTTTGTTTTCAGATCTATTATTCCAAAAAAAAAAAATACCTTGCTGCATTTTTTATTACTTATTTTATTTCGCATTTTATTGAGATCTATTTATCTAATCTATCACAATTTTTATCCCGTCAACTTGACAATTTCTGGCGTCGTTACCCGTAGAGGGATTGACAACCCCTCATAAGCGTTGGGTTGCAAGTATTTGTTCTTTATGTGTAGCTACCGTTTATATAGTGTTGCTTGGTTCTCCTACCGGATTGATATATTGGTTTCATAACTGAGGGAAATACCTACTGCAGCTATGCTACATCATGCCTTCCTCTTTGGGGAAATACCGACGTAGTTCAAGCGACATCATGTCCTACTCTAATTCCTATCCACCTTGCTCTCTAAGTCAGGAAATTCTCTATCTGGGACTTCTCTTCAAGCCGGCCCACACGAATTCTCCATGAGCCGGCCTTCGGCCGGGTCCTGCTATGGGCCTTTAGTCCTTTTCTTGTTGTATTATCGTGACCCGGAAAATAGGGTGACCCATAGCACCTCTGGCACTTTCTCAGGTCATACCCCGTGTCGGGTCTTGGTCGTGGGGAATATCCCCAACACCGAGCACAAGCCACTTTCTACAACTCAGCTTCAAGCTTCGCTCAGTTTGAGCTTGCTTGAATTTTAGTATAAGTTGAGTTGAGCCTAATACAACTCGGTCTAACTTGACTCGTTTGCAGCCCTAGCTAGCTCCCATCATACACTTAAGTTTGTGTTTCTTTTTACCTTTGATTTCTTTTCCTTTTCTATGGTACTGCTAAGTTTGTACCATTATAACATTGTTTTGGTATCTTTTTATACAATTTTATTGAAGTAACCTATTAATCCATTGAACAGTGCTAGTTGATGGGATTTTTTTGCATGTTTTTTTGGAGTTTGCATGAAATTACCTTTTCAGGGACCAAAATTTGGTGAAAAAAATATGTCACCAAGTTTAAGTTAAGGGAAAGCAACTTGTGCCGGAGGGGAGGCATGTGGGCCCTATGTGGGTTGTCCATGCAGCGAGCTCTTGGTTGTGTGGAGGTCCATTGGGTGCCTCTCCACTGCGTTGCACTCCTTCTGCCTTTATATTTGCCCAAAATGTTCAGAAAGAGTTATCGAGAATTTTTCCGCAAGCACCACCTTGTCTTCCGTGGCGATCCAATATGGAGGCCTTTTCCAATACTTTGCTGAAGGGAGAATTTGTCACCAAAACTATCTTCATCAACCTTGATGCCACCATGTCCATGTATGAGTATTCCTCCTAGGTCTATGGGTCGATAACATTAACTAGATGGCATCCCCGATCTCTCCCTTCTTCAATAAAAGGATCGCATGAGATGACCTACATGATTTATGATCCCTGTGATGTAATTATCAGTGTATTTATTGCAATGTGATGGACTATCACTTTATGATCAAATTATCTATGTACATTTTTACTTCTTTTGAGTTCTTTGTGGCATGATTTATAGACATATATGCTCTCTAGTATATTAGTCTTTCACTGTCCATGATTAGATGACTGATCTCCAAGAGGGAGTTGTATATGTTTCTTGGGTTTAACCTTGCAAGTAATCTATCTCGGTGACATAAAGTGAACAATGGTTGTATTGTGTCATTGTCATTAAGGATAAAAGGGTAGTTGAGTAGTTGTTTCGGTGATGAACTGGAGATAAAGAGATGCACTATCTATGTCACGTCGATTTGCTTAATACAATACTCCGTTTTCACGTAATGCCTAGAAATGCACGTTGGACAACGGTCTCAGGTGAAGTATTAGCTATAAATGCAGTTGGACAATGGTTTACAAGGTCGTAATGCATTTTTGCAAACATGGCATGTATAATATCATCATAAAAGAAGCAATTTAATCGATACGCAACTGCAATTTGTTCACCACACATATGCCTTATGGGGAGATGCCACTAGTGAAATTATGAATCCCAATCCTTTATTCCTCGTAATCACAACCTCGATCACTTCATTTTCTGTTATTTTACAATATAACCATTTAATTTCTTTTGCATACAACCAGCAATTCCAAACACATGATACTTTAATCCTCGTAAAGCACTAGTGAGATTGACAGTCACATAAGTTTAAGTTGCGGACCTAGAAGTTTTGTAGTTGTGTGCATGCACTGATTATTTCTTATTGTTAGAACTGCACTGATTGATACCTTGGTTCTTTACTCTCGGAAACCTCCTTCGTGCTACAAACCCTCCTCCAACAAATATCATCGAACATGCACCATATTAGCTAAAAATATCAGGAAGCAGACCACGATGGTGATCGCCTGCGTGCCCCAACCTGACCTGGACGAGGGTTATTAGCACGAAGTGGCCAACGAGCGATGGACTATATTCTTAGGTGGGATGATCACAACCCTCTTGCCACCCAACAGTTGCTCACCGCCAGTCAATAAGGGAGCAAGTGCACTGCAGCGTCGTGTTGTCGGTTCCAGGAGAAGGGCGCGCGAGGGAGCTGAAGTTGGTGATCCATCTGATGTGTGTCATCAACCAATAAGGGACCAGACACACTAGAATGTCGCAATGTTAGCTCCAAGAGAGGGGACACAACTCCCCATAGGGTGTGAACCGTCGACTATGATGAGCACGCCGCATCGACTTGATGCCGCGCTCTAGGATAGGGACTCGCGATGGAAGAGGGACTAAGGGCAGGAAAGGCGGAGAACATAGCCTAGAGACCCCTCCGCCATTGGTTAGTCGGCCAGAAAAAGCGACCAATAGTGCGCACAAAGGGGAGTGGCTGAAGAAGGCTATTTTTAGGTGGCAGTGGCTCGTCGCCTCATGCTAGGGGCTTGCTCGAGCGGGTTGGCTAAAACTAGTACTAGTGAGTACCAGTGCTATTGTTGTCACCATGTCAGATGTGATGATTTCTTTTCAAGAGGGGGCAAGCCGTCCTCTACATCATGAGATGCACACAACCATTTTATTAGACATGAAATAAGCTTAGGTCACTGCGCACCAAAAGGTTTACAGCAAAAGACGACCACACTGGTCGAAAAGAGTATTACATGGTTCATCTAAATAATCTACTACTGGCACGTCGACCAAACTTGTTGAACAAACCCCGTGTTTCCAGACAGCTTCACACAAAGGCCATAAGCTCCCGCGCTTCCACACGCTGCAATGATGACCACGAATAGATAAACATTGTAGCTCTCAAGATAACCCGCAAAAATTAAAATAGCTGGTCTATAAAAAAACACTCATTCCAACAATTTCAAGTTCCCCCAAAGTGGCACAAACTCCCACATGGATTTGGTCCTTTTAGATTGTGGTGAATAACAACCAATCAATTACGGAAAAAAAAGGTATACTTACTAGTGATGATAAATTGAAAGTAACATGAATTTTGCACCAAATCAATGTAGTGAACGAACATGACAGGAATAAATGATGAATTGTTTCCCCTTTATCACAAAAACATCATTTTTGTGCTATCATGTCAATTACGTGTTGCAATATTATCTTTGGTAAGGATTACTTCTCTCTACAAGAACCACAAGAAAACTTTGATTTTAGGAGGAACTTTAGTTTTTTATATTTGCTTTATGCAAATAGCCTAGAACATAAGATCCGCATCCATAGACTTCATGGTGAAGATGCCATTGGTAGTCAATGTCCACCTCTAAGTTAGATTGATCGATGTCAACGTACTAATTAACTGAATACACTTAGTCCATTTGTCACTAAGTAAAGCTCTAATCGGCTAGTCCCTGGAATAGATGATATGATGATGGGTCCCATATTCTCCTAATGTCAGAGGGCGTTTGACACACACAAAATGGCATGGTCTTCCCTAATGATCCGGGTTTCAGTTATAGTTGCCATGTGCTTTAGGGCATGTATAATGGTTGATAACGCCTACCTTAAACCTACCTCTTGGTCTTATCTTTTATAACTAGACATTTGAAAACATATGGTAAGAGATATCATTGCTAAGAGATCATCTTAAATAAGAGAAGACATGACCTTCTTTTTGCGAAAAGGATCAAATCTATTATAAAGATTCATTAGAAGTACAAAGCACCTCATACATAACAAAAATTACATCAAGGTCCATTGCCGCCTGAACGAGCGGATGTCTCCGCTTCCATACCGGAGTCGGCCTGACCTTATCGATAACAGCCAGAAAGTCTTTGTGCACGTGCCTCTAAGAACCAGCAGCCCGGAGCAGTAGTCGCCCCGTTGAATCCTTGGATCGACCTGAAGAACCTAATATCAAATCTCGTCGTTGCGTACGACCGGCGAGAAACCCCAACCTCGTCTTCCCGAGGAGCTCGCGGGATTCTACGCCAGAGCTCCGTCTAATCCGTCCCAACGGATGAATTTGAGGAGGATAGGAGCTCAAAAGACTGACTCGAAGAAGAAGCGCCGCCATCAGTCCGAGCGTCGTCCTGCAAAGACTAGAAAAACCTACCTATCTACTGGCAGGGGCTAAGGCACCAGAAATCCCCAACCCGCCACCGGTCGTCAAAGTGGCAGCCAGAGGGGAGGCGAATCCATCGTCTCGCCGACAGAGATAAGGGGAGGAAAGATTTCCCTAGTCGCTTGGGAGAGGGGAAAGATAACCATTCCTAATTCAATAATCTTTTTGATGAATAAGAAACGAACCTTGTTTTAATTTCTCTTTGTTTTACCTCAACATTTATTCTACGTGGCTCATCTAAGATATCATCAGTATACGCCCTTACATTGTTACGCATACTTACATTGTTGGAACTTGCAGCTTGCCGTAGATCAGATCGCCGTCGTACGCCGGACAGCAAAGAGATCACGTACACAACTAGCTAAGCAGACAAGCAGGTAGGTGGATGCTTTTCACGTAGGCTAGCTTTTGAAGCGAACTAATCACCAGCGGCTAGGTTAATCGATCCTGTAGAGACAAGAGAAACACAACGAACAGCACGCATAAGATTGATCTTTTCCCTCTCGCCGCAGCTTCCCAGGGATTTTCTCCTTTATTTATAATAGCTGATTACAAAGACTCCTTGACCAATACGTACTATTATTCTAGTACCAAACCGACTAGGACTTCCATCACGTATAATACCTTGACTCTGTCTAACTTGACACATACGTTTGGAATACCTAACAATCTCCCCTAATCCAAACTTGTCTACTTATCAACTCAACCACGACAAGTCAAATTGATGATCCCGATTGCTGCAACAATCTCCCTCAATTTCGACTTGGCGAATTCTGGACCACCTCAAATATGCCTTGGACTACCCAGCCTCGCTAGTAACTTGTGGAAAACCCCACCCGTAGATCGCACCATCCACCCTAGCGAGATACATGCCGCTCCTTGTGGATCACACCACCTGTGCATTACACCATGCACTCCAAATTCATGTAGAGACATGGCCTCATTGAAGAGACTCACCTTCACCGGTTTACCGCCCCACATATTTGAACTTGATCCTCTCGTCGAGACACATAGACGACCTGGGCTTCATCTTCAACGTCTCCTCATAGAGACGAGCACTTGGACATGACGACGACTGACACGACGACGACCGACCGACCGACCATGCAAACCCGCACAACTCCTTGACTCATCTAACTCCCGCGGACGACGATCTTGACGACTTTCCGGCACCGCACCACGGCACCATCACTCCTGTCAACGATCTTCTTCCACCGCCTTCCCGACGACAACCCGCCGTCTCCCTCCATGTCGCTCCGCTGAACGACGATCGCCTGAATCCTCCTCGTCGCTGCAGCACCAAGCGACAACATTGCCCGCCCCGAGGCGCTAGTCGGGTCGCCACCCCGGGGCAAGCGCGGCTTCAAATCGACCTTGCTCTGATACCAATTGTTGGAACTTGCAGCTTGCCGTAGATCAGATCGCCGTCGTACGCCGGACAGCAAAGAGATCACGTACACAACTAGCTAAGCAGACAAGCAGGTAGGTGGATGCTTTTCACGTAGGCTAGCTTTTGAAGCGAACTAATCACCAGCGGCTAGGTTAATCGATCCTGTAGAGACAAGAGAAACACAACGGAACAGCACGCATAAGATTGATCTTTTTCCCCCCCTCTGCCGCAGCTTCCCTGGGGATTTTCTCCTTTATTTATAATAGCTGATTACAAAGACTCCTTGACCAATACGTACTATTATTCTAGTACCAAACCGACTAGGACTTCCATCACGTATAATACCTTGACTCTGTCTAACTTGACACATACGTTTGGAATACCTAACAATCTCCCCCTAATCCAAACTTGTCTACTTATCAACTCAACCACGACAAGTCAAATTGATGATCCTGATTGCTCGCAACATACATTATATAGGAGTAAAACGTTTACATGTTCAGCGTTACGAACTGTTCTCTTGTTTTCCCTTTTGCACAAGTGAAAACTACGTCACATACTTCACATTATTTTCCGAAAGAAACAAAACATCAGGTTTTTCTTTTTCTTCAAGTTGCACCTGCACAAAGGTCGACAGGAGAGCTTTTGTTTTGACCAGGTAGCTCAAACTTGAACTTCAATGTTTGTCTGGATTCGGTAGGCACGTATAAACAGTTCTATAAGTACAATCATTTCGAATGAAACAACTCATCACCTCTCCATTTGTGGGCCAAAAGAGTAATCATTGGTATACAACTCAAATTATTACAACTGAACGTTCCCGTCGACGACGAGGCGCCTGCGGTGACTTCGTAAATCTCAAGATGATATGTCGGCTCAGTCTTTCGGAGACGCTCATAGGGGTAAGGTGTGCATGTGTGCGTTCATAGGGGTGAGTGTACGCGCGTGTATATGAGCGCTTGTGTCTGTACTGATGTTCAAAAAAAAAACTTATTAGTGTAAAGTTTAGACCGCAATTTACGAAGATATTAGTTTGTCGTTATGGTAATGCACATCAGTTTAGCTAATCCAAAGTAGAGTAGTCGGGAATTTTTCTTACGTCTAAATAGACTTCTAAAAAGATTATTCAGTTTAGAAGAAGGGCGACCCCGACGGATTATTTTCAAAGATCCCTTCACAGCCGTCGATCTGGCGCATCCATCAGCTCAGCTCTTTCCTCATAATTGTAACAAAGGCAATGATGCGGAACCGTTTGCACATATCCCTTGTTGCGGAAACTTTTGCAACAGAGATTTTGTTGTAGGTTTTTTTTTCGCATTAACTTTTTTGAAACATGTGTGTCATTGCGGATGGACTTCTGCAACACAGATGATGCTGCAGAATTTTTTTTCTTATCTTAATATTTTTGTAACATGGACGTTGTTGCGGGATGACTTCTGCAACCCAGATGATGTTGCAGAAAAATGGCAGATGCACGCGTCCAATGATGTAGGTCTTGGGCGGCTGATAGAGGTTGCATGTCGTCTGATTAAACTTGTATCTGATAGTCGTGATCAGTCGGGTCACTCTAATCATTGTTCCTCTTGCAACAAGGCCTTTGTTGCAAAACGTTCTATTCTTTATTTTTCTGCAACAAAACCCTTGTTGCAAAATATTTTCTTCTCTAATCTCCTGCAGCAAGACCCATGTTACACAACCTCTTCTTCCCTATTTTTCTGCAACAAGTCCCTTGTTGCAAAAATTGCAACAACATCTCCACTGCACCTAATTTTTGCAACAAGGTGCATATTGCAAAAATTGCAACGCATCTCCAGCTGCGTCGCACACTCGTGTAGTCATTGTTCGCTGCACCGTTCTACAACAACGATGTTGTTGCAAGAAAAGATGAAGAGAGAGATGTGCGTGGTCAAGCAAGACGTGTATCAAGCAAGGGAGGCGACAAATGCCCGTGCTATATCTTCCGGCTGATTAGAATCATTTCCCTTAGAAGAAGCAAAAGTAGAGAGATGAAAAATATGCAACTAATAATTAACCAACAGATGAAGCAAAAGTGCAGAGATCAGAGATGACTCGGTCATATATATAACACAAGCATGTACATACCAGAAATGCTACCCCATACACACTCGTACAGTATCACTGTCACCTCGGTGAAAAGATCTGTCACAAGCTGCGCAGTGCGCGCCACGGCAAGCAGCGCAAACGGCCGGTGAACCGGACCTTTCTACGTGGATTCATCACGCGTGTGGAATATCATGTGATCTTTCTCCCCGTAGAGCGCTGGGTGTCGGTCCCTACATCCTAAAGCCTGTAAATCTGACCACCGTGTCCAGAATCTAGAGATTCACGTCCAGGATGGATTGGACCGGCCACACCACACACAACACAAGCACGACATGTGTACGGAACGTACGGCGTAGATTACTCGCTGTTACTGCTGAGTGATCAGCTCAGTGGACCTCTTGCGCTCGTGGTGCACGACGGCGCCGTCGTCGAGGTCCTCGTCGTCCATGTCCTTGCCGAAGAGCTTCCCGGTGTCCTCCAGGCTCTGGCCCATCGTCTCCGGCAGGAAGAAGTACATGAACACCCACCCGGCGGCCGCCACGCAGGCGTACAGGTAGAAGCTCCCGGCGATGGTGATGGCCTCGCTGAGCGACAGGAAGGACATGGTGGTGGCCCCGCCCATGAGCCGGTTCAGGCCCGTGCCGATGGCGGCCGCCTGCGCGCGCAGCCGCAGCGGGTAGATCTCCGAGCAGTACACCCACGCCACGGGGCCCAGCCCCGACGCGAACGACGCCACGAACGACAGCATCGCCACGATGCTCACCGCGCCCAGCGCCTTCGCCTCCGATTCCGGCCGCCGGTCGAGCATGAGCAGGGACGTGGCGAGCGTGAAGAGGAAGATGGCCATCCCGCCGCCGCTGGCCAGCAGCAGCGGCCTCCGGCCGACCCGGTCGAGGAGGAGCGTCGCGATCGGGATGAAGAAGGTCTTGCACGCGCCCACCGCCATGGACGCCCCCAGCGAGTTGGTCCTGTTCTTCATCCCGGCCTTCTCGAACACCCGCGGGCTGTACATCACCACGCAGTCCACGCCCGTGGCCTGCTGGATGAACATGAGCCCGAGGCCGGCGACGAGCATGCGGCGCACGGGCCGGCTCGGGTTTATCAGCAGCTCCTTCCACACCCCCTGCCCGCGCGCGGCCTCGTTCGCGCGCACGATGGCGACGACATCATCGGCGTCCGTGGCGTCCGCGGGGATGCCGACGACCTTCTTGATGTCCAGGAGCCGTTCCTCGGCCTCCTCGGGCGAATCGGAGGTCCTCAGGAGGACACGGCGCGCGTCCTCGATCCGGCCCCGCATGACCAGCCACCGGGGTGACTCCGGCATGGCGAGGACGGCGAAGCCGAGGAACACCGGCGGCACGGCGCCGACGAGGAACATGGCGCGCCAGCTGAGGTGCACGGGGAGGCGCGCGAAGGCGAAGTTGGAGACGTAGCCCAGGAGGATGCCGAAGTTGTTGAACACCTCCGGGAAGGTGGTGAGGAAGCCGCGGGAGGAGGTGGGCGCCACCTCGGCCGTGTAGACGGGCGCGATCATGAGCGCGTAGCCGACGCCGATGCCGGCGACGAAGCGGCCGGCCATGAGGAAGGCGTAGTTGGGGGCGAGGCCCATGAGGAGGGCGCCCGTGAAGAAGATGGCGGCCGCGAGCACCATGGTGTAGCGCCGGCCCAGCCAGTCGGACGTGAGCCCCGCCATGAGCGAGCCCAGGAGCGAGTAGATGCTGATGATGCCGGCCAGGATCTCGATCTGCGTGTCCGTGATCTTCAGGTCCTCCTTCATGAACAGCTGCGCGCCGCTCATCACCGAGATGTCTGCTCGCGCGCGCGCACACACACATCAAATAAGGCAACGTGTTAGCCACAGCATCGACCTTCATGCACGGTGGTGAGTAGTAAGATCTAGCTGAAAATGCACGTGGCGACGTACCGTATCCGAGGAGGACGGAGTTCATGGAGGCGAGGAGGGCGCAGGCGAAGGCGTACTTGTTGATCGGAGGGCGCTTCGCCGGCGCCACGGCCACCGGCACGGCGTCCGCGTCCGTGCTCATGGCGAGGGTGCTCGGCTTGGAGATGAGGCGTTTGTGGTGACCTGAACCTAGCTTACTGTCACAGTACTTAACCGACTGTGTCCTGGTGTGCTCAGTTGCTCTATTATTGTTTGTACTATGGGTCTGTAGCTAGCTAGCGAATGGGCGTGGCAGCCTCACTCCTCAGTGGTAGGCGCTAGTAGCTTACGAGATGTGGTGTGTGAAATTTCTTCTGCTCGGCCCTCTTTTATATGCGGAGCTGCTGCTGGTGATCACTGAACACAACGAGAGCGCGCGGAAGCAATAAGTGCACGCTCGCTTTTGCGGCAAATTTACGTATTGGAATTAATGGGAAATTGATATGGGCCGTCGTTCTCAGATGTATAGAGTGTAGACTGTAGTATATATCGACCGTTGTATTTCGGTCGTCATGAGCTAGTGACTTTGATTCACAAATCAACCCAAGGAAGAAGTATATGTTGTTGCCGGACTAATTGTTTTCCTCCCCTAACCTAGGTGGCTAAGGCAAACTCTCCCCTTCAAACTTCACCGGCGAGCCCGTGTATTCGCCTCCCCTGTGCCTATCACTCCGGCGGTCAGTGGCAGGAAGGGGAATCCCGGTCCCTCGCTTCGGATAATAGTTTAGGTTAGTGTTTCGGATGGCGGCGCTTTTTCTTTGAATTTGTCTTCCAGGCTCCGATTCTACTCTAGTTCATCCATCTGGATGTAGTCGACGGAGCTTCGATGTAGATTTCTGCTATCTTCTTGTGACGGTGAGGTTAGGATTTCTCATCATGTGGCGACATTTGTTGTCAGGTTCTTCAAATCTATGCAAGGGTTCAGCGTCCTACGAGCTACGCTAAGTTTATTTACGGTGGAACCAATCCACAAGAGTTCAATAACTAGATTTAGCATTGATGGTTGCATTTTTTAAAATTTGTTTCACGTTTTTCAGCGACATGCGTTCAGTGAGAGGAGACGGTCCCGTGACTATGAATGCGTCTATGGCGACTTCGATAATCTCAAGATGTTGGGTCGACTCAATATTGCAAAGGTGTTCACAGGGGTAGGGTGTGTGTGCATGTGGCGTTGTTTGTAGGGTTGAATGTATGTATGTGAGCATTTGCGTTTGTACCGTGTTCAATAAAAAGTGCACCGAGATTCTGGTGTTACGGACTATGAAAACAGAATTCTGAAGAAAAACTTGTGCAATTTAAATTCTGAGGAAATTCCTCTTCTAGGGCCACCGCGGCAGGGAGCTCTTGCATCTCACCGACGAAGATTTCCTTTTGCCAGATAATTAAAGGAACATTGAACAAAAGCTAGATCGGCATGCTAGGGCTCACCTAATTGATTTCCAGCGCGGTGTCGGCCGCCTCCCATGTGAATCCCTCTTTGGCCTACCTCTATCTCGATGAGAGAAAACAAAAACTCTTTTTACATGTTGGGTAATCCTTCAATTAAGTCTTAAAAGAGCCCCCTCTAAAGTTTGAGGCAAATGAATGCATTTGACACATGTCCCTGTGAGCTCGACATGGTTTGCAACATGATTCATGTTTTACTCGCAACTTGGTCCAAGCCGAAACCCGTTCTTCCATCCATTCTCACTTTGCCTCTCTCTCGCACACGTGCGAAAAACCTTAGCCTCGTGCCGCCGTCATGGACGGGATAGGTGTGGAGCTCGTGTGTGCGTAGGACGAGCACCACAAGATGGAGGAGGCCCTGGCGGCTAGCCCATGGTCGTCTCCTTTGTCACCGTTGACAAGGCCCTCTACGGTGAGGGCGGCTCCGGCTCCAACCGATCCGCTGTTGTGATACCTCCATCTCGGCTTTAGAGGACGACAACACTGAGATGGATGCCGCTTTGCGTCCTACGTGGGTCTGGGATCGCAACATGGTCCATGTTTCAGTCGCAACACATGTCATGTTGCAATCCCGCACACGTGTCCACGTGAGAACCCGACATGGGATTGCAACATGATCCATATTTCAGTCGTCAAACGGTCATGCTTGCAATCCCGCGTGTATGACACACAATCCATTTTTTTTCAAAGCAGGGTGGTATTGCAATGTCCTCGATATTTCTGAAACATGGTTAGTGTTGCGATGCTTTTGGACGCGAGCGAGATGCTGGGCCACTCGATCCTAGCTGATCTGACGGCTTGGAGGATGGTGGATAACTGAAAGTTCAGAGATACTTTCGGAGAAAAATATGTGCCTATAATTTTCAAGTCTCAACTCAAAATACTCATAATGATATTTGCACACAAAGTTTTAAAATTTGCGCTAAAAAATTATGTCTGGAAGCATGTGCACCACTTATTTGTGAATTCGAGCGAGTGTCAAGAGAGGATAAATGAGGGGGACTACAAATCAACAACACTGTACCCATTCCAGTAAAAAGAACATAATGCATACTTTTTTCTTAAAGTAACACTGTACATACCTGGTGTTTAGGAGGGAGAACACGTTTTCTTTGCGCACATAATGTGTGCCATACTGCAATGTCGACACTATGCATCGCTGCTCCAGGTCCTCACCTGCGCACGAAACCTTCCCGTCCGGTTGCCATCGCGGGCATCTGCTCCACCCCCGCTACGTCGACCCGGCGTCACCGTTGCATCCTCCTCCCTCCGGATACTTGTACCAGCCACCATCCCGTAGCCTGACCCGTCGTTATATACAGGTCGATCTTCAGGGGCACCGTACGTAGTACGTTGGTCGTTCCGAGAAGGAGCTGTGTCTGTACTTGTGGCGGCTGGACTCGCCAAGAAACCTTACAATTTGTACGCCCCGTATGTATAGGTCCCGTATTTCCAAGTGAAGGAGACTGCACATGTGTTCATAACTTGCCGTGCCTCCCTTGCGCCTTGCGATGGAGACGGCGGCGCAGATTTTCTACTTCTCGTAATGTGGACCGCGACGCTGGAACGCACACCAAGCGTACTAGGCTGTTGCATCCTAGGTCGAATCTGCTCGATGGCAAGCGATCATCTCTAGTGTACCAGTGCTATCTTGTTATGTTTTGCTACCACGGATTTGGATTTGGTCGATCTATCATCACAAACTGGCCCGTCCAAGCGCGATCTCAAGCCTTTACCGTGTCCATACGGAGCGATCGGTCGATGAGGATGTGTGCAGCGATCCCGTGAGATTGCGTATGCCCGCCGGCTATTGCTCACGCGGATCTCCTCCGGTTGATGGAGCTCGGGAGCGCCACGTTCGTCTCCGCTCGCTCATGAACCGCGCCGTGCCGATCGACCCGAGATCTAGCGGCTGCGCTCGATCGTCCAGCAGTAAATCAGAGTGATTAATTGGGGCCGATGGATAGTCCTGTTCATCATTCATCAACGATATGGCTAGAGCCTAGAGACCTAGAGTAAAATTGTCCACAGATTCAGCTCATGTCGATGCAGGTATTACTTCTGTGACAAGCACTGTGAAAGCACGTGTGTAGACGGCCGTGCTCACACCGGACCGGTGGAGCCGGAGCCGGAGGGGAGCGTGGTCCATGGAGGCACAGCGACGGCCGGGCGTCCATGTCAGGCACTCGCTGTAGACTTCCCGCGCCGGTCGAAAGGGACGAGACGAGCCCCGCCGGCCCGGAGAGAGACACGGTTCATCGGACCATTCCCTACCACTTGCCCCGTTGCTTTTCTTTCCTTCGGGATTTCGCCGGATCGCGATTCTATTCTACCAGCGCGTTTCGCTGTACGGCTTCGCAGCCACGCCACAGTCAGCATTAGACCTCTTCCAATCTGAAGGTCTTAGATGAGGTCTTGAAGTCGTTAAATCATGCTTAACTCAATTTCCCAACGACAGGTCTTAACTTGTTGTTGCTAAGCCCACTTTATTAAATGATTTAGTACCTAAACTCTTTCATGCATTAGTCAGCTTCTTTTATTTATGTGGTTTGCCTAGGTTCACGCGCTTGGCATTGGTTCTTTCTGGGGTCACCAAAGTGTTCTCTTTTCTCTTTAATGGTTGTCTTACGTCGACTTTTTAAACATATGGACGTCTTGCGGCACTGTCCAACATGAAGCACTGGGAAGGGCCTTACCACACTGCACCGGTTGGACCTCGACCTCGACCTCGACCCTGACCCGCTGAACGAGCGAAGAATCTTGGCACTGAATCCACAATTCAGTCAGGTCGCCAATTAATCCCGTTGCGTCGTCGTACAGTCCAGCTAGTGAGCGCCTACCTAACGAACGTCTCTCACCAAAGACTTAACTCCAAAAAACAATGTAGGGGTACACATCCTGGGCCCTGCCTGGTGCCTGCCACTGGGGCTTGCATTGCATTGCACCGGTTGCTCCCTTACACGTAGCCGCCGGAATGCACCATCGGCATCGGCATTTTTCCAAGCAAACGGATCTTATGCTTTGCCATTAGCACAGAGATGGGGTATTTTATTCTTGTTATCCGGTGTGCTTCAGCTTGCTTTACCACCATCTCACTCCACCCACGACGCAAGTGTACGTAGTTTTCATGTCCAATGGCGCGGCTATGTACCCCCCGCGGTGCTCGTCACGAAACCTTCGCTGTCCGATACGATGCCGCCGCTCTGCCACTGCCAATCGTCGTGCAGCGCGGCCCTACTTCGCTGAGGCTTCCGTCCTCGGTCCAGCGTGAGTAGACTGACGGCCAATGAGGATGCCAACGAGGCATGAGTACGCTGATCTTTTTCTGCTCATCGATCCAAAATATCTTGGAGGACCTTGGAGTGGGATGGAGTCATGGGGAGATGAACCGGCCAAGGGCGGGGAAGGGAACCACCGGGTCAAAAGATTTTTGGTGGATCTCGGCAAAACAGCAACTTTCTTTGCCTTTCCTGAGAAGCATAGTGAGCAGCTTCTCATTTTCTTTGAGACGAAGAGCACAGTGAACATCGATCTTTTCACTGATTCTGTTGAGAGGCACCGGGGAACTTGCTGCCATCCAGGCTAAGAAAAAGACTGGTAGGACAAGTTGTGGACTATGTCTATGGGGATAGAGCCATTTCAGTTTTTATCCGATGTGATGGAGCACCCTGTGTCCGACCTGAAGCTACAGTTAATTTCTTTTGGAAGGGTTTTGGGTGCCTGATTGATTGGTGTAACTACAAAGTTGTGAGGCTGATTGGGTCGGGAGTTTGGACGGCACTACTAGGATCCTGAATCGCAACGCTAGATATGATGATCAGCCTTCTAACCAAGGACACATATTAATATGTGGAGAGTGATGAGTGCACTCTGTATCGCGCTTTGAGGAAGGACCTACCTTGGATGAGGAAGCACAAAGAGCTAGCAAAGCTGCATCTGCGGGTTTGTTTTTCTCTTCACATGGATTTGCTTTTGCTTTTGCTTTGCTTTTTCTAGTGCCAGATCCACCTGTCATACGACACGTCATAATAAAGAATTTGCAAAGACGTCTGTTATAGAGTACTATAACACATACTCCCTCTCTCCCAAAATGTAGGATCATCTTTAATTGTGTCAAAAATGATCTTGCATTTTGGGACGGAAGGAGTAGTTTGCAAGGATCTCACGAGATCTCGTTAGATTATTTAGACGACAGCACTTACTTCGTTATGGCTAGGACCTTTTCTCGCATGCTGCATCATGCAAGGCTAAAACGAAGTGCTAATTTCAGTCCTACTATTGTACTCTCTCCGTTTCTTTTTACTCCGCATATAAGATTTGGTCAAAGTCAAACTACACAAAATTTGACCAAATTTATATAAAAAAGTATGAACATCTACAATACTAAAACTATATAGTATGAAAATACGTTTCATGGTGCATCTGATAATATTGATTTCATATTGTGAATGTTTATATTTTTTAATATAAAGTTAGTCAAACTCTACAAAAGCTTGACTTTGACCAAACCTTATATGCGGACTAAAAAGAAACGGAGGGAGTATGACTTTGTAAGGTCTTGTGCGAATAATTAATAAAATGGCTGCATGCATTGTCCAGACGCAGAGGCCGAGGGTCCTCCTCCATTTCTAAAAAAACGAAGTGCTAATCAAGATCAAATCGAGCTGCATGACTCCGGTGTACAGGACAGCCCTGGAGATGCATGATTTTTCAGCACCGCAGATGTGGCCATGCTGCAGTGCTAGTACGGAAACAGCATCGGGATGATCCAGAAAGCGGTTCTGATTGCTCAACGCTTTTCCTCGTGTGATCATGCTTCTTCAAGACCTTTTGCCAGTTTGATGCGTGCAAGTAATCATGGTACTCATCATGGAGTACTTTTTGATGCCTATACAGATTCCTGTGCTGCTGAAGTGCTGATATACTGTACATGGAAGGTGTGCGTGCGGCCTCCGGCCACGCTGCAACTGAGCAGAAAATTCAGATGCGTCCATGATTGTAGACATGTGCCCCTCAAGAAGAGAAAGGGAAAAAAGATCGCCCGCGTTCATCATCTTCCTATGATTCATGTGAGCGACGCCTATGGTAATCTATGCTCCCGAATGATCAGCCCGGTAAAAGAGAGCAGATGTTGCCCTGGCCGTACGGAGCTCGACACGCCACGCTTGTGGATCGTCAGCATTAGCACTAGCTAGCTAGATCGGGCACCGTAGGACGCGTCAAAAAGATTCAATGGCGGAGCCCCCGCGCAATTAGGAGCGATCAGATCACGGCAGTACGCGCGGGTGACATGCACGATACGATATCCTGCAAAATTAACCCAATCCTGCCGTGGAAAGGCGTCGCCCTAAAGCTGATTAGGAAATGGATGGATGGATGGAACAGACCGGCGGCTACTCCGCGTGCTGGCTGCGGCCTTTAGCTAGTTCATTCATCACTCATCAGGCTTCAGGCAGGGCCGAAGTAGGAACAAAAAATCAAAAAGGGACACCGGTACCAACCATGGAGAAAATTTAAGCCGCCCGTCCACTCACGTCAATCGATCGATCGGCCGTTGCGATCGGGCGATCAGTTCGCCCATCCTCGGATGCACGCTCTGGCTAAGTTGGAGGCAGCGGCCAAAAAATCATCCGAGTGGATCCTGCAATGAGCCGCGGCGCCATTGGGCACGTACAAGCACGGCGTGCTGGGAGAAAGAGGGGCCAAAAGGCTGGCCGCCCTGTGCTGCATGGACACGCACGCGCTGCCTTTTACGTCCAGCCCGCGCATATCTTCTCCTCTCGACAAGTGCGCCGTGTGCGCGTGTCCTCCTTGATTAGTTTAGTTCGCGAGCTCGTGGGACATGCATGGTGCTGGAATTTAGTCTATATTAGGCAGCCCAATAACTATTTCAGAAATTCCTAATAAATTCCAGAGCCCACTTAGCCCATTTATGCAAGGCAAGGATACTACTAAAGTTTAGTCGCATTCTAGTCTAGTGGGAGTTGGACCTCCTTATAAGGAGGTTCTTTCCGACTTGTCGAAGCGTGAGAACAAGAGGGACATCCACGCGCTCCTCCTCCGCCACGCCACGCCCACGATGTCTAAATTTTGCCACGCACTACGGGTATCACGAAAGGTCACTCGGAAGCTGAAACATTTTTTCACGTAGTGGACATCGAATCCGAACGGCGCCTCTTGGTTTGCTTGCTGCTCGTTTGCCTCTCCAGCGTTCCCTTGACTCCCGCGCAACCTCTCGCCTCCTTCTCGTGCGCCTATAAAAGGGAGGTCGCTCCTCTCGAGAGATGCACGAATCTCTTCCTCCTCTCGCCACAAGTTCTCGCACACTTCTTGTGCCGTTGTCTTCCTCATCCCAGCTTGCGGCGTGCACCGCGAGTCGGGACGATGAGCCTCGGAACCGCACCTTTTGAGTCTGTCTGGAGAAGGGTGCTAAGGTTTTGGGGGCGCTCTGCGACCATCTTGGCTGCTTCATCACGGACGATCCGGTCGCCGACGACTACTTCCCGACGACGACTTCTTCCCCGACGTCGACAACCTCCTCGGCGACATGGTGGCGAGGACACCGACCCCAAGTCCATCTACTCTTTATTCTTTGCTGTCCCGTATGTCTTCTTCTTTTTGTCACATGTTCTGTCACATGTCCTGCCACAGTTACCTCTACTAGTATTTGCCCTACATATGTTAGATTCTACTTCATATATGCAACTAGTTCTGCTGTCTGCTATAGATATGTTAGGCTACGGTTCATATATGCAGAAGCTATTTACCTTCACTCTGTCAGAACGCATGACTTGCTTTATCTCTACTATTTTAGTCATGTTTTATCTAGTATTTCTGTTAATAAAATCATTTAGGAAATTGCTCATATTTCCAACAATCCAAAAACCTTATTATAGGCAATTTACCTCGAATGGTTTTGCTGCTTCCATGAGACCTCCTATGTTTGAGGGTATCCACTATAAGAGGTGGCGTGAGAGCGATCTTATGGTTTCAAACCATGAGTTGCTATGACGCCACGCTTGGCAAACTGAAGGAGAGCTTGATGCTCAACAAGCACAAACTTTTCGTAAAATGGATACTCTGTTTAAGGCTGCTCTCTTGAGTGTTCTTGGAGAGAACATAGTTGATGCTTATCGTCGATTGATAATGGAAAAGATATGTGGGATGCACTCGAGGCCAAGTTGGGGTCTCGGATCTTGGCATCGAGCTGTACATCATGGAGCAATTCTATGATTACAGGATGGTGAAGAGCGCTCCGTGGTTGAGCAAGCTCATGAGATCTGATCGTTTGCTAGAGAACTTGAGCACTTGGTTATGCGCTACGGACAAGTTTGTTGCGGGGTATCATCACTAAGCTTCCTCCTTCATGGAGGAACTTTGCTACTCTTGAAGCATAAGAGGCAGGAGTTTTCCGTCCGGATCTCATTGGCACTCTTGATGTGGAAGAAAAGGCGAGAGCAAAGGACACACGTGCTCGAGGTATTGAGGAGGATCTAGTGCCAATGTGGTGCGAAGCGAACTTCCACCCCACAAGTTCAAGAACAAGGGCAAGTTTGATGGTAAAGCAAAGTTTGATGGGAAGAACAAGGCAGTGCAACACACGAACTTCAAGAAGAAGAATGGCAAGAAGAAAGGTGCTTGTCATGTGTGTGGAGATCTGATCATTGGGCTCCTAGTTGCCCTAATCGCTATGACAAGCGTCATCTCAGGAAAGGCGGCAAGACCGCTAATGTTGTCATCGGAGACATTGACATGAAGGATGTTGGGTATGGTATATTTCCACTATTCTTTCAAGATGTCATTCTCTGATTGGTTAATTGACACAGTGCTAATGTGCATGTATGCGGTGATATTTCCATGTTTTGTCTCATCGGACGCGAGGACTTCAACCGTCTTGATGGGCAACGGTTCAAGTGCTTCGCTCGTGGTGTTGGCACGGTCGATCTGAAGTTTACTTGGGGAAGATTGTGCGGTGAAGAACGTGCATTATGTCCCTCCGTCAATAAAAATCTTGTTAGCGGATCTCTTACGTGTAGAGATGGCTACAAGCTTGTCTTTAGTCGAATAAATTTGTAATATCCAAGTATGGAACCTTTGTTGGTAAAGGCTATGAGTCGAGGCCTGTTTCGTTTATCCTTATCGGATGTTTGCAATAAAGTTGTTAATCATATTTGCAACAATAGTGAATCAAATGTGTGGCATTCACGACTTTGTCATGTTAACTTTGGTTGCATGTCGCGACTAGCGAAGTTGAACTTAATCCTAGTTTCACCACCGTTAAGGGATCTAAGTGTCAAGTGTGTGTGCAAGCTAAGCAACCTCGTAAATCTCACGTGATCATGGAGACGAGAAATCTTGCACCACTAGAACTTATACATTCAGATCTATGTGAAATGAATGGTGTTTTGACAAAAGGTGGAAAGAAATATTTCATGGCGTTAATTGACGACTCCACTAGATCTTGCTTTGTGTATCTTCCGAAATCTAAGGATGAGGCTTTGAACTTTTCAAGATCTATAAAGTGAAGTGGAAAACCAACTTGATTGGAAAATCAAGAGGCTTAGGTCCCACCGTGGTGGAGAGTATTTTTCAATGAATTTGATGCTTTTTGTGCGGAACATGGTATAATCCATGAGAGGACGCCTCCCTACTCACCTCGGTCAAATGGGGTGGTGAAAGAAAGAACCGTACTCTAACGATTTGGTTAACGCCATGTTAGACACATCGGGTCTCTCAAGGCATGGTGGGGGAGGCGATATTGACAACATGTCATGTCCTAAATCGAGTTCCCACAAAGAACAAAGAGATAACTCCATTCGAGGAATGGGAGAAGAAAAGGTTAAAACTCTCTTATCTGCGAACATGGGGTTGTTTGGCGAAAGTCAATGTTCCAATTCCAAAGAAGCGGAACTTGGACCAAAGACGTGGATTGTGTTTTCTTGGGATATGCTTTTCATAGCATTGGCTATAGATTCTTGGTTGTAAATCTGAGGTACGACATGCATGTCGGTATGATCATGGAGTCGAATGATGCGACTTTCTTTGAAGATATCTTTCCCATGAAGGATATGGCTACCTCATCTAATCGGAGATGCCTAGTTCATCGAATCAGAACCGATTACAATTCTTGAACCTGCCATTTCGATGAAACACTTTGAAAGTTCTGTGGAGGAATACAATGAAGTTCCTACTAGGAGCAAGAGATGAGGACTGCAAAGTCCTTTGGTGATGATTTTCTTGTGTATCTCATAGATGATACTCCCGTTCTATTTCAGAGGCCTATGCATCTCAAGATGCCGACTCTTGGAAGGAAGCGGTTAGATGGCGAGATGGATTCCATCTTGGCGAATGAAACTTGGGAGATAATGATCGTCCTTATGGGTGCAAACCTATAGGATGCAAATGGGTATTCAAGAAGAAACTTAGGCCGATGGTACTATTGAAAAGTACAAGGCTCGGCTCGTGGCTAAGGGTTATACCCAAAAGGAAGGTGAAGACTTCTTTGATACTTACTCACCGTGGCTCGATTGACCACTATTCGAGTTCTACTTTCACTAGCTGCCTCACATGGTCTTCTCGTTCATCAAATGGATGTTAAGACTGCTTTCCTAAATGGAGAGTTGGATGAGGAAATTTATATGGAACAACCAGATGGGTTTGTAATAGATGGTCGAAGGAAAGTGTGCAAGTTCTTTGAAGTCTTTGTATGGATGAAGCAAGCACCCAAACAATGGCATGAGAAGTTCGAAGAACTTTAACAGCCGAGCTTTGTTGTGAAAGGTTGACAAATGTGTGTCTTTATCGCCATGGTGGGGGCGAGGAGTTATGCTTTCCTTGTATGTTGATGACATACTGATTTTGGAACAAATCTGAATGTTATTAAGGAGGTCAAGGATTTCCTATCTCGTTGTTTTGAGATGAAGGATTTAGGAGTGGCTGATGTCATTCTCAACATCAAATTGTTGAGAGATGATGATGGTGGGATTACATTGCTTCAATCTCACTATGTGGAAAAGATCTTGAGTCGCTTTGGCTATAGTGACCGCAAGCCCTCTCCAACACCATATGATGCTAGCGTCTTTGCTTGAAAGAATCGAAGAATTGCTAGAGATCAATTGAAGTATTCTCGCATTATTGGCTCGCTTATGTACTTAGCCGATGCTACAAGGCTCGACATCTCTTTTCTTTGTTAGCAAGTGAGCAGTTTGTCTCAAAACCAGAGATGTGCATTGAAAGCTCTAGAAAGAGTTTTGCGTTATTTGAAAACCATCAAATTATGGAATTCACTACACCGGCACCCAAAGGTGCTTAAAGGGTATAGTGACTCAAATCGATCTCGATGTCTTGATGAGATAAAGGCCACGGCGGATATGTATTCACTCATGGAGGTGGCGCTGTTTCTTGAAGTCTTGCAAGCGAGACCATCTTAACGAGGTCAACAATGGAAGCGAACTCACAAAGACTAGATACGCCTACGGTTGAAGCAGATTGGCCACGGCTCTTGAATGACTTGCGGTTGTTGAGAAACTCATGCACGGTATCCTTATGAACTGTGACAATCAAGCTGTGATCACGAAGTGAACAGCTCTAAGGATAACATGAAGTCATCAAGACACGTTCGAGAAGGTTAAAGTCTGTCAGGAAAATGAGAAACTCGGAGTTATTGCATTGGATTATATCCAAACGTCTAAAAATCTGGCGATCCTTTTACTAAGGGTTTATCACGTAATGTGATAGATAATGCATCGAGGAGATGGGTATGAGACCCACAATATGAGTTGTTCACGGTGGTAACCTATTCTTTATGATCGGAGATCCCGTGAATTAGATGTGGAAGACAAGCTGTTGGTCAACCGAGAGAGAGTATCCTTACTATTCACAATACCACTCCATGAAGATGCAATACTCTCCTAATCTGCATGGCGGGTTGATGTATATCTTAATGTGTTCTAAGTGGCTTATTTAAGGTAGATGTTATCCTGCGAGAATATCTTTAGAAGAACACACCTATATGAGTCTCGATTGTCAAGCGTCGCAATCTATGAGAGTAGGGTTCTCTCTAGTAAACTCATGAAAGATCACGGAGTATGACGCATAAGCTCCACCAGGGAAGACCCACGGTAGCCACGTGTCGGTCAAGGCTTTATGTGAAGCTAGATTCGCAGAAAACTTGCGCTTCAAGGCCCATCCATCGCTCAAGTTGCTTACTAGTGTAGCATAGAGTTCTAGGTGGAAGTTCAACTTATCGGTCTCCACCGCAGATGCGGTATATAAAAAAGTGTTTTGGAACCAAAGGCAAATTTCGTGTACCTCTGGGATCGGTGGGGATTCTTGAATTTAGTCTATATTGGGCAGCCCAATAACTATTTCAGAAATTCCTAATAAATACCAGAGGCCCACTTAGCCCATTTGTGCAAGGCAAGGGATACTACTAAAGTTTAGTCTCACATTGCTAGTCTAGTGGGAGTTGGACCTCCTTATAAGGGAGGTTCTTTCCCTACTTGTACGAGCATGAGAACAAGAGGGGCATCCACGCGCGCTCCTCCTCCGCCGCCCGCCTCGTCACGCCGCGCCGCGCCGCGGGTTGCGGGAATGAGCCGAGCCGATGTCTAAATTTTTGCCACGCACTACGGGTATGCGAAAGGTCACTCGGAAGCTGAAACATTTTTGGGGTGAGCCGAGCCGATGTCTAAATGAGCTGAACCGCACCTTTTGAGTCCTGTACGGGAGAAGGGTGATAAGGTTTTTGGGGAGCGCTCTGCGCGACTACTGGCTGCTTCATCACGGAAGATCCGGTCGCCGACGACTACTTCCCCGACGACGACTTCTTCCCTGACGTCAACAACCTCCTCGACGACATGGCTGGCGAGGACACCGACCCCAAGTCTAGTGCTACTGCTGCTGCTGTCCCGTATGTCTTCTTCTTTCTGTCACATGTTCTGTCACATGTCCTGCCACAGTTACCTCTACTAGTATTTGCCCTACATATGTTAGATTCTACTTCATATATGCAACTAGTTCTGCTGTCTGCTATAGATATGTTAGGATACGGTTCATATATGCAGAAGCTATTTACCTTCACTCTGTCAGAACGCATGACTTGCTTTATCTTTACTATTTTAGTCATGTTTTATCTAGTATTTCTGTTAATAAAATCATTTGGGAAATTGCTCATATTTCCAACACATGGCGCAACGGACTTTGATAAAACTTTGCTATACTGAACACATAATATGGAACTGGATAGCAGGTCTGAGACTCGAGGCAAATCTCAACTTATTCCTTACTAAAAAAACTTAACTTCGCTGAATCTTTCTCTCGCTGGGCTGTAAGCACCACTGTCTCGGCTAATGTCTGATCCCAATATGCTCTTGCAACTGTACTACAAGGACCACGATCGTGATGCCGCTAACCCAAGACGCTCTTCACTGAATCTTTCAATGTCACCAGTTGTCTTGCCTTCCAAGGCTGCATAAATGCCCGTGTGCAACAATGCCTACTGTTTGACAATGTTAACAGCCTTTCTTGTCTGCTCCCTTTCGGTTTCCTTTCAGTGTTTTGGAGCACCCGTGGTGTCGTTCTCGCTAGCACAACTTGCAAATGACCAAGCGCTAAATGCAAATTTATGTCTCTATTTCATCGACAAAAACACGTCTCTCTCTCTAATTTTTTTGGACACAAGCATGCCATCGATTCAATGGCAGTGGCGAAAGCAGCGTGGCATTTTAAGCGTGTCGAATAATTATCTTCTTGCCTAAAAAGATACTTCCTCCATCCCAAAATTTTTGTCTTAGATTTGTCTAAATACTGATGTATCAAGTCACGTTTTAGTATTATGTACATTCATATCTAGACAAATCTAAGACAAGAATTTTTGGACGGAGGGAGTATGTTACTAGTATTACCTCCCAGTTATTTCTCTTACAAAAACTATCCTGTCAATATGTCTTGCAGGCCTTATTCAGCATGTTCAGATCGGTACTATGCACCTGCACCACCTGCCAACTGTCCCAGCCCGACATATTTCTGCTTGTCAAAAGTGCCTTGTTTGCATTGTGAATTGTGCAAGCGCAACCAAAACATCTGTGCTTGCCAAAAGTATCTTGTTCCCTTCCTGCACCGTGTATATGGTTTTTGGACAGGGCCACAGATGATATATACGTATTGCAATACTGCATGTCTTGATAAGTTCATATGACTGTTTAGTTCAAGCTATGCATATCTCATAGAGCCCATTTATCAATTATTGGGCGGCATAGCATGTCCATTATACTGTGAAATCAAGAGTACCGAGGCAAACATGAAGTGAAAACGTGGTCACGGCCACCACAATGGCTTATGAAATGGTCTGCAGGGTTGAAGAAAGCTTGAGAACAATGCCTCAATATGGCACCACTCAGAGACCCATTGATTCAGATCAGATCCTTCATTTTTTTTCTCCGGCAACAAATCGATGCTTCAAACTCAGCATGTTTTTAGAGCGGTTCCAATCGAAGCGGCATATTCGGCACCCCATTTCTCCATATGCAGTGCCAGGGCATAAAATCCTCCTTGATATACATGGATGCTAGAACTGATTCTCCAAGTCTCACACCTTATATTCAAACGGCTTTATATATTTTCTTATCGCCATAATCCAACACAACTCAGTAGTTGAATCATTTGACAGTTCATACTTCCCGACCTAATAAAAGAAGCGTGAGAAAACCACAAATGATATCAAGTCGAGCAGCAATGAGCAAGCAAGTCGTCTAGCAAGCAAAGCAGCAAGCGGAGCAGAGCGCAAAAGCATCAACGAGCAAGTTTTTTTTTTTTTTTTGTGGCAGCAACAGTTTTTTTAGGGGTTGAGGCAGTAACAACTTTTTTTTTTTGAGGCAACAGC